>JARLTB010000044.1:27677500-28085000 GCA_030141615.1 Unio pictorum
CATAAAACAACACCCCACAAATAAATCTGCAAAGCGGAAATTATATGTCATTAATTTAAACATTAAGAAGCTTCCTTTTTATGATTCAAGTACAGTGTATTTTACATGTAGTCTACAGTTAGCGTATTGACAAATCTGATAGTATATACATGCCTCATTAAAATAGATTATGTACTGTATTGGTCAGTGCTGAAAAAAAATGTTTTAAGCACAGGCCCCGGGCTGATGACTTAAATAAACTCACTAGCCCTTATTGAAATTCCACAAACCCAAACAGTTCATATCTGTTAACTCTCAAGCCGGGAGAAGAAAGAAAGAAAGAAAATAATCACAATTTTGGAGGTATTTCCTCTCTATCTCGTACTATCTCTTGATTGTTCACAGAGTGAGAACTGCCGATTATTTCAATATGTCTGTCAATTTTCATTTCTTAGAAGAAAAAAACATACATAAATATATATCAAGTGTGCAATCCACAGATGCAATATTCTATTTTATCACTTGTGAATATTGTAGTAAAGAAATAATTAATATCACACGACAGTTTTTGTCTTCAGTAAATAAATTAAGATTAAACATTATTCACATAACTTTCAGATTTTAAACTACTATAGAAGTACCTCTTGTAAGAAAAATTGTCACCAATTAGTTTAAAACACATGAATGATCACAATGAATGCTGCGTAATTTTCTCTGCAAACAAAATCTCAATTTCCGCCAAAGAAACTCTGCAAGTTAACACCTGACATTCCTCTACCAAATATGTAAAGTTTCATTGCCACAATTAAATTAATAGAAGGAATAAAACAAAATATACTGCGCAGTATATGTGCCCCTAAAAAACTAATTCAAAAAAAAATATTTCACTTAGTAAATAGTGTTACATATCTTAACACTTAGACTAAAGGAAATAGGGTGGGATATAAAATGTGGAAAAACAATGGCCACATTTGAACTCTTAAAATGAAGCATTTAGCTTCCAAGTTGCAACAAAATTGGACCTCGTTCATTTGCCAATTAATTTCTGGTGCATACATACACACTCTGTAGCACATGATTTCTTTGAATTATGTCAGAGAGCCAGTCCTTTTCACAAGATAAGTGCAATGATAAGGAATAATTGTTAATGTGTTAAACTGCCATTATGTATGTGTATTTAATTATAACCTCTACCTATTATGCAGACCAGAATACGAAAAAGGGGTCTTGTCCTGGGGGATAATAAGGTGTATCACAGGGAGAAATGGCGTGTTCCAGGGGCGCTTGCACATTGGGGCAAATGGGCGGTGTCAATAGTCACCTCCCCCAATTTCTATTGTCAGCCACTTAATGTGAAACTTTGATTTTATATTTGACCTCTTTTTTTTTAATCGCTGCTGTTTAAACTGCCCAAGGGAGTTTTATATCAATTCGAATCATTAGAGATTACCGTTTATACATTTTACGTGTAATAGGCATAGACTGAAAGGTTGTTTTTTTTAAAATTAATTAATCTTTTTAAGATTACTTTAAATTATTTTTCTCAAAATACGACCGTGTCAAGGGTTAAGAATTTTTTTTTTTAGTAAAGCTTCCATTTTATTAAAGTCAGATCTCAATTTCACATAGGACAGTGGTGACTTGATTTAGATTGTGATATTGAAAAAAAAAAACATTTACATGTACTCATTTCATCAGCACGATCAGGTGTCGGACTGTCATATTTTTATTAGCACTTATTCGGCCTTCTGCCTATTTTCGTAACTCGTACGTTTGACACTTTTTTACTAGGATTTAAAATATACAATAGTATGTCTGGAACAGTTTCAACTTTTTGTCTAGGCTTAGCTTTCGCGTATCCTAGAGCTTCTATTTTACCGGATCTCTCTGGTAACATTCCTTTGAGAAATGTAATGAGCACGGAGTGCTGTATGGTGTTGCATTGAAATCGACTCGCTTGTAATAATGTAACAATACTTTCTGCATGCCTTTATCATTTGGAAAAGAAGAAAACGTGTTGTCCACAGCCTTTTCTTAATGTGCTATTTACACCCGTAAGAATACAAAATCGCCAGTCGGGATGCTGGAGTCGCAACAATGACACCACAGTACGAGAGTAATCGAATAGGTGCGGAAATTTTGCATACGAGGTCACGGAAATTCAGCTCTTTGAACATATGCCAATATTTAAATACTGGGATTGCGGTTGCATATAATACTTCAGAATAAGGTTTTCTTCATTAGTGTTGTTATTAATATTCTATATTTCTATTGGTTTCTGGTGTCCTTTAAGCCCGCCGATGCCACGTATGTCACAACAGAAACACACAGGCCAGCAACTGCTGAAGCGTTCAACCATAGATCGAAAATAACCCGACTTGCGCGTATTCGCAAACTGTTTACAAGGTGTGAATTAATGAGATCTATCTATAGATTTCAGGCGTGTTTCTTGCAGTAGATAGCTGAAGTGATGCAGCAGAGCCCCTTTCGTGTTTATTATATACTGGAATGTAAATTAAATACAGCAAGATATTTGATAATTCAATAATTATTATAAATGATTATTTTATTTCTGGGTTTCATGTAATGTCTGCCGGGAGAATAAACTTATTTAGCTCTGTATTCGTAATAATTTTATACGTATGATTTATTTTTTTTCTTTTTACAAAAGACTTGAATGATAGTTCCGAATGGTTGTTATTGTACTATTTACGCGACAAGCACACATGTGATAAATGTCATGAGTCACAATATCACCGGAGTTTTGTACAAGATTGCGAATATATTCTACAATCGTTTACATAACAACACCGAGCTAATTTTTCCATTACCATCAAACACATCTATGCTGTTTTTGGTTACTCCAATAAGTTTGACGAAAATATTTGGTAATGAATGATTACTACCTTTTTATTTTTCTTGCTTATCTTTAAATACAACCACATCGTTTGGTTCTACATTTTCAAGATTTAATAATTTGGATATTTCATGACTTATAATTTTATTTACATTTTCGTACGTTATTGTGTCAGTTGTTTGTTTTTGTTTAGTGGAAGATCTTCCATATATATCAACCATTATACCTTAAGATCTGTTTAAAACGATAGCGGTAACTTGTATAATTGTGCACGACTTTTGAGGTGGTTTGGTTGATTTTGATACCGCTGTCAAGTACAGCAATTGCTTTACGGCCACATATTGGCGGATCAGTTATTGTCTGTGTTAGTAATGTTGAATACCATATCGGAATGGATTTTGTATATAACATACATTCTTTGGGCAAAGCAAATCCGTATGTGTAAAATAAAACAGATCCAAGTGGATCAGATGTGCATGCACCCCAATGAGTTAAAGGACCAGAACTAATATCGAGATTAAAGATATCTATTTCAATTTCATTGTGCTGGTTAGGTAATTGATCATGCATAAAAACACCTAAAGGTTTTTTTTTTCAGCACCATTAGCTAAATCAAAATTAGACATTGGAAGTATCTATGATGTGTCCCTGAAAGCCCCAGAATCCTTTTCAAAAAAGAATTCCTGATCTTAATCCTTTTTCTCTTTTCTAAAATCCTTTTCCTGTTAAATTTTATCAACAATCATGCTACCAATCATCGACTGCAGGACAAACTTAGCGACCTAATCATGTTTTGTATCTTATATGTTTTCAGCATGTTTTTATGTCTTCCAATTTCATTGTTTTTGTCATTTGCTGTTCTGTAGTGTAGTCATATCATTATTGATGGTGTAAAGTGCTTAGAGCTTCGAAAGATTAGGCGCTATACAAAGTCCTCATTATTGTTATTATTATTATTACCAACCTTTCCGGCATTACTGCTCACAACGCCAAGTGCAGCTGTTTTTGCAATGGTTAGGGCTGCAGCAGCTATTGTTGTTATAGGGTTTAGTGCCATTTTTCAGCACAAGATGGACTATACATGGCACCAGTATTAATGGCGAAGGAAGAACCTAGGAAACCCCCAGCAAAAAACATTGACCCAAGAGAAGCTACTAGCAAGCTTTCTCACATACCCACATTGGCTGAGCCTGTGACTCAAACCCACGCAGACAGAGATGAGATGGTAGTGATCCATAGCAGTGAGCGCTTTAGACCACTCAGGCCCCGCAGCAGCTATTAATGCTGGTAAAGCTGCAAAAAGTGGAAATATACCACCTGTTTTAATCAGTGTTTAATAGAGCTCGGGAAAAAATGGAGTTTAATTCCTTTTTTTTAATAATTCTAAAGCTTTGTTAAAATGTTAATGGTTAGACTATTGGTTAATGATAATTTTTTTTGACCTCCACTAGAAATTTGATAAATCTTCAATTTTATCCTTTTTCTGCATTTATTTGTAAGATTTGACAGTAATTTGAGACATGACATTAAAATATCATGAGCGATTTAATTACATGTTTTCTACTGGAGCATCAACGACTTTCATTCTTCCACTGGCGCCTTCAAGTAACATTGCTTTATCACTGAGTATAACAGCAACTGCTCTGTAATCAGCACCATCATTTATGAGAGCTCGGAAGTGAAAAATCAACAACAATTGTCATTAAATGAAGATGTTCTAACGAAAAATAATAAATCGGACAGAGATTTGTAAAATCTGATATTTGTAAACCATTTTCTATCTTCTATCGTTCGGACCCCCCCCCCCATAAAAGTCATCAAAGGATAACATGCACGTGCTACATGATTTCCATAAAAATTAAGTAAACTATCCTCATATGGTTCTTGTTAGCCATTATCCTTAAAGAAAGAAACTTCCGAAACATTGAAAGTCGAATATCATATGACTATGCATTTGAGAATTTAGTTTATTAGTATTTTGAAAAGCAATGAAAATATCATGCCACATAAACGCCTTGTGATGAAATATGCCATGTAAATAAACCCACGTTACTTTGAACACTATCTGTAGTTACTGTTAACCATTATAATATTTATTTACCGTCTTAATCCATAAAAACGAGTCATTTTTGTTCTTCAGCAATTGTTGGAGACATTACTTGGCATCTACAGCGAAAGTTTTGTTAATATTATTATACCAACATTGTCTACAGATCGCCATATTGCATCATCATCAGTAGCTTTTCTTACATGCACTACTATGATTGGCTCCAAAAAATAACCTTTCTGACATTTCTACAATTCAGAAAGATGTGAGACAATGGAATCGCACATAAAAATATTATATTATCGATAATCTTTTAACATTGATTGGCATGTACGGAATCCAAAGTTGAAATCACCTTTGATCAATATTGCTACAATTGTTTCTGCAGTTCCTGCAGTGTTTCTTACATTACCAGTAATTATAATTCTATTATCAGAATTGTTGGAAGTATATTTAGCAAACATCATTGATGGAAAAGCTATTCTTGTTTAATCGTCTGAATATCTTGCTAATCATATTATTGCTGTAGCAAGACTTTTTAATTATTTCAATATTTCTTCCATCAATCATATATTTAGCACTATTTAATTATTTCAATATTTCTTCCATCAATCATATATTTAGCACTATCAAATGCCATAATTCTATTATTTTAACGAAACCAACCCTAATATTAGCATTATATGCTGTATCATCTGTTTTTATAATTTCACCTTCTACTTCAATAAATTCTTCAGCGGGTACTTGTATCCTAAACTTGTAACTCAATCCTTCCACGCTGATTTGGTATCTGCACATGGTAAGAATAAAATTGATAATCATGTATCTATTCATCTTTCAGAATCTTTGCGTCCATATCAAAAGTTGGATTGGATTTATGTTTAAACATTTTATTATACAGTAAAGACAGCTATGATCAACGTCTGCTATGTGCGACTACCTCATTTCTGACCACAATTGTAATGCATGGATAGATTTTATTATATAAACGCACTGTTATGAATGACCACCTGTTGAAAGTGACCAACAACCACGATGTCTTAGAAAAATATGGATTTTGACACTACTATAAATGACCGCATCACAAATAATGAGAATCAACTCCACATACCTTTATTTTTCCCTGTAGAAAAAAATGACCGCTCATACCATTAAAAATTTTAAAAGAGAAATAATTTTAGAAAAGGCTGGCTATGATGCCAGAATTTCTTTATCTATGTCTACAGTGTTTAATAGCTTCTGTCGTAGAACAGACTCAAGTATATGTAGATTATTTCCTAGTCTGTTTCCCTGATTCTCATGCTCCCTGCATTGTTCTTTGTTATTTGTATAGGGGTGAGTAACGCAGGGACCATAAAAAACAAGGAACCAGGATAATTATTCTAGATGATCAGAGGACGCAGCATCCCTATCAATAACTGTATACCAAGAACAAGACATCACTGACTTACATGTAATCATATGTTACAATGACCACTTAATTAGTAATGATTGTTCTGCTGAAAAACAAAATTCTAAAAGGAATTTTTTTTTTAAATTGTTGCTACCGGTGATTGATAATGCAGTCTGTAAACCTGGTACATGTCATGAATTTTGATTGTAGTGCCAAAGCTGACGTCATGGTCACATATATTGTTTCTCTAGAGTTGATCCATATTGCTGGGGGGTGGGGGTGAATGTCTATTAAACTAGCAAGAGACACTCATATGCTGGATTCGATTGATAGTGTTCAAGACTAATGATGTTTGTTGTACTCCTCGTCCCAATCACAAAGCTATCATCTATTTAAGTTGGTGTTGCCGGGTTACACACTTTGCTTATAGAGTTAATCCCTGTATGTCATCTTTGAATGAAGTAGCTGACTTTTAGTCTCTGAGTAAATGGTTCTATTTCTGGATGAGATAATTGTTTCTTTATATTTCATTCATTGTTAGATATGCAATGTACATGTATTTATTTTTAATTATTTCCCACAGCCCAGTCAAAACATTCATCATGTTTGATATTACAACTGAGCACTAATAATGTACAGAACCTTATTAACACTGCCAACACCTCTTCAGCGGAAGGAATATATAATTAAAAAAAGAAACCAGCATATTTAGTTATAATTATAATTAGAACGCCTGCACACCTATTTTGCAGCTCAACAATACATTAATATCTGATTTTGTTGTTACTTCCTAAATTTTTATTGATCTATTCATACAAATTTAATTTCTAAATAAAATTTCCATGATTAAAATGATCTGCTATTTTTTCACCCAATTTACAAATTAAATCGATCATCTTTCTTGGTAAAGTAAAAATGATATAGTAGTCTGTGGTTAATCTGTGGGACCAATTTGTACAAAGTTTTTCCCCTTCGTTCCTCCTCTGTCAGGTTTTCAACATCATAATCAGGCATGTCTAGACTGTATTCATAATCTCTTGAAACTTTTCCTTGGACCTCAGTCAGGGCTGCCAAAAGAGATTTTTCTTCTGGAATATTTGTAAGAGCATTTTTCAATTCCTTCAACATCACCGACAAACAAACAGCTCCATCTAACTGTCTGCGTGCCGTATAACCTGAAATAGAAAGTATATACATTCACACACCTGACATCTCACAAGAGTACAGAAGAAAAAAAAAGAGTTCTGGGAAAATGTCTTGCTATGTGGATGGAATTCCTCTCTAAAATAACAAAATTCTCATGCTAAAGTTTCCTTGCTCATGTGTGTTTGTCTGTGTGTGTATATGAGGGTAACTCGTTTGACTTGTATATTCCAAATCAGAGTTAAGTACTTTGGGATGGTCATGCACTGTTTTTTTATTGGTTTATTTTTAGTCATGTGATCATTATGCTCGTCCAGCACTGATGTTGCTTATGTTATTAATTAATAGATTACCAAAAGCTCAGTTTCATGAGAATCATTGTAAATGCAACTATTTTATTGGGGCAGGGGGTGGGGGGATGGATTGAGGAAACTTTTTTGTTGAAAATTTAATTCTATGGTTGGAAAATCTACATAATACCTGTTGCTTGTTGTGTCTTTAGATTCATGATTTTTAAGCAACCACATAGATTTGGCCCACAATAACCAATGTCATGAAAATTACATTTCTTAATAATTACTTGATTAGTACATCTGCTCCCTCGCAAATTTAGCCCATACAAACTTAAAAAGATATTACAGCTCTCTCAAACTAAAAAATAAACTACTTTAGTCTTGATAGGGAAACAATGTTTAAACAAAATATTTTTGCTTGCTGAGAAAAAAGTCAGATAAAAGTGGTCTCCTCTTGGATAGAAGAATTTGCACACAATCCCAACAAATCATCAGTTTCCTTTGATCAATAGGTGAGCTTCCCTACTGCAGGCTGAAAGGAATATTTGAAATAAAAAATGATATTCCATTTGTTAGAAGTTGACCGAGATTATGACCAGAATCATGCTTTTTTTATTCAAGACCTCCAGTTTCTAATTAGAGGACAGAATATTGTCCTTGGAGAATGCAGTGGTGTCAGGAAAAGATACTGCAACACAATAATGGCTGATCAAGTATACTGCTACCAAAATGTGTTTTTCTAAAATAGAAAATTCCCCATACTATTTGGAGCACTTAGCTATCAAACTCTTAACTTCTGGAGATAATTAGTTCTTGCAGGTTGCCAAACTCTTCAATAATTGAGATAAGTAGTTTATACAATTAGCCCACCATAACATGTGTATTGGCCAAGTACTTTTGTCAAAGTAGCTCACAATCCCATGTACATCAGCTAACACCATATGTATGACATGCATGTTCATTTACATGGTTACCAATTTTGCAAATGTTTATTGGCAGTAAACTAAACCATTTACATAAGTAAATTTTAGTCTTAATTGCTATTAAACTTAAGAAAATATTCACAAACTGTATCACAGTGTTCTTATATTTATCCTGCTGAAATATTTCTGTAATCAATGGTCACATACCTGGTGGGATAGCATACATTATCAGTGTGTCCTTTGGGCAACTTAAGTGATGCATGACAGGACTTTTTTCCACCATCTTTGCTGCTGGATCTATTGAAGCTTGATCAGTTGTTGTTGGGGCTAAATTCTGACCTGCATCTACAGGAAGACTGGACAGTTTTGAATCTTCATCAGTTATTGTTGAGGCTGAATTCTGACTTGCATATGCAGTGTCCTTTGGAAAACTGAAGTCAGGCATGGAATGCCCAATTTTCATATTCATTGCTGCTGGCAGTTGTGAATCTTCATCAGTGGTTGCTGAGGCTGAATTCTGACTTTCATCTGCAGTATCCATTGGAAAACTTGAGTCGGGCATGGACTGTCCCATTTCCATATTCACTACTGCTGGCAGTTGTGAATCTTCATCAGCGGTTGCTGAGGCTGAATTCTGACTTTCATCTGCAGTATCCATTAGAAAACTGGAGTCAGGCATGGACTGTCCCATTTCCATATTCACTGCTGCTGGCAGTTGTGAATCTTCATCAGTGGTTGCTGAGGCTGAATTCTGACCTGCAATTGTATCACCTT
Source organism: Unio pictorum (assembly GCA_030141615.1). Classification (NCBI taxonomy): domain Eukaryota; kingdom Metazoa; phylum Mollusca; class Bivalvia; order Unionida; family Unionidae; genus Unio; species Unio pictorum. Next base: position 27,686,910 of record JARLTB010000044.1, read on the forward strand.
GATCACCTATAACATATATGTGTTTAAAAGAAATACCCAGTATGTCAATCTGTCTGCACACAGGTTTGTGAACATTCTAACATCCAAGTTTGTTTTTAACTCTGGATTTCTGGTGTATGTTTAATGAAGTTTAATCCCAACTGATGTTCAAATAAGTTTTATTCCACCTAGTGTTAAGATAAGTTTAATCCCACCTAGTGTTCAGATCAATTTGATCCCATCTAGTGTTCATACAAGTTTAATCCATTAAGTGTTCAGATAACTTTAATCCCATTTAGTGTGTTCAAGTGTAATCACATAGTTTTCAGATAAGTTTAATTCCATCTAGTGTTCAGACAAGTTTAATCCATTAAGTGTTCAGATAACTTTAATCCCATTTAGTGTGTGTTCAAGTGTAATCACATAGTTTTCAGATAAGTTTAATACCACCTTGTGCTCAGTTAAGTTTATCCCCATCTGGTATTCAGTAATGTTCTCTGATGAACCATTGGTATCTATATTTATTTTCTTTGATTTCAAACATATGATGTGGAGTTTTATCTTAATAAGGCTTTTGCTGGAGTTTAATTGTAGCACAATATTAACCATATTTAAGAGTTCTGGCCCTTGTTCAACTATAGTGAGAATACTTACTAGCTAAAACAAAATTATTTTGAAAATATTTCTTTAGTGTTTTACTTTAATAAGATCTCTGATGAATCTGACAAATTAAAGACTTTAATGATATTTTTATATAAAGTTATGGATCTTATTATATATTAAATTATAATCACTAAGCTTGCATGCAAACACCCTAGAATCAACTTCTGTTTGGTTTGTTTGTTTGTTTGTTTGATTAGGATTTTTAAAGTAGCTTTAACAATTTTTCAGTCATATCGCTATGATGTATGCTGTGAGGCAGTTTATAGTGATGTCTAGCACTGAGGCATCATGCCGCAGACATGTAGCATGATGTCCCACCCAGTCACATTATTCTGACACCAGGCCGACCAGTCCTAACACTAACCTCTTAATGCTGAGCGTCAAGCGAGGCAGCTATTAGTACCATTTTTGTAAGTCTTTGGTATGACTCGGCCGGCGATCGAACCCGCGACCTCCCGCTTCCGAGGCGAACGCTCTAACCACTAGGCCAACGCAGCGGTTAACTTCTGTTTGGCTTCATTGCAACTGCATTTTCTTACAACAATAATTTCATTCAGATTATATGACCAAAAGTATGATACCGTCATCAGAATAAAAATAAAGAATGCTTAAAACAGTCTAACAAACAATTGACAATATCTCTGTTGCCAAATGAAACATGACTACTAAGTTTACTTCTATACTGGTCTTGAAAAAAAAATTTCCCCCACATTCAGTCACTTTTAATAATTCCTCTTTCATACCCATTACGAATCTCTCATGAGGTCTGGTAATGGTTCAGCTGTTTGTGGTTTATTGAGCATGGTTAAAAAGGCACAAACAATCTAAATAAATTCTTTCATTTTCTATCTATTGAGATTTTTTTTTCAAAACCAAGTTGACTGATGGGTTGACTACATAGAGACAGATCTTTCAATTCAAAATTTGTTGTTATTGTTGTTGTTGTAGGGTTTAATTTTTTTTTCAGCACAAGATAGGCTATACATGGTGGAACCGGGAAAACCCCTGGAAAGAACCACCAACCCACGATAACCTACTGGCAAGCTTTCTCACATACCCACATTGGCCGATTTTGAGACTCGAACCCATGCAGATATGTGGTGAGATAGCAGTGATCCGTAACAGAAAACGCCTTAGACCATTCAGCTACTTGGGGCCCTGAATCCAAAATTTTAACCAAATCAGATGACAGGTATTTGCATAACTGTGACCATTTGGACTAGAACAGTCTTTAGGTCATGCCTTCCAGAGCTCCATCATTCAGAAACAGGTTGCGACCAAGTATCAAATACTTCAATTCAAACTTTGTCGCTCAATTTTCGGTCATTTAAATCAGCAATAATAAATTGCATACAAGTCTTATGGCTAAGTTAACTGTTTCATCACTAAAATGAACACACTCGTTAATCTGACTTTACATGGCTTTGTCAGGCCTTGTCGAGCTTAGCAGTATTTAGTACCAACGTTCAGAAACAGGTTTCGATCAAATAACTGGCATTTTAAATAAGTTAGTTTGATCTTAGGATCTATGCCACAGAAAAAAACGGCGCTACAGAATATCGGCTTTTGTTCAACTTTTTAAGAACTGCCCGATGGCCTAAAACATCAAGCCTTACAGCATATTTTAATTTTCCTGTGCAATTCTCGAATGAAAAAAAAACAAACGTGAAAAACATTCTTAAAAAAGAACTTACTCTGCCATACTGACATTTACAGAAAATGTTTCATCAGCCATTCTTCTCACCTTAAAGGTAAACCTGAGATCCCCTTATCACTTGACTCTAAATTATTAAAAATCATAATTTATGTAATATCTGAAAATTTCTACCCTATGCGATCAACGGATATCGAGATATTTATTTTACATGTACATGTCATGAATATTCTCCATAAATCAAGTACAACTTCAGCAATTTCCGTGATCTCAGGCCGTGTTACGTCACAAGAGGAACCCCACATTGCAAGGAACCATTGTTGTATCGTTGTCAAGCGTGAAGCGTATCTTCATTAAAGCCAGTGATTCTGTCGTATGTTTTAGAAATTTCTAACATGTATTTCTGTTAAAGTTATTAACAGAATATATATTGTAAGTGGAGATTTCCACCAATTGTATTAATTAGTATGGTTATTAAAAGATAATTCATATTGTTGTTTGTTGTGAGAAGGAGAGAGGCAAGAGAGTTCTTTTTAGATGTCAAATATTGACTTTCTCATCAATGCGCCCCGCCATTCTACATTCTACTTTCATCGGTCATATTAGTTTTCTTTGGTCATTGAGTTAATATTTTTCCTTTGAAGCTGCAGTGTTGGATATATTACTGCAACTGCAATAAACTTCATTAACAGAGAAGAAAGGTCTGTCGTGTGTATTCCACGTCTAGTTCGCGTGGGAGCAACCTGCTACTTCACCGTAGAATATTTTGTCATTTATCTGGGCTGTGTAAAGCAAATTTTCTGGGTTAAATAGCCCCAATGATTTATTTTATTTGAGTTATTAATTTTTCCCTTGGTTTGTCTCATAGATATTAAAAACATTAAAACTAAAATAAAAAACGTTTAAAAACGCATTTTTTTCTCGCGACAAAAAACAAAACAACGTTAGAGTAGTTTTTAGGCAACACAAAAATCAATATTTTACTTATTTACACGCTACATACCAGTTTTAAAGTTTCAGATATCAGCACTATGTTGTAGCATGTTTACGTAAAGTATCATAGGCTAGCATCATAGATTCATTATTGATCGATATTTGTTATCTAGAGTATGACAGAGGACTGCCTGTATGGCAGATGATATAAAAAAAAGTACCAAATATAAAAAATGCAAACAAAAAAAAACCGTAAAAAAAACGTTTTTATCATCTATGGAACTTTGTCTAAATGTTTGCATTCTAATATTATCTTTGCTGTCTTGTGCGGAGTTGCATAGCAGACATTTGGGTAAGTAGTGTATTATATTTCTGCGGTAGGCAGTTTCTTGTGTCCACCATGCATTGTGTAAATATAGGTATATGTTACCATATTTGGTTGTGTCCTTAATTTCTTTGCAATGGCTCCATATATTCTCCCTGTCAATATCAGGTACTGTGGTTTCTACTCTATTTGGTTCTATATCTGTTATTTCTTGAATTTGTTTTTCTAAAATCTTTTTGTCCAATGTTTACCAAAGGATTTCCCTGTCAATTCTAGATTTCCCATACTTGTATGTGTGTGTGTGTATTCTAATTTCGTTGAGTATTTATGTCTATAATTGTCAATACGATTGTTGGTTTTGACAAGTGCATTCATGTGATTTTGAAATCTTATGTCTGTAACGTTTATTATGTTTGTTTTGTCATGTTCGTCAGTAATATTGTTAAAATCACCTATCATTAAATGGTTTTCCGTGATGTAGGGTTGAAGGTATTTGTTTAGGTTGTTGTATAATTTTAGTTTAAAACTGTTGGTAGATGGTGCATATACATTTATGATGTGCAGGTCATTAAATTTTAAATTTAAAAGTCTCCATTTTAATTCTTTGGTTGGTTTTTATATTCCAATTTGAGTTTACCCAATTGTTGTGGATGATAAATCCCAACTCCTGAGTATCTATCTTTTTCGTATATATCTGTTAGGTAGAGAGCATTTAATTTGTCCTCTATTAGTTTAATATTATTTTCTTTTGGGTAACTGGTGTAGTTCTTAAAGGCATACAAAATCATATTTATCTGCTAACTTGATAATTTTGTTTTTCTTTTGTAATATCTAATCCATTGTATTTATTGAAGATATATTGATGCTGAGGGGTTTTTCTACATTTTTTTTAATTTAAGATGTTTAAAATAAATAGATCTATGACTGTGTATATATAAATATTCATTGTTGTTGTTGTTTGTCCGGTTGGTTGGTTTGTTGAGTGGTTTGGTGTTTGTTATTTTTTTTCATTCATTGTGCCATTTCTTTTGGCCTTATTTAGGCTGGTTGGTGGTGTATTAAAAATGGATTTAAATTTTGGAATTTGTTGTTGGTTGTCAGTGACCTTAATCAAACGTAAAGGAAGAATATTCCAATTCTTGTTCATGTTTGTTCTCACTGTCACAATGAGTAACTGTGCTGCTAGCCAACTGCAGGTTCCTCTTGTGACATCACAAGCTCGTGCGTGCGTATGGGGTTGATTACATAAAGTCGCTCGGTTGTTTCCGTAGAAGTCGCATTTTGGTGATATTAACAAGGTCATCTCTCCCAATCCAGTGAATGAATGCATGTACTCTCTTCACAATGTATTTGAAATGTCGATTAAAATAAGATTGTCGAAAGTAGTATATAGCATTCAGCTCTACCTTTAAGGTCTTGGATGTGTAGTAAATATTAACCATACTGAGTTATAGCCCTTTACTGACTCAGAAAATCAAAATGGCTTCTGAAAATTCAAGCATATATTTTTGACTGATGATATCAGACAAGGAAAGACTTTGATGATACTGTAGTGAATTATTTTCCAAGAATAACTTTGTACACTATGCAACACCAAGTTTACAATACATAATCCAGAATATTGGCAGACAACAGTTATGCTATAGATGTGGCCAATTTCTGTTTTTCGGGTACCAATTTCAGTAGATCTTTTTATTTATGCTAACCAGTTTCTGATTTAAAAATCAAACAAAAAATGGAATTATTTCAGTAGATTTATTGATCTATGCTAACCAGTTTCAGATTAAAAAATCAACATAAACAGAATTGAAAAGGCAACAAAAATGTTGCATGGTCTTTCATGAGCAAAGAATTAATAATTTCACATTACATTTTGTTTAATCTTGCATTTTAATGTTAAAATATTACTAACAAATAGGAGCAATGAAAGTAAGGACATTTTGCAGCCCCTTCTTGATTATTGTGTTATTATAGATTCCAAAAGCACAAAAGTGAATAAATAGATTCACAGTAAGCATGTAAGATTTAGTACTGTTCAATAATGCCAATGAAGAGGTCCTTATTACATAAATGGGATGGAAGTTGTATTGACCAAATGACAGGCCTTAAAAAATTTAAAGGTAAAAAAACCCCTGAAAGAATGCAAATTTTTAAAGCAAATTATGTTTCTCTGAAAATACTTACCCAATCACATTAATGTTAGGGATATAAGCCTACTACCTCGTGAATCCAGCCCTACTAAAAGACGAAAATTCACCTTTTCTATGTCCTATAGACAAAGGGCAATAACTCTTGCCCCTTACCACCACCAAGTGTCGCTAGTTTTTAAGCGATATATACTATACAAGGATGCTCGCATGGCAGGGTGGTTGGGAGGGTTTTGGGTAAGTATTCTCGGAGAAACATAATTTACTTTAAAAATTTGCTTTCTCCTTTGAATACATTCCCCAATCACAATAACGTTAGGAGAATAGGTTATAGGAGGAGGGAATATTGAGCATCCTACCTCTACCCCAGGTATCCTCTAGGGAATGATGGCTGGATTCCCCATGTGAACGATAACCCATTCTCCTAATTTCATCAGCAACACAGCCCAGGGTCACATGATATGTGACCTCTTTATACGGTTAAGAAGATAGTTATTGAAATCTTCTTACGTACAAAATCTGATAGGCTGTGCTGATTGTTTTAAATGTGTCTGGTGGGCATCTGGGCTGCCAACACCGGACCTACTAGATTCAAGGTTTGCCTCTGCGAGGTCAAATCTTTGAGATAAACTGGAGAAGGTTGACTCTGCATGCCAGCCAACAGCTTCTATTATATCTCTGATCGAAACATTGCGTTCGAATGCAAGGTTCGCTGAGATTGCTCTAATCTCATGAGCAGATATCTTGATGAGGTGACTCTGATCTTGTGATACCTCAGAGTACGCTGAGCGTATAACCCACTTCAGCCATGAAGCAAGGGCTTGAGGGGTGATATCCCATTTCACAGCTGTCACCACGAGGTGCTTGCATGTGACCCGACTCGCCTCTGTGCATTTAAATTGTGCTAGAGTGCACAAACAGGATCTTGCATGGCTGCTGCTCCTGACTTATCTATAAAGGAAAGCGAGCTAATGACTACTCTTTGATTGCCAATGGACGGTAACCTATTTTTGGCTACGAAGCCTGGCTGCGTCAAGAGGACCACCGAACCATCTGATCTGAACTGAAGATAGTTCGGGTCACTGGAAAGGGCCTGTTACTCACTCACCCTGCATGCTGAAGCTAAGACTATCAAGAAACCCGTTTGTATGATAGTAGCTTTAACGAATTGTGGGCTAAAGACTTAATACTGTCTGAATTGAGCCATGTTAAAACCTAGGACAGATTCCATTTGGAAACAGGGTGAGGGATTTTGGTCGATTGAACTCTAAAGTGGCTTAAAGATCTGACAGATCTTTGTCATGGCTGATATCACATTTACCATGACGGCGGAATGTGTCTGATATCATGGTGCAGTAGCATTTGATAGTATTTGGGGCCAACTGTTTCTCCTTGAAAAACCAGAGAAAAAAGTCGGCCAGTTGAGGGATTGAGACACTCAAAAGAACAATGTTATTGATATGGTACCAGTCCCTGAAAACATGCCACTTTCCCTCGTAAGCCTTCAGAGTAGAGGGCCTTCTTGCTCTCGAGATTCTCTCCAGAACTGAAGATTTTAATTGTTTGTCTTGCAAGGTTATCCGGACAAGAGCCAAGCGTGAAGATAAAGATGGTCTGGACAGGGATAGAACACCCGTGACTGCGGTTGCTTGAGAAGATTTAGGCTGACTGTAATCTTCCTAGGTAGATCTATCGCCAGATCGAGTAGATTGGAGACCCAGGAGTTGTTCCATCTGAGAGGGGTAATCAGAATCATCTGACAGTTATGACCCCTTAACTACTGGATTATTTTCAGTACCAAGACCATGGGAAGATAGGAGAATGCCCATAACCCCTCCCAGCTGATTGACAGAGCATCCATGGCCCAAGCTTCTGGGTCTGGAACCGGAGAGACGAAGGTAAATAACTTGCGATTCCACATTGTTGCAAAAGATCAATCATCGGACGCCCCCAAAGTGTGCAGATTGGAAGAAAGACTGATTGATGGAGTGACCATTCCGTGCGAATTACTTGACCTTTCCTGGATAGAATGTCAGCCAAGACATTGAGTCTGTCGGGAAGTGTCTGATTTGTATATTGAGGTGGAGATTGTCGCACCAATGTCGAAACTGCTGGATCAGATTGCACAGCTCTGGTGATTTGGTGCCCCCTTGTTTGTGGAGGCAAGTCATCACCACAGAGTTGTCTGACATAATGAGGACAGTTTTGAATAAGAGTTGATCCTTCCAGAAATGAAAGGCATTGATGACAGCCTTTATTTCTAAAAGGTTGATGTGGAGAGGGCTGTCCCTGGCACCCACGTTGCGCTGACGGTATCGAAGTCCAGCAACCGTAGGTACTGGTGGCGGAACATACCATTATCTCTGCTTGGGGTATCTCCAGAGGAATCCCTGTGGACAGCTAACAGGGGTTGTGCCACTGACGCAAGAATGATCTTATCTCTGGCGTGATCATCATCAGGGTGATGACGCAATCCATAACCTTGGTAAAAGCCCAAGGGCTGATGTTGAGGCCAAAAGGTATGACCTGGAACTGATCATTATTGTGTGATTAAGGGGACTTGAAAAAAGGGAGCCATTATGCTAGTAACATCATTTGTAAGGGGTGCATAAAAAGACGGCCGAGCGGGTTCAAGTCCGCTTCCGCATTGAATAATCCAAGAACTCTCTTGCTGAAATGCACATCCTGTTGGAAACGAACTCGAAAGTTCAACTATCCGGATGATCTCGAATGCGAGGAAGACTTACCAGATTCAGATCGATGAGAAACTCCATACTTAGATGGACCAAAACTCTGGGATGGACAGAGATCGAACTTTGTGCAGTTCACGAGAAAGCCTAGATGATCTAAAAATGATAGAAGATCGTTTCTGCCTTTGAGCAGAGTATAACTTAAGATATGTTTCTGGAGGATGTCATCCCAGTACACTGCCGTCACTATAGATGAAGTCGAGTGGAACAGGGTGACGATGCAATCCATAACCTTGGTAAAAGCCCAAGGGCTGATGTTGAGGTCAAAAGGCATGACCTGGAACTGATAGACCAAGTCCCGATAAGCAAAACGGAGAAATCTCAGTGACTCCGTGAATAGGGACATAAAAATATGCGTCAGTCATATCTAGACTGACGGCATACCCGTCCTATCGGATGGAAAGCTGGATTGATCTCGCCATCGCCACATTGAATTTCGGGGTGAAATGTATTGGTTGAGGCGACTCGGGTCGATGAATGGCCTCTGGATAAGAAATAGCCATGAATAAAACCCCGGCTATAGCTGGGTTTATTTATGTCTATTTTTTTTTATATTTATTTTTTTAGAAAGGCATCCTTTTCTCGATCTGACGGTACATCCGTGAAGAGGGGAGAGGAGGACAGGGGAGGGGGACGGATAAATGAAGTCCAAAGTCCCTCCGAAATGTCAACATTTAGAGTTAGGAGGCTTGAAGGCGGAGAAACTTGGGTTCTTGCTGTATGGTTGCCTCCAAGCTTGATTAGACTGTTGGATCCCAGCATTGGGTTGGGATCTATACTGCACATTTGATTGTAAGGATCCCTTTTTCCTTGGTCCGCCTATCATCCCTCCACTGTGGCAGGCAATGATTGTTTCGAAACACCTGCGAAAGTTGGGCAGCGAGTTGGCAGTTCCTGAGCTGCCTGCCTCCGAACTTTTTAAATTTTTCCCCCAAAGTGTACAGGTGACCCAAACGGAGACATCCGTAAAGCCAGAGTAGGATGGGGCTTGAGCGACGTGGACCGCCGACATGCGTCACGTCGTATCTGGTCGAAGTTGGCAGAAACAGTCAACGCAATGGCCATGGAATGGCGAGCTGCCCTGTTAATAACTCTAGCAATCCAGGCCGTCACTTCACAAGTGTGGTCATTGCCGGATTTGCCTAGGGTGTCGGAAAAATGGCTAGTGAAGCCAAGTCTAACATTGAAGACGTAGTGACTACGTTTTGGACTAGCTTTGACGTGGCATTGGAGATCAGTACCAAAGGCGTTTGATCGAGTATTGTACCAGCTACACTAGAACGTTGCTGGTATTTAGCTTTCTGAATTTTACCAACTGGGGAAGGAGCAGGAAGGACATCGTCTCTTCCTCCCATTCAAGCTCTACAGACGCCTTAACTTTGTAGTCTTGAATGGCGGTAGGAGGTGGTGGGCATTCTGAAGTTGCCAACACCCTATAAATTTCTTCCACTGCGGCCTTGAAGCTAAGCTCAGTTTGTCCCATGACTGGATCTGTGTATGGCTGAAAGTGTTTCGTCACACTCACTGTGTGCCGAGTCGTCTTCTGGTCAACTTTCCCTCTATGCTGCACGCTCAGCTGCTCAGGCATCCACTCACAGCTGAATTGTCAAATTTTGCTCAATCCAACTTTAAATTTTTCTTGTCTCCATAATGCTTGCACAGTGCAGTGAGCACTGCGCGCACATCTACCATTCACTCAGAGGGAATGTTGGTTCTGGTACAGCTTGCATCTCTGTATAGCATACCAGGTGACAGATGATGCAATTCCGTCATCCTTGACAATTTCACAAATTCTCCCTTGTGGAGAAGACGTGAACATATGGACAGACGACTGGTTTGTCTGGCGTGTGATCCGCCGGAATGTCGGCAGCGGTCTGGCTATCACCGGTACCAGCTGCTCCAATGGCCTGGCTGGATGGAAAGATTTCTCACTAAAATCTCCATCATAGTATTGATATGTTGCTGGCGGTACAGCTTGACGGACGGATTTGTCACTAAAATCCCCATAAATCATAGATGATCGGCCCATTTGAGCAATAAGGTCCCCATACTGGGACAGCACTGCTGGCTGGTTTGTCTGGCATGTGGTCCACCAGAATGTCTGCGATGGTCCGGCTATTACCGGTACCAGCCGCTGCCATGGTTTGGCTGGATGGACAGATTTCTCACTAAAATCTCCGTCACAGTATTGGCATGTTGCCGGTGGTACAGCTTGATGGATGGATTTTTCACCAAAATCCCCGTAAATCATAGTTGGTAGGACCGTTTTAGCAATACGATGGAATGGCTGGACGGATAGTGACGTCGAGGTTATATAATGAAATAAATCCAATGGATCCGGTAAAAACCCCATGCATCCTGACTTACAGGACCGAAGGCCATGCTCGGACATGCAGGGGACTTACGCCCAATAATTATACCAAATTATTCTTTAGTAAAAGAGTTTGAAACAAAACAAAAATATTTGTTTTAATATGTGTAGATAAATTTCTTACCATCACAATTTACAACAAGATTTGCAAGCTTTGGTCTTGCTTCCTCACTTCTGACATCCATTGTGTGACCCACATGAAGTTGTGCAGGTGAATGCTTTGGACTCTGATTGGTCTCATCATGGGAGTCTTCTTTCTTCACATGGACTATATGACCAGGGTCACGACCTTCTTGTGTGTCTATTTTACCCCTGACTCTACAGGCCTGAAATGCATTAGTTGTATAGTCCTTAATATTAAATCTTCATTCCCACCAAAGAAACCTACACAGGTTAACACCTGGCATTACTGTATCATATTTACAAATCTTAATTACAGTACTGTCAATAAATTAAAAGGACAAATTAATAAACATATAACGCAGCTAATGTGTCCTCAAACAACTAATTTAGAATAAATATGTTATTTAGTAAACAATGTTAATAACTTTTGAGTGAGAATAAGGAAATAAGGTGGGATATAAAATGTGGAAAAAAACATATTTAGGCACTGCCAGTTACAAAAAACTAGGGCATCATTTATTTCCCAATCTTTTGCTGGTGCTGACATAACACACTGTAGAACATGTTTTTATGTGAATTATGTGAGAACCAGTTCTTTTCACAAGGTAACTGCAATGATAAGGGTTAACTGTAAATTAGTCATACTGGCTTTCTTGCTTGTTTACTGATGACTAAAAGTTACATATTAATGTGCAGTATGGACGCAACTGACCAGAATATGCAAAGAGGGCATGTCCTGGGGGAAATAACAGGGAGAAATGGTACAACCTTTGAGAATTTCACATGCATTGGATGCAGAAGATCAGTCAATATTTAATAAAATGAGGCCTAAAAGTACCACTAAAAACTGCCCAATTTTAGGTCCCAATCTCCCCAATCCCTGTACTGGGCTTTTGAAATTTTGACGTGTGATCTATATAGCACCCATGATTTAGCAAATGATATGTGACAATACAACACTGACAACAACATATTATGCAGCAAATGATATGTGATTAGACAACACATACAATAACACCTCCTGATGTAGCAAATAATGTGACTATGGAACACTGACAACAAATTATGTAGCAAATGATTTCTGACTATACAACACCTACAAAAAAACCTCATACATGCAAATGACATGTGACTATACAACACTGACAACAACATATGCAGCCAATGATCTGTGATTACACAACACATACAATAACACCTCCTGATGTAGCAAATAATGTGACTATGGAACACTGACATCAAATTATGTAGCAAATGATTTCTGACAACACCTACAACAAAACCTCATGCTGCAAATGACATGTGAACATACAACACCTACAATACCACCTCATGATGAAAAAAAATTGTCACTATACAACACCTACAACAATACCTCTTGATGTAGCAAATGACATGATAGTCATCTGTAAGAGAAAATTATAAACTGAAGGCCATTGAGATACATTTCAAAGTCAATATACAACATATTTTGTAGCTCTGTCATGTAAAACAGTATATTTCATCTTGTGAAAAGTAGAATCTTGTATTTGTGCAAATTACTGGTAACATTTCTCTGATGATCAACCACAAGGATGGGAAAAGGAATAGGAACCCTAGTAACATTTCTCTGATGATAAACTCGAAGAATGGGGCTGGGATGGGTACCCAAGTAGTTCTTTTAACAAATATTTTTTCTTAAGCCTACCTTTTATTAGATAGAGCAGGGGTCAGCAACCTATAGCATGCATGCCATAATGTGGCACATCAAAAGGTTTTGTATGGCATGCAATGTGTAGCAAAAAATCTTGATTTTAACAGTTATTCTTGCTGGTGGTACACACTCAATCACTTTGTAATTAATTTTTTTTTTTTTTTTTTTAAATGGTTTAACGCCATTTTTCAGCACAATATAGGCTATACATGGCGGCCAGTATTAATGGTGGAGGAAGAAACCGGACAAAGCCTGGAAAGAACCACTGACCCACGAGAAGCTACTGGCAAGCTTTCTCACATAACTACATTTGCCGAATCTTAGACTCGAACACACACAGACAGAGGTGAGAAGGCAGTGGTCCGTGATGAACAGCGCTTTAGACCACTCGGCCACTCGGTTGTAATTAATCTGGAAAAAAGTGGCACTATGTAAAATAGGTTGCTAACCCCTTAGCTAGAGAGTGAATAAATTTAAACATTTAACTTAATAATAAAGACAGAAGCACAGTGATTTCTCAGTATATTCCATCTCCAAATAATAACTAGAATAGGTACTATATTTCACTGCAAGACAAGTTGCAATTTGAAGATTCTACCATGCACTGCATTTAGCTGCAAGACAAAACTGGAAAAAACTGCAGGAGTACAGTAATTGTTTCATATGTACATCTTCAGATGACAGCCATGAGACTGATCAAGCATCAAAGTAATCCACTTAAAACTTCAAAATTAGCTGCATCTTCATTAGAATGCATTTTGTTCCAAGTCAAAAAAGTCAATGACTCTGAACAATAATCACATGTGCATGGTGATTTGTTGATATCTATATCTTTAGACAGATGATGACTAATAATAATGTATTAAATACTTAGCAGTCCACAAAAGACTGGGACTTGCTACATTCACAAGATTGTGTCATGGTTAGACAAAAGGATGAATGGATGCATGGAATTATATGTGGACCCATGCCTAGGTCATAATGACCTAATTTTCATGCCTGAGTCACCTTTGCATTTGTAGCTATCTGTTCATTATACCCTCAATATATCATTGACCCACTTTTGCAATAACTCAAGAAAGTTTACATGTGGATGCATCTTAAGTATATTAAAAGCAGGTGACTTCAATCTAATTTTCAGACTTGAATTACTGTATTTTCTGTACTATAATCAATGCGAAGTATACAGTAAGTCAAATTCACTAATTTTGTAAAATTTCCATTTTTCATCCATCTTTAAGTCAATTCAGAGTATAAAATGATGCTGGGTCAATAAATTAGCTTCATATTTTACACTAGTAACTTTTGGTAATGGTATCACTACAAGATATTCCATATTACCGGCAGGCATGAACTCGCATCACTGATGCTAACATGCTTGTGATTTTACTTCAGTACAAGGCACTGCTATATTGTTATTAATGATAATATTAATGATACAGCTCAATAAACTGTGCATGCTTGTTTTAATTATGCTATACATTGCAACAAAAGCCACATGGTTGTGAATTCTATGTACATATTAATTAAAGGTCTAATGCTGACCTGATTATTCCAGCTGAAACCAGTCTTGAGTGCAAGATTAAACAGAAAGATAAACTCTGAGGCTAACAATAGGCAAATGTCACAATCCATAGGGAAATCAGAAATGTGAAGAAAATTAAGAGAGAAAACAGAAAGGTTACAAATGAAAACTAACTTATTTTTTTTAAATATTATACATTAACATATCTGTGAAATGCAATATCAAGTTTACACAAATGAATAGTTTCATAATGCATGCATATTTTTTAACATGTCAATTTTAATTTATAGCACATCGAGGTTGTAATTTTATTACCAGTAGTAGAACTGTTCCACATTGTAATTAATAAAATAAGGATTAAGAATTCACTTAATCATCTCCAATATCTGAAAATCACTTGAAGTCTTCATCTTCCATATCAGAATAAAAAATGGTGGCTATCTCAGTGCTCAGATCATTGGAAATATTTTCATCATCGTCTGTCTCCATTTCATTCCATGAGATGCGACACGTTCTGTCAAGACATATTCTTCTAATTTATCCTCGATATTAATCCATCACGCTTTACAGCCACAATTTTCTTTCTTTGTTTTTTTTGTTGTTGCGCATAATGCAACCTTAGCTTTATGCCAATTCCAGACACATTTTTCACTGACACCATATTTTCTGTAGGCAGCCAAATTCCCACCTTTCTCCTTGGCAAACTGTACATTTTCCAGTATAAAAGCCGCTGTGTAAGGCTTGCATGATTTGATGGGAGGCATTGTGAGATAAGTTTTATCATTTGTACGGTGATATTTATATGAATGATTATGACTGAAAAGATCGATTCAAACATTCCTAACTCATCAAAATGTGCCAGTAACATAGCACTAAAAACAATGCCCATGGCTAAATTCATTATTTACATCTTTAAAAATTGAATGGGCACATTTTCTGTGGTTCTTAATCCACTTGATATTAAAAACAGGTAGCGTAATTGATGCGGATTAATGATGAAGAACAATGTGGTACCACAAGTCGGTAACTAGCATCAGTATTCAAAGCCAATATCCTGGAAACCAAAGACCGATTTATCAACTACTGGTATAATCAAAGAGAGGCACTGAAACAACAGCAGGTTGAAAATGAATATAAATGATGTGTTGACATTGCAATTTCCTTTAAACTGAAATGTAAAAATAAAAATGGATCATTGGTGATTTATGAGTAGTATGTCTATATATCTGATTTTAGTTTAAACCATATTTATTTCAGAAACTTTGTCAAATACAATTATAAACATATGATTTGGGGGATTCAGTAGGAAGCATAAGCTACTTTATAAATAATCATAAAAATCTCAAGTTAATATAGATTAGATCCCTTTGTAGGATCAATTAGATCAATTAAAAAGCTATGCTGGTAATCTCTTATAATTTTGATAGCATACCAGGTACCAAATTCCATATTAAAATCTATGCAATTTCAATGACATATTCCAAATCTTAAGTCAATTCGGAGTAGAAGATGAAGACCTGACTTTCAAGTAAAAAAGTATCGACTTATAGGCCGGAAAATACGGTACTATATTTTTTTATTCGTTACTAGTCTGTATATTGTGTACTACTCCAATGAATCTAATGCTAACCCATCAAATGTTAACCTAGCAAATTTGTGTTTACAAGTAAAAAATTTGTGCTAAACACTGTTTTCGAAAAAAGAAATTTGTCCACTTTTTAAGAGTGGATTATGAACTTATCATTAATCATGGACTAGCCATTGGAGTTACATAGTAGTTCAGTTCTGCAATGCTATTTTAAAATAAGAGAAACTAGTATGTCTATGGGATACACTTCTTGCCGAGTTGTATTCAGTGCTTCTAGTTTTTCTCACACAGTGCACACTGTAGACTCGTAATAACTACCCCTGGACCTTCAGGTTTTAAAATCATGAATTCAATGTCTGTAAATTTCCACAATAGATAAGAAAAAAACCTAGCTGACAATAAAATTAATTACAATAAACATAAATGAAAAAATTTCATATTTAAAAGAAAGGAACAATTTATTGATTGGCTTGATAACAATGTAATGCCCACTGAAGGACTCTTTTGTGATGCATTTTTTAAAATTTATTTTGAGTGCTTGACTTTTATCCATGATTGAGGATAGTTTTAGCTACCACTCTTACAGATGTGCTGTCCTGTGTATAAGTTATAACTAAATGTGTACATAGGTCTAAGTTCAAGACTTAGTTTTGATAATGACCTTAGATGGCTCTAGAAGCAAATATTTACATTAAAATGATTGTTATTTTTAGAAAAGTACATTTTTACTTAGGTTGAATGGGCATGCTTATAAGTTTAAAATCAACAAGATCATTCATTTCTTCTTATATTATCAGTATGGATTTACTGTTATGTTCAGCTTTAATTTGTGAGGACTCAATTATTTAAATTATTTATTAGAATTATGAAGTGCTCATTGGACTGGTTGGACTAAAACTCTATATGGATTTATTGTTACTATAATCAAAGACATTCTGAATTATTGTGATACATGAGGACTATTGGTACATCAGCACATTCAAGAGTTCAAGGTCTAACCTTATTAGAAACTCAGAATGTTCTGGAAATGAACTTATGATCCACATCTTGGACATTTTATTGTCTTTGGTCAAGTGAAATTAGTATACAAAGATGTGATAAGCAAAATTATTAAATTCTCTTTTAAGTTCAGTCTGTGGAATCATTTACATTTGTGTTCAGGTATAATTTGGGAGGAATCATTTAGTTTCTTTATTCAATGGAAAGTGCTCAATGACATTTTGGATTACAACACTACTTTGGGATGATTGTGAATTCATTAAACAGCATTATGGATTTTATTATTGTGATGCATCAGTACAGTTGGTACCTTAACGTAGTCAAGATTACTGGTACATCAGACCATTACAGATTACTGGAATTCATTAGGAAGATTCTTTACTTTTGGATTTAGGAATTAATTCATAAAACTACAAGTTCATAAATTTTAATTTTGTATTGAAGAGAAATAAATATATTTGTTAATTTTACTAAACTTGTTGGTTTCACTTCTTTCTCTCAATTAACAATGAACACTACATAATCATGCATCACATATTTGAATTTAGTCTGGAACTAATTGGGAGATTCTTTGTTGTAATGGAATCAAATCAGATATTAAAAATTTTAAACTTGCATAGTGAAATAAAATAACTGAAAAATTGCAAAATCATGGAAATAAAACAAGGTTATTTAAAAAGAAGGCAATGTGTCTAAGCATAGATTAATACATGTCTCCATTAAAGTATATTTACACTGTTCTGAGAAAATAATTTTGTAAAATTAAAATGACAATGACAAACCTTGACAACAAATTAAAATGATAACTAGAACCCTTGACAAGATTAGGGCTTGGATATTTTAAACTAGTCAATAAAACCTTCAAATTTAAGTATAATTTATAGCAGACAAAAGTAGATATGGAAATGTCTACAAATCAGCTATATTTTTCTAGTCATGGTTAACCTTTTAATTAGCTATCATGGGCATGACTGGTGTTAGGTTGCTATTTTTTATTACTAAAAGTTGACTACTAGTTAAAACTACAACTACACTGTATAATTTTTTTCACCATGGCTTCTAAAAATAGTAAATTTGTGGAGGAATTTCTGCCTTTTCATCTGCTGTAAAATGATATGAATGAAATTGACATTTACCAGCTGCTCAAAATAGCTTTTATGTTGTCAAAGTTTATAGTGTTATGGTTAATTTGGTGTTGATATAGACCATACATGTACAGATTTTAGCTTCCTACATACCTGAATGAAAAATAATTTTGGCTTCCCTTCCAGAGCTTCACACTCACTGACCATTCTGACTATCTCTTGTGTTGTAATGGAAGTTTCGCCAATACAAGATAGTTCTTGCTGATAAGTTTTGCCATCCGGTGATGGAATCTCTCTGCCATGGGTACTGATCACACATACAAAGCAGTCAGAGTTTTCCAGGAACTCTTTCTCTTTTAAAACTAGAAAGCATAACAAATGTTACTTCAGTGATGAAAGTTTACATATGCAAATATTGAAATATTAATTACATGAAAATCCATTTATAAAGTTCACAATGTGTGAGCTAAATATCCTCTTATAATATCTCCTGGTACAGTTTTATATTTATATCATTCTCCAGCAATACACTGTACATGTATTCTGTATAAACTTAAACATGTATCTACTGACATTTTAGAAGATAAGTGGTAATTTTTTATACTGCTTTCTTGTAGGCCCCACTCAATCCTTATTCAACCTTCTGACAGCTTCATATGAGCTCTTTAGGTGAGGGAGTATATAACAACCAGTGATACAAATATTTGATAGTCCAAAGATGTTCATTATCTAGACTGGGTCTCTCCTGAGTTCTAAGTGACCAGCCCACAGGTTCATCTCACCCCACCCAAAGTGTTATCTAATTTGTGAATCAAAACCTGCTATTAGCCCCATATAAACAATATTTTTCTTCACTATATTTTACTGGTTACCTTTAATCAGCTCTCAATTGTACTTTATGAATAATAATAAACTGTCCAATGTTCATCACTGGTTAAATATATGTATCTTATATGTATCTATGCATTATTTTGATAATCACTTTCAGGGAAGAAGGCATTTATAAAAACATTTAGAAGACTCAGTGTCTGAGCTTAAAGAAAGAGAAACATTTACCATATGTAGTCACTTACAAGTCAAGTTCAACTGCAAAGACTAAGATCTACTGTTGCATAATGCACTGGCAGATCAGGGTCTGTGCATAGACTATATTGGTATTGAGTACTGGTTTTCATCTATACCTGGACATAGGAGTAATTAGTAGAACAAACAATATAGACCCAGATATGCAGATGCATCACACATTTTCAGGTCAGGATCTGTTTTTTAGCAGTTAACTTATAAGATATGGTATACTAATAACTACTGATAATATTGATATACAGAGTGTATCATGACATCTAATCATTGAAAATTGAAGTTACTGCTTTTACTGAAATAAAAGAATATCCATGGCCCTCTATGACTTCATCTGATTTCAACTTCTTTGAGCAACTTGAGAAAATTTATTTAGAAAACAAAACTACTCAAAATTCCCCAAATGCTTTCCCTGCTGATCATGATGAAAAATACATACATTATGTATAACCTATATACACTCTTATAAGACAAGTCTAAATGCAAACTGAACAGATCCAGATGAGCCATTGCATCATGTGTGGGCAGATCTGGGCTACATCCCATACCATGTCAAAAATCTTTATGAAATCTATAAAGACATGGTAGAGACTTTGCTGATGCTGAAAGAATTTTTCACAATGGAGTCTGAGATTGAAGATTTGTTCTATGGTGCTCTTTCCTGATTGGAAGCCTGCCTGCTCTTCACCAAACAGCTTGAGACTTTAATCTGTTGAGATTTATCTTCAGCAAGACTTTGCTCAGGTGACTGATCAGACTGCTGGTTCTGTTTTGACATAGCTGTATGTACCTTTCTTGGGGAGCACGATGACCAAAGATTGAGTCCATGTTGTGGGCCATTCTCCTTCCTGTCTGCCATATCTTGTTGCAGATTGTTGTTAGGACTTTGCCTATCTCTTCTCCTCCTGCTTGAACGAGTTATGCTGTTATGTTGTCAATACCAGCTGAATCTCCTTTCTTTAGTGACCATACCGTAGTCTCTCCTTTCTTGCAAAGAATTCGGTTGTCATCAATTTCTTCTGCCTGAGGGCCATTTAATATGTTGGATCGCTTTGGTTCTTATCATTGTACAATTCTGTGCAGTGTTCTGTCCATCGTTTGACGATTTCTTGATCTTCTCTGAGGCATTTTCCTCATTTGTCTGGGATGGTGGTAGTTTTCCCTTGTTTCATGGTTGTGACATCATTCAGTTGATATACCTTCTTGTTGTTGTTTCTGCTCAGACTGGATTGCCTTTCTATCCAGCACTCTTTTGCCTTTTCTCATGCTCTTCCTGATTAAGTTGTTTATCTCTGTAAGTTCTAGCCCTCTCATGAGTTCTTTTACCATTTATCAATTCTCTAATTTTGTCACATAGTTCAAGGACATCTGTTGTGACCCGAGGTTTATTTGTTTAACGATGTTTACCAGTGATCTCCTTGGCTGCGCCAGTCACATTAGCATTGAATATGGTTGTAATGGACTCTCAGAAAATGTAATGGTTGCCCAGTGTTGTCAGAGGTGCAAACTTACCACCTATCACAACTTGAAAGGTTTCTGCAACCTTTGGATCTTTCAAATTTTCAAGGTCAGACATGATGCTTGGTTGGTTTAGGCTTTTTGATCAATTTTACGTGGTAGTGAAATGATGTCATTAATAAAATCATGATCACTTCCAATATCTGCTCCTGGGTAACTTCGTGTTCTGGTGATATTCAATCCTGTGCTAAATTGTCTTTTCACCAAGATGTAATTAATCAGTCCATATGGACTGTGTCAGGTCCTTCACTTCTAGATGCTTTGTAGGGACCAAATGTGTTGCCAAGCACAAGATCATTATGGGGTGCACACTCCAATAACCTGAACCCTCTTTCATTTGTATCTGCATTGCAGAAGGGTCCACATGTGCTTTGCCAGTTTGTTTTTCAGACAGTTCCCACCTTTGCATTCCAGTCTCTTTGTACAAACAAAATGTCCTTCTTGGGTGAACTGTCAATAACATCTAACAGTTTATCACAGAAATTCTCCAGTTCTGTCATAATAGTTGGATGTGGGTGCATAAGCCTCTATGATTGTGATGTTGAAGGGAGGATGGTAATAAGCCTGCTTGAGACTAGGAAGCAATCATTCTCTGCACAATGCCCTTGTGGACAAGAAATCCAACACCATGATTGTGTTTGTCCCTCTTCCACTCAGTCTACACATTTTGCATCTGTTGCACATGCACACATATTGCTTCAGTATACATACCAATACTACTTCAACCTACATATTTTGCAGCTGTTGCACATATACACTACTGTAGTCTACATATTTTTCAGATGTTGCAAATACATGCCTATACAATCTTAGTCGACATATTTTGCAGCTGTAGCATATTCACACCAAAACTACCTCAATTTGAACATTTTGCAGCTGTTGCAAATACATACCTATACTACCTCAGTCTACATATTTTGCATGTTTAAAAATATAACAGAACAGAGTTGTCTGTATTCCTACCAAACATATATATTAAAACCACATACAGCCTAAAATTCTTCACAGAAGAAGGCTTCTGTCATTAGTCTGACATTTGTTTTCATATGATCTTTCAGATGGATTTTAACTCTACTGGACACAGATCAGATCAGCTTATTCATACCTGCCATATTACCTGACAATGATGGGGAGTTTCGAGAGTCAAAAACTGTTTTGAGGTTCCAATGGGTATCAGTGCATGTGACTAAAAAAAGCCACATCTTCCAATTAAAAATAATCTATATTTTCACATAATCCCATATAAAACAACTAAAATTCAAATCAAAATAAAATAAAATAACTTGTCTTTTTTCAAAAAGTATTTAACATACACTTACAATGACAAATAGTTGGTAGAACTAGCATTGCCAAATACCATACACATAATCAATACCACACTAACATCAGATAAAAACATATTTCAACAAGTTTCTGTTTTTAAAATCCATTAGATGGCAAACTATAGGCTTTATTAGATGTATTCTTTGCTTTTCTCAACAGTTCAGTGGGGGGGGGGGTGAAGGTAATGCAAGTGTCATTTGTTTTCATCTTTGTGTTCATTAGAGACCGAATAAAACCACTGTTCAAACTTCACTGACGGATTCTCTGAGCTGGTCAGAACTTTCTTGCTTAATATTGATCTGAAGATTTCAGAGTGTGGATGGGCGGTCTGTGTGTGTGGGCATGATTTTGTTAAACATAATGGGAGCCTTAGAGGTATTACAACATTAATAAATGCCTGACCATTATGAATGCTAACATGATTTCTTTATCCAGACAAATCAATCGTGCAATATATGAGTGTGTTCTTATTATTGTCTTTCATTTGATCTATTTCATGGTTAAACTCGTCTTGAAAAGCATGGGTCAATTAGCAGTTGGCATTTTAACTAAGATGACTGTTCAATTCAACATGCTGAAAATGTTGTTTGTACTGATTTTACATACAGATGTCATACTGTGACTGTATAATGACTACTGCAGTAAGTGCTAAGAATGAAATGCTCTCTCCTGCCACTGACTGTACTTCACAAAATCAAACTACGTCAACCATGTGTTCTGAAATTTAGTCATATTGGGCTTTGCTGGCTTCCCTAATAGCTTATTGCTTCTTGAATCACAGCAAATGTGTTTTGGACATTTTGTCTTCAAAAATGAATTGCACTTGAATACTACATATGCAATGAAATATTGTGTCGTATGTGTTTGATATATGGTGTAAAATCTGATTATGAAAGAAATATTCTGCTATTCACAAACTTGGTCTCTCGCTAAATTCCTCAAAGAGCGCTGTCTTAAACATTCTTATTTAAGGCAATAGTGTTAGTAACTTTTGTTCTTCAACATACATCTCTTTGGTTTACCTAAAACTTAAAAAAGAGTGGGTTGTTCCACTTTATAAAAAATTTCTATGCAAATTAGCCTGATGAGCTCACCCACATTAGTCCTCACGAGATTAAACACATCACACTAGCTATTGTTAGTCAATTATGTAATATGTGAAATGGTGGTTATTTATGCTTGATGAACTTGCTTTTAGTTGCCTGTTGACAATTAGCTATATAAACTGTCCCAAAGATAGTTTTACATGAGCTCTAATCTGTTTACTGTTTATACATACTACATGTTATGGGTATACACTCAGGGAATAGTGGTTAACACTAGCTTAGAGTACAATTTTCTAATTAAAAACCCAATACAAAATTTAATATTGGCTACTTAGAGAGAGAGAGATAGAGTGAGACAAAGACAGAGAGACAGATAGTGTTCAAAAGAAAAGAGTATTTATTATAACCATTTTCTACATGTACACATATATACACTATACACAACCAACCATATATATGTAACACACACATACATTTGTTTGTTAGATTAGAATTTGTAATGTAGCTTTAACAATGTTTCAGTCATATCGCTACGATGTCTGCAGTGAGGCAGTTTATAGTGATGTCTAATACTGGGGCATCATGCCGCAGACATGCAGCATGATATCCCACCCAGTCACATTATATTGACACCAGGCTGACCAGTCCTAAAACTAACCTCTTAATGCTGAGTATTAAGCGAGGCAGCTGTTAGTACCATTTTTTGTAAGCCTTTGGTATGACTCTGGCGGGGATCGAACCCACCACTAATACGGCAGATGCTCTAACCACTAGGCCACCAGTGCAGTTCACACACACACACACACATATGCCCATACAATAATTACATTATATTATCATTTTCAATGATTATTTTCTTTTATTATAAATCTCCCAATGAAACAGATGCATAACTTAGGAGAAAAATATTGCTTTAATAATTTTCTGAATTAACGCCTTTGTACTTGCTGTTTATTAAATGTGTATATTATATAACTACTACATTTTTCCTTTCTAACATAGCCAACAACAAAATTAAATAGGTCATAGAACAGAGGTAATTTGATCAAATAAATATCCCTAGTATTTAACTACTGAGGATCACACAAACAAATCTATATTTATTAACATTCACATAAAATATTGGGGTCTACAGTTGCACATTAATAATTATCAATTATATACTTTTTATTTCAACAGTGAAATATACAAATGATTGCAACAAATCAGCTCTCATTGTGAAACTGATTTACCTTCATTAAGTATTTGAACAATTTCCTTAGCTGATAAATCACTTCTATTAATAACAGAAAATTTTAGGTGTCTGAGAAGTTCTGTCATGTACATTTCGTCATCAAGTGCCCATTTCCTTTTTGGTTCCACATCCTCATTAGCAAAAATCAACGCATATCCTCTGTGCTTGTTACTGCAATCATACCTGTCTTTTGTTGACGTCATTGCTGTGAAACCTGAAGCAAACAATAATTCCTTATTGCAGTTATCTGAAAGTATTTTTCATGGAAACATAAAGATGTTTAACCATGTTGTAAGAACAAGTATGTAATACAATCAAAAGTGAATTGGAATGAGATAATTTTTAACCATGTGAAACAAGCCTATGAGTAACATGAGTATTATAAACATGGATGCATGAAAATCTTTTGGCACTTCCCATGGGTTAATAGAAACAGCCATCCAGGAAAAGTAACAATAAGGAGGATTTTCAAGATATCATGCTGCCTACATTGGATGTCAAACTGGTAGTGATGGGAATCGGTCAGAAAGTTATAATCGATAATCAGTTCCCCTTAACCAACTGATCATCAATTATAATCGGTTACTAAGAGCAAATTTTAATGTTTGTTACACAGTTATATCTTTGATCAAGATTTCAATATATTTATAAATGTACAGGAGTAATCTCTTTTAATGACATGTATACTTTAACCTGACAGTAATATTACATTGTGTGCTACTTTCATTCTACAACTTTGTTAAATGAAAGCAACATTTTATGGATGATCAGTCATATGTAACTGAAATACTGCTACATTCTTTCATTCATATGTGATGTGTCTATAATTTAAAGTATAGATGGACATGATTTTCTTGTTTGTCATTGTTTATAAATACTACAAAATATGTTGCGATTTAACTGAAACAAATAAACAAAGTCTGTTTAAATTTATTAACTCAACAATTTAAGAACTTGACTATGTAATCATGACAAAAATGGTTCCTAATTATAAATCGTAAGGTTTTTTATCTGTAGTTGTGAAGTGATTACAAAATTTCAGGTCAACTTTAGTGGCTGGGAGTTTTACTAACCTTTGTGCTTTGCATACGCTTTACACACAATCGATTATGGAGTTTCACAGTCGATTATCTTATTGATTTGCTCAACCAACTGATGATCGATTATAATCGATAATCGGAACAACACTACAAACTGGCATTATTTTCTTTCTTAAATATGACCAACTAAACACCAAATGTAGGCTATTAGTGACAAACACCATCTCAATAAAACTTTCCTTTTAAGAACTGTAGCCATAAAAATATATTCAAATATGTGGCAATATTGGATTTTCAAGTGACACCACTTTCATTTAAGACAAGTGACCTTGGGACAAATGTATTAAATTTCATGGCAATCCTCCAAAGTATTTTAGGAGATGTTGTGATGCTTGTCAACTGGCTATCCCATAAGTTCTTCTTTTCTAGGAACAGTTTGACCTAAAAATAGGTTTAATTTTTGTTAAAGAAAGATCTCGTCTGTTTCAACTTTTATGATCTGAATGAAAATAGTTGTGGGGTTTTTATCAATTTATTTAATTTATTACCATGAACAATTGTGCAAAAAATATTTTAAAAGTTGATTTGTGGATCAAATATGCGAATTCTACCACATCAGTCTTATTTATGTTTTTTTTCCCCATGATTTCTTGATATTAATAATCAGGATAGATGTCTGACATTTTAGAACTAAATAAACGTAAGCACGAAAAAGAATTAAGAAAATATAAAGATATTAAAATTCTGTACAATGTCTATAAAATAACAGATAAAGGTAATTAAAATAAAATTCTCAAAACACAAGGTTGGGACACATGTTAGAAAGAACGGACATATGCTTGCTTCATCGGGATCGATACTTACACTCCAAGAATGCTACTTTAGTACCAGCACAGGAATCTGACGTTTTATCAATAAAGTACGGCGAAATGTCTGACAACATGAATTACCCTTATCAGTAATATAAATGTTTATATTGATAAGGGTAATTCATGTTTTCAGACATTTGTGGTACCAGTCACTTTACGTTTCTTCTGTTGGTGAATATATGCTACAAAACGCACTAGGAATATATATGGAAAAGGTTTCACCAAAAATTATATCATTCAAATCAACGTTATTAACAATCCTACACTAAGGACAACAACTACTTAAGCTGTAACAGTTATCTGTAATGTTACTGTACATCGTCAATATAGTGCTACTTGCATTTCTATAAGATCAGACCGGTTTGAAATGTAATAAAACTTATTTGCTTATGTTTATTTATCAAATTTGGTAGCTTAAACCAGTCTATCGGGGGGGGGGGGAGACCTGAACCCTTTTTAAAAAAAAAAAATCCTTAACAGTGCTCAGTTAAAAAGTATTTGTATACATTTTCATTAGAATATAATGAGAGCTGAAAGATTCGGGATATGTTAGTGTGCATTGTCAACATAGTGCTACTTTCATTTCAGAGGCTCTAATGATCAGACTGGTTTGAAACATTTTAAAATTATTTGCTTATGTAGTTTATCCGTGTTATGGTGTGAACCAGTCTATCGAGGTAAATTACCTGAAAAAATTAAACATCCGCAACAGTGCTCAATTAAAAAGTGTTTGTATACTTTTTCTACTTTTTCATTAGGGTACATATGGAGCTGAAAGATTCGGGATATGCTCGTTACTCTTATTAAATATATTTTGAACAAATGAGTCTATTGATTTGACTCCAATGATAATATGTATCTGCTACTTCAAGCCTCAGGGTCTAGTTTCGTTTCATGATTTAACCGTCATTCATACATTAGTATGATATAATATATCGATCATTTTCAGACACTAGTTTTAGCTGGCCAAACCTATCCTAATAGCCGCATTCAGGTACGGTCATGCGCATTTGACGTAGGGCAACTCTTTAGTGACCTACACTTCTTACATGAATAGAACATTTGTCATTATAGATCGCCGCAGATAGTATTAAACAGTAATATGCCGGCCCGCAAGTATTCTAGTTGAACTGTACGTTTTCATCAAGTATTTTTTTAAAAAAAATTTTACAATAAAGGAGTATCTGTTGCTTTTTGTTACTGCATCATGACTCGTCTCATCTACTCTCCCCCATATAAATAAACATAGATTTGTACAAATTGCAATTCTTATCACATAGGAAAATTGTCCACCCACCCCTTTCCGATTCAGAAATGGACCAACCAACTTAGTAAGTACTATCCAGGACTGCATACAAGGTAGGACAAATTCTGGGCAAACACAATAGTCAGGGTGTCCACCGTAATTTCAATTTGTAATTCATTGGGGCCTCCTGGATAATTTTTCCTGTTTTAGACAAGTTACTGAACTATTCACTCATGATTTCTAAACATGTTCTTTCTGTGAAGGGATTATAGATGTCAAACCTTTGCAAATTTGTTTGCAGGGACATCATTTAAACTCTTTGAATGATGTTAAATGTCAATCCGGATGTGGGGTATATTTATACATACATATGATGGGGCTTGGGAATGTAGAATAGGCATCAGATACACTTTTCTGCATGTTGAAATAAGTAATAGGTAACCATGGGAGTCGGAAACTGGTGGCCTAGTGGCTAGCATGCCAGACTTGTGACCAAAAATGTGTGTTAAAATCCTTCTATTGGATGAGCCTGGGTCAGCAAGCTTTTTGGGGGAAGGCACTTTACTTCAGTGATGCAGCACTAAATAACCTACTTGTGTTGCTGTGCCATAAAGCTCCAAGCGAATCCATGATATGACAGCAGCTTCTTGTGTGAAAATATCTGCAGAGGAGCTTTGTTGACATCTTTAGCAAATTCGAAAATATTATTCACTATTCATATTCAATGAGTGCCCTTGTTTTGGTTCTTTTCATAGCCATTGGTCATCATTGGTCTGATTCTGTTTGACAGGACCGTTTGGCCAGCTGTTTAGCCCCAAGTGACCATCATTATAAAAAGCTGCTGATATTGAAAGTGGACTTATTAATCTAGTTGTTACATGTACTCACAAAGCCTAACAGGTGAGAAATCATTTTACAGGTTTCATAAATTTTATTCAAATTGAACATAAATGTAAGATTCTGTTTATAACATGAAACAAATTGTAAATAAATATTTTAAAAATTGCATTGGCTTCCAAATTTAATATGGCACTGCTGTTATAGACTCATGATAAGATACACTTAATTAGTATGACATTAATAATATTACATACTCATTATATCATACTTATAATCTGACACACTTGTATGATATTGATAATATTACACACTCATTGTATTGTACTTATAATCTGACACAATTAGTATGACATTGATAATATTACACACTCATTATATCATACTTATAATCTGACACATTTAATTAATATGACATTGATAATATTACACACATTATATCATACTTATAATCTGACACTAAACTAGTATGACATTGATAATATTACACACATTATATCATACTTATAATCTGACACACTTAATTAGTATGACATTGATAATATTACACACATTATATCATACTTATAATCTGACACACTTAATTAGTATGACATTGATAATATTACACACATTATATCATACTTATAATCTGACACACTTAACTAGTATGACATTGATAATAATTGATAATATTACACACATTATATCATACTTATAATCTGACACACTTAACTAGAATGACATTAATAATATTACACACTCATTATATCATACTTATAATCTGACACACTTAATTAGTATGACATTGATAATATTACACACTCATTATATCATACTTATAATCTGACACTTAACTAGTATGACATTGATAATATTACACACTCATTATATCATACTTATAATCTGACACTTAATTAGTGTGACATTGATAATATTACACACTCATTATATCATACTTATAATCTGACACACTTAATTAGTATGACTGATAATATTACACACTCATTATATCATACTTATTGTCTGACACACTTAACTAGTATGTCATATATGATACTTTGCAAATAAAACAACTCTAAAAATGTTGTAGCAGACACTTTACTATTCACAGTTGTTCAGTTGGTATTGTGTTGGCCATTTAATCCAGTTAAGGGTTGTTAATTCCATACCTGTCATGATGTGTCCACATTTGGAAAGGCATTTAACCCCATTTCTGCACATCTCATATCTGTGCATTAGCATGATTATATATACTAGTCACAAATCCAATGGCA
The DNA here is from genome assembly GCA_030141615.1 of Unio pictorum. Taxonomy (NCBI): domain Eukaryota; kingdom Metazoa; phylum Mollusca; class Bivalvia; order Unionida; family Unionidae; genus Unio; species Unio pictorum. The sequence continues at coordinate 27,716,191 of JARLTB010000044.1, forward strand.
ATGGATCAGAATTGTTAAAAATTCTGCATTAAAGGTTTTTAAAGTCAGAAGTGCTAATTTTACATACAAGCATGCATTCACATGCAAATGAGATATTGTATCCCATAAAAACAATTTCATTACATGCTTAAAATACATTCTACAGATGTAAAAATATTGCTTTTTAAAACACCTATTGTTTAAGTTTGCATTGTATTCATGTTCTACACTGGTGAAATTGAATGTCTGCTACATCAGTGGATTTTGATTTTTATGGGTTATGATAGGCTTAGTAATGCATCAGACATGTTTGTAAATATCAATGTTAACAGCATCTGCATTTTGAATAAGAAGATAGAAATAAAATCATTAGTAGTAATAACAGATTCTTGAAAGAAGTGTTTCACTCTGATATTGCGATTCATTATTAATTGACCATTGCAACAAATTGTTATGTTAAAAATGGTCATAGCTTGTGTGAAAAATTATATTCACTTGCATATTAAGGACATCATCCCTTCGAATAACCCCTCTTGATTGTTTCACTTGCATATAAAGACATCATCCCTTAGAATAACCCCTCTTGTTTGTTTCACTTGCATATAAAGGACATCATCCCTTAGAATAACCCCTCTTATTTGTTTCACTTGCATATAAAGACCTCTTTCAATTGACTAATCCTGCTTATCAATTTTACTTGATATAAAATATATCCTTCCATAGATTAATCCATTATTAATTTCACTTGCAAATAAGAGACAGCTTCTCATAGATTAATCTCTGTTATTAATTTTGATTAATGTTAAACATCTTATCATAGACCAATCCCTTTTTATTATTTCATTTAAATATAAAGGATATCATCCCATAGATTAATCCCTGTTATTCACTGGTCCCTTGAATGTCTTTTACTGTAACAGTGTGGACAGTGTTACATATTTAGGCTCTATTAAACAGTAACACTGAAAAAGTGAAAACAACAAGCTTTGTAACTTAGTTTTAAGAATCAAATTAAAAAATAATCCTAGAATAAGCAATGAATTAAATTACAAAAGTTCTAGTAATGATATGTTCTTAGACTAACAGATTCAAGTTCAAGATAGAAGACAATAACATATGCTGAAGTCTGTTTTGTGTTTATGTATATAGTTCCTTGTAGAAACACAATAGTTAACACTCCAGTTTTGGAAATCCAAATAAAATTTTGATAAACTGTCTTTGTCCAAGAATTATGTATGAGCAGATCTATCATTTATCTTTTAAAATCAAACTGAACTGAAGGAAAGTTAAAATGATTTAAAAACTGACTACAACAAAAGAAAACGACTTAACATCAGATGTAAAAGCCCAAAATGAAGAATATTTCACTAAAACAAAGATTATATCATATTCTAATATGCAGTTTTGAAAAAATCTCTAAAGTGCGAAATCATGAAAAGGGAGAGAGAGAGTCACATGACTGTTTTTATCACATACTCCAAACATGACCCTTGTGAGAACACATCATTTTAAAATTAAAATAATAAGTTGTTTACTCATTAATTCAATAGTCCCACTTGACCTTGACAACAACCAATCATTTTAAAATTAAAATAAAACCTGTTTACATGGTTGCCACTAACTTTAAATCAAATTCAGGATCTAGGTCAACATTACTTGTTTACCAAAGAATAATTCAGGCCAACTGATTTTCTGAAAAAAAATCATCTCTAGTGACTAAATTTACATTACAATAGCATGAAATGAAAAATAAACAAGAATTTCAAACCAACAAACAAACAAATATATATATATATATATATATATATATATATATATATATATATATATATATATATATATATATATATATATATATATATATATATTAAATCTTTTATATATAACAACAGGTTTCACTGTATCATTAAAATTGTTGCATGTTGTATTTTTTCATTAAACATGTAAACCTCATTAAAAGATGGACTGGTTATGAGATTTCAGACATCATGCTGTGTTATTCTGATACAAACACTGTAACCAGATAACATGTATTATTACTTCATCTGTTGTAGATTGTATTACAGTAATTTGTTACAAACACAGATTGTAGCTACATTTTACCTTCATCTGTTGCAGGTTGTATTATTCTGATACAAACACTGTAACCTGATTGTAACTTCATCTGTTGCAGGTTGTTATTCTGATAGAAACACTGACTGTAACCAGACTGTAACTTCATCTGTTGCAGGTTGTATTATTCTGATACAAACAATGTAACCTGATTGTAACTTCATCTGTTTGCAGGTTGTTATTCTGATAGAAACACTGACTGTAACCAGACTGTAACTTCATCTGTTGCAGGTTGTATTATTCTGATACAAACAATGTAACCTGATTGTAACTTCATCTGTTGCAGGTTGTTATTCTGATAGAAACACTGACTGTAACCAGACTGTAACTTCATCTGTTGCAGGTTGTATTATTCTGATACAAACACTGTAACCTGATTGTAACTTCATCTGTTGCAGGTTGTTATTCTGATAGAAACACTGACTGTAACCAAAATTTCTGTAGAAAAATGTTGAATGATCTTGAAATTTGTACCGATACTCAACACTACTATCCCTCTGTTAGTACAATCAAGGCTGGTCTTGGACACATCATTGAGTCTTGCACAATCAATAATTATGGTATCTTCTGACTGCAACCGGATTGCAGCTTCATCTCTTGCAGATTGTGTTTATATAATACAGATACTGATTGTAACCAGATTCAGCTACTGCAGATTGTCTTTATCTGATACAAATCCTGAATGTAACCAGATTATAACTTCATCTCTTGTAGATTGAGTTATTCTGATATAGACACTGTAGCCAGATTATTATATCATCTGCTGCAGATTGTGTTATTCTGATACAAACACTGTAACCAGATACATGTATTATGACTTTATCTGTTGTAGATTGTATTACAGTAATCTGCTGCAAACAGACTGTAGCTACATTTTACCTTCATCTGTTGCAGGTTGTATTATTCTGATACAAACACTGTAACCTGATTGTAACTTCATCTGTTGCAGGTTGTTATTCTGATACAAACACTGACTGTAACCAGATTGTAATTTCATCTGTTGCAGGTTGTGTTATTCTGACAAAAACACTGAAGAGAAGTTTTGAAAAATGGCTGAACAAGTCTACAACTTTAAGAATAAGCATCGTGGACTGGCAGTAGTCATTATCAATGAGACATTTAACTGTAAGGGCTTAACAAAACGCCGTGGAGCAAATAAAGACCTGATCAACATGACGACTCTATTTAGTAAATTTGGATTCAGAGTGAAGGCATACAAAGATCTAACTAAGGAGAAAATGCAATACAAATTGGACAAAGGTAATCCTATTCATTTTTTTTAATGCAACTCTAATAAAAATTTTCAAAATTATTCAGTATATTGCTTCATATTGTGTATTTGTGTTTATTTTACAAAATGTCTTGATATAAAGATTAAATTGATATTCCATAGTCTTTATCCAAATTTCTTTTTAATTTCTGTAATAAACATGTATTTCATAGCTTATATAGGTTATCTTGAAAACTGAATCACCAGGTGTACGAGATATTTGGTGAATGTATGAAATATAACTGCATATTTTATAACAAATGTAGACCTGCCAATTCTGAAAACTTTGCTATATGGCTTTCTGAATAACTCTCAAATCATGAACTTAAGGACCATTAGGAAAAATAAATATTCAGATGGGGCCGCATGTGGCTGAGTGGTATAAAGTGCAGTCCATTATGGACACTGCCATCTCATCTCTGCATGGGTTAGAATCTTGGATTCGGCCAATATGGTTATGTGAGAAAGCTTGCCAGTTGCTTCTCGTGGGTTGATGGTTCTTTCCAGTGTTTTCTGGGTTCTTCCTCCACCATTAATACAGTGATTTTGGTGAGGAAACCAGGCTAACTTTTACATGGGTTTCACTTTCTTCAGATGCTTTAATATTCATACAAAATGCCTGCATGATTAAGCTTTTGCTTTTATAACAAATTCCTGGAAATTGCAACAAATAAAACACATTAAAGCAAGGGGGCAAAATCTTCCTCTTAAACCATGGAGGTACAAAAAGTGATATTCAGATCCTGTGTCATGCTTGGTACAAATTAGGAAGTGTGGTAATTGCATTTACTGGATATTCTATCCAAATATTGCCTATGCTGGGAGAGATGACCTTGTTAAGTTGAGGCATCCATAGCTAGATACCATTCACCTCAGTTGAGTTTGGAGCTTCAGTTTCTAGAATCAAAGAGAAGGTCATTAAGACTGCCATGTACTTTAAGATTCCTTTATCTATTTGTTTCTCAATTGAGTAAAACTGCAGAAAAAAAAAATTCTGATCCACTCTAGTATTATGTGCCAGCAGATCAGGGTCTATGTTGTTTGTTCTACTGATTACTCCTAACAAATTGCACAGACCCAGATCTGCTGGTGCATTATGTGATGATTGATCTGGGTCTGTGCAGTTTGCAGTTGGATTTGACTTATAAGTGAGTACATTTAAATACATTAGACTTTTCAGTTGAACATAATGTTGCCTTCACACCTTAAGACAACACTTGTAAACTTCAAATGTACATGTTTTTCCAGGGTAACAAAAGCAGTACATGATATTTGCTATACCTTGTTGAAAATTTGTCTGACAAACAGAAATATATTTGTATATTTACTTCCTTACTGAAAAGGCTGGTTTAGGTTTGACAAGTCTGGACATGTGGTTAGCAGGTCTGGACATACATGTATGTGTGTGCCTGTATATATATATATATACATATATATATACATATATATATATATATATATATATACATATATATACATATATATATATACATATATATATATATATACATATATATACATATATATATACATATATATATATATATATATATACACACACACACACACAAATGTCACTGAGAAGACCTCATGCTCATGGAAGATTGGTGGACCAAATGGGCTTCTTTAAATAGTCATTATTATTATTATTATTATTATTATTATTATTATTATTATTATTCTCTATGATTTTGGTACATGTTCACATCACAACCATTTTACGGTTGATACATGTACTATGTTCTGTAATCTGGAAGGAATTTTTTATCCTCTAGTTTGACAGTAGGTCTGTCTGTCATTCTTGTCTGTATTGTGATTTCAGTATCAATACACCTAGTAGCATCAAACTTTTCATTGAGGGTGCATCTTGGAAAGAACTTTTGTCACACTTACAAACTGCTGCAGATGAATAGAAAATTGGTACAAATTCCTGTTTGGCCTTTAATTCCGATTCCTTTCATCTGTTAAATTGCTATCACACTTGCAATAATGGTGGGGATAACATACATACTAAATGTTTGTCACTGTGACCTATTTTCCATGATTTAATGTACACTGCTTAAACAATTATCTTGACCATCGCAGTCCTGGCTGAACATTTTATACAATTTAAAATACTGAAATAAAATTTGTAGTGTAGGTGTGTTTGAAATGAACAAGAGTATTGCGACAGTCAAGGTCATTTTGACTTGCATTTATAATAATAATAATAATAATAATAATAATAATAATAATACTGAGGACTTTGTTTAGCACCTAATCTTTAGAAGCTCTAAGTGCTTTACATCAATAATAATATGACTACAAAAAAACAAAAAACAAAAATCATGAAATTGGAAAACATAAAAAAATGCTGAAAATATTTAAAGTACAAAACATTATTAGGTCCTTAAGTTTGTTCTTGCAGTCATAAAAGGTGAGTTTTAAGAGCACTCTTGACTGTGTCTTTGTAACTAATTTCAATGGGCAATTCATTTCACATTGCTGGGCCCTGGTATGCAAAAGAAAGTCCATATGACTTCGTTTTCATAGTGGAAACAATGAGTACATGATTGTCAGAAGAGGAGCATAAGTATCTTGCTGGTGTGTACGCATGGTTGAAGTCGGATAGGTATGTTGGACTGGAGTCCATCAGTGAAACGGCACAAAGAACAAATTTTGTTTGATTCTGGATCGAATGGATAGCCATTCTAGGGTACAGAGCAGTGGTGAGGTGTGCTCTGATTGTGGTACTCTAAAGATGATCTGAGCAGCCGTGTTTTGAACTTTTTGAAGTTTCTTGAGTAGATATTGAGATGAACCAGCCAGAATTGATTTACAATAATCCAGTCTTGAAAGTACTAATGAACACACAAGTGTTTTAGTGGCATCAACTGAAAGATATTTGTGAATGAAGCTGATGTGTCTCAGCACAAGATATGCAGCCGTGCATATGTTTATGACATGTTGGTGTAATGTGGGAGTACTGTCAAGAGTAACACCTAGGTTTCATACTGGCTGAGTGAATTTAATGTTGGTGTTGCTGATATTTATTGTCTGAGGTAAAGGATGTGAATCAGAAAGTCTTTGTGTTGTGATCAGAATGGCCTCAGTTTTATCATCATTCATCTGCAGCTTGTTACATGTCATCCATGATTTCACATCAGAAATGCACCTCTCTACTCCTTGGATGGTAGCATCAACTTCAGTTGGGTGGCTAGACTTGTATATTTGGATGTCATCAGCGTACAATTGGTGATACTGGGTGATGATCTATGACACTTGAGAGTGTCTGAGTGCATAGAATGAAGAGAACAGGTCCAATAACAGACCCCTGTGGAACACCACAACATAGATCAACTGGGCTGGACTTTATTCTATTTGCAGATAAAATTTGTGTCCTGTTAACTAAGTAGGACTTGAACCACAGTAAGGCTGTATTGTGAATGCCAAATACATGCTGGAGATGGTGAAGTAATATATCATGGTATATTGTGTCAAATGCTACAGACAAATCCAGGAAGGTGAGGACTGTAAACTTTCCGCTATCCAAAGCAGAGAGAATTTCAATAAATAATTTCAGAAGAGTACTTTCAGTACTTGGCAAGATGCGATATGTAGACTGTACATTGCTAAAAAGACTGTTTGATTTCAAATGAGATACAAGTTGGGTTAGAACAACTTTTTTAAAGATTTTTTATATGAACAGGAGATTAGAAACTGGGTGGTAGTTCTTTAAATCCTTATGGTCAAGTGTTGGTTTTTTCAGCAGAGGCTTTACAATGGCAGTTTAAAAGATGATGGGAATTTCCCATATGAGAGGGAGATACTAATAACATCAGTTAGTGAAGACAATATTGGGTCTAAGCACTCAAGCAGCAGTGATGTTGGAATTGGATAATCTCTTCATCATGATTTTTTGTACTAAATCCATAGAGACAGGTTCAAATGCTCCTAATGGTTGTTGCTGAAATTCTGTATTGTATCTGTATGGTGACAACGAGTCAATTGAAATTGTTTTGTCAAGTTATCTCTAATGGTTTGTACTTTGTCACGGAAGAAATTTGCAAATATGTCCGGAAGGTCTACTGGAGAGAATAAGGTAGTTGGAAGCGGTGTACAATAGTTCCTTGACATTACCGTTAGTTTGTTAATTTGAAGAGCTCTTTGCAGCTGGAACTCTCTGTGATCTTGGTACTGTAGTGGGATAATTTGGCTAAATGGACTATGTTTGTGACATTCTTCTTAGCGGCTTCATAGATTTGTTTATGAATAGTGAATCTGGTGGAAAGCCAAAGCCTCTGTACTTTACAGCGATGTCTTTTAGCAGTGCAAAGCTGGTCCCTAACACTGCTTTACCTCGGAGAACACTTTTTTTTTATTAATATGAATGCATGCAGTTATTAAGTTGTTCTGCTGTAGGAGGTAAGCATGTTGTTAGGTTTTCTTGGATGTCATGCATTAGTTTGGTTCTATTTATCATACAGAGGTTTCTCTTAGTACCAAATAAAGGTGGAGGGTTAGGGATTGATATGTTGAGATGGCATCTAATGCAGAGGTGATTTGATGCAAGTTCATGGGATACAATTGTGGACCATATGCAGAATATTATCATCAGGTCTATGAAGAATCCAGTCTAAAATGTGACCAAGTTTATCATATGGTTGGGTTGGTTAACTGACTGTTTAAGGTTGAAAACATGAATGGAATCTAGAAGTTTGGATGTGTATGGGTTTCCAGGACAGTTAAAGTGAAAGTTGAAATCTCCAAGAATAATTAAGTTACCATTTAATGCTGTGTTGTATCTTTCTTTTAAATGTTGTACAGGCTCAAACTTTATTGTCTTGTCAAGTATAATACATGTATCAAACTTGCTTCCATTGTTTTTCTTGGGAAAAAGGTTGCACACCAAAGATGGGTCATTTTGACCTGCTTTCCAGGACTGAGAATATTGCTTACATATCATATCCAGGCCGTTTTCAGTACCCTTTTACATGTACCTATTTGTATCACATTTTTTCAACTTGGGAGAATTGGGTCATAGTTATCTCCTTATGAAAATATTGCTTAAAACTCCTGTCTGGAATATTGATTCAGTACCTTTTTACATGGTGACACTATCCTTACATTGATTAACAAGGAATTGAAAGGTAATGTGCACCAAAAATGACTTACTGTGGCCTTCTTTATTGGTGGGTTATCACTGCTTTCAACCTAAGTTTGTTGCATTTCATCAAAGCAAGGATATTTTGGAAGCCCCTGCTTACTAGCCTTTTAAAATTTTTATCCTTATCGAAATTCATGAAAGTGTGCAATTTGCAATATTCCAGTGTAACTTAAAATATTATGAAATAATAACTGTTAAAAATTTAAATTTTGAAGAATTTGTTTTGCACTTATTTTTAGCTGCTTCAAGGACAAAGTTTCATAAAGAATCAGACTGTTTTGTTTGCGTGATCAGCACACATGGTGAAGAAATAAAACACAAACACAAACAGGAGACTACAACTCAGCATGTACTTTATGGCACTGATGGGGGTTATATCTACACATCTTCTATTATCAGGCAGTTTAGTAATTGTCGTGAATTGGAAGGCAAACCAAAGCTCTTCTTTATACAGGTAGGTATTCAATAAATTTCTATGTGTTTAAAAAAACACACCTGTGTTCCCTGTTTTGATCAACAATCCAAAGTTTGTCTCTTAGGTAGCTAAGTAAATGATGGTAAGAATTGCCTCAGGGAGCAAATGCCAGTGTGGTGTGTGGATTTTTGTTTCATGCTCATTAAGTATATACCAGTAAATGGAAATAAGTTGGGGATCTCAATAATTGTTTGTTATAACCATTGAGTTAAGTCCTTGGGGTTCAGGATGAACCTAAGGGTAAATATCAGTCACATATAGGGTTGGGATCTTAACAGTTTTGAGCAATGGCTAGGGGCTTAGCCTCTCAGCATGTCAGATGCATAATATATTTGTCTTTTAATGCCACTAAGTGTTATATAATATGGTTTTCATGGTGAGAATCTCTATAGTTTATACAGTATGACTCGGGGGACAGACCGACAAGAATAAAGAAGGACCCAGCACAAGATCCAATGGTTGCAGTATAGCATGTAATGACAATTGGTTCTTTGATCACATACCAGTATACCAGATTTCAGCCATGCAAGACAAATAAAAAGTTATTTGAAATTTACTTGTACCTGACCCCCCAACAACAACAACAACTGCCAGCTCCAAATTTCAGTCCTCATAGATGAGTTAAATTCCAAACATTTATGCACAATATACACCTATAAACTAATATAGACTCACCCTGCAGGTTTCTGGCAACTTGCATTTCATTTTTCTGGCTTTAATGGTTTTGGTGGTATTCAAGCTCTTTGCACATGCTTATGCAGTATTGACCATATGTATTGATTTGGATCACAATTTTTGTTCTTCTTTGAGAGCATGGAGATAACAAGTCGTTTTGGGACTAATGCCATTTTTCAGTGCAGGATGGGCCACACGGAAAAACCCAGTTAAGACACACCAACCCACAGGAATTTACTACAATAGAACATGTCTTGAAAGACCGCCTCTTTTACCATAAAACTATGGTCTCTCAAGACCGTTGGTCTGTCATAACAGGTCACAATGCTATATAATCATTGAATTTGTGCATTGAGAATATGGTCTCTCAAGACAGGTGGTCTCACTTAGCAGTGATCTATCAAGACAGGTTTTACTGTAGCAAGCTTTCTCACATAATTACCCACAATGGCCAAGCCTGAGACTAGAACACATGTGGACAAAAGTGAGATGATCAGTAAAGGTGAGCACTTTAGACCACTAGGCCACCTGCAGCCCCTTAATAAGTAACTAATAAGTAAATAGTTATCTGTTAAATTAGCTAATTTCACTTTTCCCCAAAAAATAAAGAGGCAAAGCATGTTAGATATGCAGCCATTAGCTTATTAATCCTCTTTAGCATATCTGCCAGTCCTTACACATGAAGCATCATTGTTGAACGACTTTTCACTAAATTATATATTAACTGTGTTTGTATATGGATTATGCATTTTTGATACATTTAAAAAAATTACATAAAAAGAAGATAAAGTGATACTACTTTGTGTTAAACTTTGTTGCTTTATTGTCATCACTTTAATACCACACATCACATACATTTAAATTACTTGAGAAAGAAGGTTCGATGTTTATCTGCACATACTTTCATGACACTCTTGTCCATTGTAGACCTACATGAACTTTCATGACACTCTTGTCCATTGTAGACCTGCATGTACTTTCATGACACTCTTGTCCATTGTAGACCTGCATGTACTTTCATTACACTCTTCTCCATTGTAGACCTGCATGTACTTTCATTACACTCTTGTCCATTGTAGACCTGCTTGTGCTTTCATGACACTCTTGTCCATTGTAGACCTGCTTGTGCTTTCATGACACTCTTGTCCATTGTAGACCTGCATGTACTTTCATTACACTCTTGTCCATTGTAGACCTGCATGTACTTTCATTACACTCTTGTCCATTGTAGACCTGCATGTACTTTCATTACACTCTTGTCCATTGTAGACCTGCATGTAATTACATTACACTCTTGTCCATTGTAGACCTGCATGTAGTTTCATGACACTCTTGTAAATTGTAGACCTGCATGTACTTTCATTACACTCTTGTCCATTGTAGACCTGAATGTACTTTCATTACATTCTTGTCCATTGTAGACCAGCAAGTACTTTCAGGATACTTTTGTCCACCATAGATCCACATGTACTTTCATGACAGTTCGTTCCATCATAGATCTGCATGTACGTTCATGACACTCTTGTCCATTGTATACCTGCATGTACTGTCTTGCCACTCTTGTCAATGATTGTAGATCTGCATGTACTTTCCTGACACTCATGTATACTTCAGATCTGCATGTACTTTCCTCAAACTATTGTTAATCATAGTGTTAGTGGACCAGCCTTTACTTTAAAAATCAGAAATCCATGTGTGTACACCGTGTATAAATATAGTTGACTCTGCCAATACAAGATTACTGTTTTCTTCCTTTTAATAATAATAATTTAATTGACATTATTAAAATCAATTAGTGATCAGCAATGTCAATAAAATTAGTATACCAGGCTCTTTGTGGCAACAAAATCAGTATGTCAGGTTCTTTGTGGCAATACAATCAGTATGTCAGGTTCTTTGTGGCAATAAAATCAGGATGTCAGGTTTTTTGTGGCAATACAATCAATATTTTAGGTTCTTTGTGGCAATAAAATCAATATTTCAGGTTTTTTGTGGCAATGCAATCAGTATGTCAGGTTCTTTGTAGCAATGCAATCAGTATGTCAGGTTCTTTGTAGCAATGCAATCAGTATGTCAGGTTCTTTGTAACAATACAGTCAGTATGTCAGGTTCTTTGTAGAAATGCAATCAGTATGTCAGGTTCTTTGTAGCAATGCAATCAGTATGTCAGGTTCTTTGTAGCAATACAATCAGTATGTCAGGTTCTTTGTAGCAATACAATCAGTATGTCAGGTTCTTTGTAGCAATACAATCAGTATGTCAGGTTCTTTGTAACAATACAATCAGTATGTCAGGTTCTTTGTAACAATACAATCAGTATGTCAGGTTTTTTGTAGCAATACAATCAGTATGTCAGGTTCTTTGTAGCAATACAATCAGTATGTCAGGTTTTTTGTAGCAATACAATCAGTATGTCAGGTTCTTTGAAGCAATACAATCAGTATGTCAGGTTCTTTGTAGCAATACAATCAGTATGTCAGGTTCTTTGTAGCAATACAATCAGTATGTCAGGTTCTTTGTAACAATACAATCAGTATGTCAGGTTTTTTGTAGCAATACAATCAGTATGTCAGGTTCTTTGTAGCAATACAATCAGTATGTCAGGTTTTTTGTAGCAATACAATCAGTATGTCAGGTTTTTTGTAGCAATACAATCAGTATGTCAGGTTCTTTGTAGCAATACAATCAGTATGTCAGGTTCTTTGTAGCAATACAATCAGTATGTCAGGTTCTTTGTAGCAATACAATCAGTATGTCAGGTTCTTTGTAACAATACAATCAGTATGTCAGGTTTTTTGTAGCAATACAATCAGTATGTCAGGTTCTTTGTAGCAATACAATCAGTATGTCAGGTTTTTTGTAGCAATACAATCAGTATGTCAGGTTTTTTGTAGCAATACAATCAGTATGTCAGGTTCTTTGTAGCAATACAATCAGTATGTCAGGTTCTTTGTAGCAATACAATCAGTATGTCAGGTTCTTTGTAGCAATACAATCAGTTTGTCAGGTTCTTTGTAGCAATACAATCAGTATGTCAGGTTTTTTGTAGCAATACAATCAGTATGTCAGGTTTTTTGTAGCAATACAATCAGTATGTCAGGTTCTTTGTAGCAATACAATCAGTATGTCAGGTTCTTTGTAGCAATACAATCAGTATGTCAGGTTCTTTGTAGCAATACAATCAGTATGTCAGGTTCTTTGTAGCAGTATAGTAAGATTTAATTACAATTTGGACATAACACCAGTTTATGTAATATTTATTTATAAGTTAATTTCCACTCAGAAATGCAGAATCTATTCTAGGAACCACAATTGTAACATTCTTGCTGATTTCTCAAAAATAGCATATTTGTTTTTAAAAAATGAAATGCAAGAAAAATGCACCTTATCTTTCAACCCCAATATTTATTTCATTAAATTTCTCCTATACAGTAAAACCTGTTTGGAGAGACCTCCGTGTCTGCAAAACAAGCTGGTCTCTCAAGACAGGTGGTCTCATAGTAGGTTTGTACAAAAAGACCAGTTTCCTGGGACCAGTTTCAGTACAATATATAGAAAAATAACCATAATCACTCTGTTCTGTTCTTTATTAATAGTTCTTGCTAAAATATGTTATACATTCATCTAAAAGCAAACTTATATGACAGTAAAGGTATACATGTACTTCTGTTATTATGCATGAAATCAGAACAGACATCACAAGTCTTGAACACTATCAATCGAATCCCACAAACAGATGTCTCTTGCTAGTTTATTTTACAATGACCTCATTCACCCCCATGCAATAAGATTAACTATATAAAGACAAACAATATACGCGACCACTATATCAATTTTGGCACTACAATGGCAATTCATGACATGTACATCAGCCTGGTTCATGGACTTTTTTTATTTTTTGGGATGGGGGAACAGTAAGAGCGGTTATTGTTCAGTGAGGGATTAAGTAAAGGTCATTGGAGTTTATTCTTGTTTTTGTGATGTGGTTGTTCATAGCAGTGTTGAAATGCTTATGTTGCCAACACATCATGGTTGCTGGTCGTGTTCAGCACGTGGCTGGAAATGACAAGTGGTCACTCATAGCAAAGGTCGCTCATAATAGTTTTTAGTGTAATTCACAATTACCCCCTATTTATCATATGGAGTAGAAAATTTTCCCCTTAAATTTTCACTTCTGGAATAGACTTTGCAAATGACCTGAATATCAGAGAAACTACTACATTACTAGTTCCAATTACAGTAAAATATGCAATTTTGCTTTTTCTTCCCTGCCACCTTAAGAATACCTTCTGATCCACGATAAATTTATTAACTTTTTTAAAAGTTTACTTGCACAATTTGTATGTTCATAATTGATACATAAAGGACATTTATACTGGCCTTGATGAACCAATATTCTATCCCCAATGGTTGGTCAGTGATAACATTATCACGGCAGTAATGTCATTCCCAAAATGGCCACTTTGCATCAGTGGGGTACATAATTCATAAAAAGTTTTCCTTTTATTTTTTAGTTTCTTCGAAGAGGGTGGTTGTGATCTCATTAGTTAACTGGTTTTGAGTGAAGGATATAACTGTCAATTACATTTTTATCATTTTTTGCTCTTATTGAAGTCATCTGAGTGGCTTTCAGACTAAAAGTAAACTGTAACGAAATTTCAGTTTTGAAAAATAAAGTAAAGTTAGAGAGACATCAAGAATACAATATATGATTATTGAAAACTTACTGAATTTTTTTCAGGCCTGCAGGTCATCATTTGGTAATAACAAAGTAGATATAGGCCATAAATTTATGGTGGAATATGAGTTGAAGTCTGATTGTAATCAGAGTGAGGTGTCTGAGAAACTTGCTGACCTCCGCGTTGATTCATTTCCAACACAGGAATCTGCAGAAGCATACAAGGATGAAGGTGAGGGTTAGGAGTATTTCTCGAGTCCTTGATTTCATATCCTCAGTAATACTTGGTACAGTACAATTGTCTTGCTAGGAATTTCTTAGGTGAAATCCAAACTTCCATGTAGGATGGAAGCATTTATTAGCACTATTTTGGACCAAACATGCATTAATTATTGCAGTTAAATTATATGCTTTGACTTTGTTTGACAGAGTATACAAAGTCAAATTCCAAGCAATCCAAGTGCAGACGAGATTGTTGGACCCCACACCACAAGGAGGGGTACAAGAAAGAATTGCTAGAAATGCATCCTCCATATAATATATTTGTTTGCTGATAATTTCAAAGTTAAGCCTTAATTTAGCATGCTGTCTTTTTGTTAGTGCAAGAATGTGTTTTACTTGACACAGTTGGCTGTTGTTAAGTTTGATGGACATGCCAGATTCAATATTTTGTGCCATCAGAATTGACTGCTGTTGTGATGGCATCTGCATCTCAGTGCACAGTCTGAAATGCTATAAAATAATGTTGAAGTAGTTTGCATTCAGACCATGTAGCTATAATTAAGTTTCTTGCTCAAACTTGACAAATGTTTATCCAATTGTAGTGTATAGAAGATGTTACCTTTGGCATTCAGAAAGAGAATTTTTTTAAGAATAAAAATTGGGAATCGGCAATGCCATCAGTAGGGCATAACCGACTTTTGATCCGGAAATCGGATTCCACCGGATAGTATGAACTTCCGATTAATCGGAGTCGGACAAGGCAGGAACGACCGATTCGGATAATGAAAATAATAAAGTTGAATTTCTAAAGCACTGTGTCTAACACTGCATGTCATTCGATAGTGCGTTAATAAAGTTAAATAAGAAGTCAGAAAAGTCCAATATGGTCAACACAACCACGCTGTGAGACAATCTATTTGAACCAGCGGGTGAAAACCGGAAATGAAGCCGGATATGGTAAAGTACTAAGTAACATGCTAGACACAGCAAAACCAGATACCAGAAACACGGAAACGGAAGATGAAATTTTTTAGAAAAAAAATACGGATTTAGCATTTCCGATTAATTGAATCGTATCCGGAATCGGAAAAATTTCATGCCCAAAATCCGGAATCGGAAATCAGTAGAAAAATGCTAATAGGTTATGCCCTAGCCATCAGCATGATGCATATATACAACAAGATCAGTTAGCTTGACATTTCTAAAGCAAAGATGTAACTTTCAGTCAACATTCATTGTAATCATCACTGTATCTTCATTGAACCTAACATGCCCAGATGCAGCATGACTTCTTAAAATCTGTCATATAACAGAATCAGCATTAGCAACTCGATGCCATGGCAATTATGTCTATAGTTGTTGGAAATTCTATGCTGTCTGCATCCTTGTACCAAAACATACTTGTTGTCTTACACGATCAATCATTGTGGTATCAGGGGCCTCAAGTGGCCGAGTGGTCTAAAGTACTCTATGTTATAGATCACTGTCGTCTCACCTCTGTCTGTGTGGGTTCAAGTCTCAGATTCAGCCTATGTGGTTATGTGAGAAAGCTTGCCAGTAGCTTCTCGTGGGTCAGTGATTCTTTCCAGGGGTTTTCCTGGGTTCTTCCTCCACCATTTATACTTGCCACCATGTTATAGCATATCATGTGCTAAAAAATGGCATTAAACCCTAAAAACACTAACAACATTAAAACCTAAAAACACTAACAACATTAAACCTGAAAAACACTAACAACTTGTTATCAAACTGCTCCTGTTGTCATTGCTTATCAAAATTAAATTCAAGATTGTGCTGGCAGTAGGCAGATCGTTGCTGATGCTCTTGATGGTCTGGTTATTTAATTGGTGTTGAACCACATTGAATAAACTCCAGGATAAATCTCAGCAGGATTTGTATACAACCAGGTCACACAAAATATTATATTTAAACCTGATCCCACCATAATATTTAACAGGTGATAATTGGCATAGTGCCCATGTACTGCATGGACAGTATTCTTTCAGCTGTGTGCTAGTCTTCATGCAGACTGATTCTTTTGCAGTGGTTATTTCTTCTTTAACTGCTTAAACGTAAGCAGGTATAGACAAAAAAAATTCCATGATTTTCTTTCCTGCCACACAGCTGTTGATGAGCATTTTGTTCCAGGTTTGTCTGTAATTGAGATTGCAATTTCTTAGATGCTTATATTTGGTGGCGAGGACTTTATTTTTATCAGCAATACGGCAACATATTAGGACAGAGTCTGTAATTAACATGGCTGAGATCACCTCGCACATCATATGATCCTTTAGCAGGAGAACAATTGATGAGCAAGCTGTTTATGTCAATGATGTTGACAGGAAATTCACCATCATATGCACTGGCTTGTTGCAGAATCCTAGCAGATCTTGGAGGCTGTTATTTATTGTAAATTAACTCTGTAACAAGCTGTAAGTTTTGTACATGTCTGGCACAGTAAGTATATTATCGCCAATGTGACCTAGTTAGATCAATCTCGTTTTTATTTAGCCTAATATATTGATCATGTTGTGCTTGCCAGGGTCAGCAAATTTCTTGCATCATTGGCAGAATTTATTGATGCTTTCCATAAATTACCATAATTGTAAATTTCAGATTACAGCAGAAATTAGTATGATCTCAGAGCAATTATTGAGTGATAACTATTGGTAAGCTGCATGCTACTGTAAAATTGTTGTTGTTAATTTTTGTTTGTTCATTTTTTATTCATTTCTCTATTGTTTCATTGTTATTTCCATATTGGTGTATGTGTTTTTGGCCAGAATGGGAATCATAAGACATTAGTGGTATTTTTAGTGGACTCCACATAAACAATTTTTCAAATACTGCTGTTCTTGACAATGCCACTTTTGGTGGTAGAGTTTCTCCATGCAGAGGTATATTACATCATTTCAGCAGTCTTAATCTTGTATTTCTTCTCCATCTCTCTCTTTTTTTGCTTATTGCTTAAGAGCCTGATTTAGCTCTTTTCTTTTTTCAGATGGATATAATCTCAGAATTTCATGTTATCTTTTTCCCCATTTTCTTTTGAACTTCATTTTTATGTCTATTTCTTTTCTTAGTAGCAGTCATTTTATTAATCACACATATTCTGATAGGTCTGAAACCTCATCTCATACTGTCATAACAATTCTTTTCTTTTTCTGGACATCTTTCCTAGTACATTAGCCTCTGAAAGTTGTTTTACAGCATCCTCTTTTGCTGCTTGCAGCTGAAGTTCCAAAGCTTTGATACACAAATATTGCTTGATATCATGTGATGTTGCTGCTGTTCTATTGTTGGCTTAAATAATTTTCCTGCTATTTCATGCTGAAATACTTCTTTGCCGATTTGTTTGTACGTGTTTGTGTATGATCTCAGTCTTATATTTTGCTACTTGTCTCAGACAATTGGAATTTTTAAATAAAATACTGATATCAGCAAATGGCAATTAAAATTCATCAAAGCCACAGCAATATATAACTGGAATGTCTTCAGCATAAAACATCAAATGGTTACTGCCCATGGCTTCATATTAGCACTGCTTAATTTTAGCCAAGTCTATGCTATGCAAGGACAACACTATAACAAGACCAATTAATATATCAACTCAGAAAATAAGAAATATGACCATGCCTGATGATTATATTTGTCCATCAGTGTCGATAAGGACCATTCAATGTTGTTGATTCACTGGGGTGGGTCTGGAGATGGTCGATCAGTCCGATCTGGGCCCAGAAGAGTATGTTGCAGTGGGGACATGGATATAAGTGTTGCTGACTGTGAGTTGTGGAACTGCTTTTCCTGGATTTGCACAGATCGTGTTTCTCAGCTGCATCTTCCAATCTTTTCTGCTCAATGGCTGTCACACCAGTATTAATAGGACTGCGCCAAACAGATCAGACAGCAGCGGCAGTCTTCCTACCTGTCAGGGTCAATACCTATGTTCTTTAGAGAGGCCTTGAGAGTGTCCTTGTATCTCTTTTCCCATAGAAGATTGCCTTGCACACCATGGTGTGGATGCTTATCATGCAAGCCTGAGTGATCACTTCTCCTTTACCTTGTCCTGCCATCTAATTTTCATTAGTTTTCTTAGGAAGCTTATATGAGAGTGGTTCAGTTTCTTAATATGGCGACTATACACAGTCCATGGCTTAAATCATAGAAAATAGAACAACCACTGCATAGACTTTGAGTTTGGTGGCAAGTCTGATGCCTCTCCTGTCCCAGACATTTGAGCGGAGTCTGTCAAATGCTGCACTGGCTTTGGCAATCCTGATGTTGACCTCATCATCTATATAGACTGCTTGTGAGAGGGTGCTGTCATGGTATGTGAACCTGCCTACATTTGTTAGCTTTTGGCTATTGACAGTGATGGATGGTTCCAGGAAATCTTCTCAAGGAGCTGGCTGATACAGAACCTCTGTCTTACTGGTAGAGATGGTGAGTCCAAAGTTGCACGCCTCTGTGCTGGAGTTGAGTGCACAGTCATCTGCAAACAGGTGGTTGTGAATGTTCTCAGCTTGGATTTGGTTTGAAACCTCTTCAGGTTGAAAAACTTCCTATGCAGATGGTATCAGAGACCTACTCCCACATCACTATTCTTGAAAGCATCCATCAACATTGTGGAGAACATGAGGCTGAAGAGAGTAGGGACAAAAACACATCCTTGTTTCACACCATTCTTGACTGCAAAGAATCGAAACATTTACACTGGTCCTGGACTTAGGCAAGCAGGCCATCATGAAAAGCCTCACCATTTCCATGAAGACATCTGGACATACAAATGTGGCCATGATATTCCAGAGGCTGACAGTGTCAAATGCCATAGTCAGGTCCACAAAGGTGGTGTATAGCTGGACATTTTGTTCAAGACACTTTTCTGTCTCCTTTCTGAATCTACACTGACTTTCTGGCAGTAGACCATGATCAAGGTGCTCTGTGAGTCTGTGAGCAGTAGCCTGGCAAGGATCTTGCCAACGATGCAGAGTAGAACGATTCTTCTTTGGTTGTCACAGGATTGGTGATTGCCTTTGCATTTGCAAATGTGGATGATGGATGAATCTTTGAATTCCTGGGGTATGCATTTCTGCTTTTACATCCCACAGATATCTGTTAGCCTTTCCACTAGCTTAGGTCCACCAGACTTGTAGATCTCAGCTGGGATGGAGTCTGCTTTCATCTGGAGATTTTCCACTAGACAGGATCTCAATGGCCTTGTGAGTTTCCAGCACAGTTGGAGGGTCAGCCAATCTCTCGTTGATATCCACCTGTAATAGATGGTTGATCGATTTATTATTGATGGAAGAGGGTCTGTTGTGGACACCATCAGAGTGTTCTGCCCAGCAATCCAATGTCTTCTTCTCAGTTATAAGAGTGTTGCCATCTGTGCTCATGAGTGGAGCTGTACCTGCTTTAACTTGGCTATAATCATCATGAACTTCTTCATGTCTTGTCTGTTGGCAAAAAACTGTATCTCATCAACTTTTTGGCTCAGCCATGTGTCTTGCATCTTGCGCAGTTGCATCTTGCGCAGTTTCTTCTGCACAGCTTGGCAGACTCTGCTTAATGCATCTTTCTTTGCAACAGATTTGGGGTTAATGTTGTATGCATGATGGAAACAATGCGTCTCTAACAAGGACTGAATTTCTTCATAGTTCTTGTCAAACTAGGCTTGGTGGTTTTACGCAGTGATGCCAATGAGTACAGATGCAGTAGAGGTGTTTGAAGGCCACCCAGCATTTCTCTGTGCCATTGATATCCAAATCTGTGGTTTCCAGTTGGTGTGTTAGAGCTTTAGACAGAGCTTGCTCAGTGTTGCAGACTTTCAGCTTGGGACTTTAATTCACTGTTGATGTTTTGGAGGTTGAATTCTAAGATTCATCATGGAAATCTTTTAGCCTGTGGTCTATCCAGCATGCAGCATCACACATAACCTTAGTCACCCGGGCATCCTGCCTGTCTTTCCCATAGACTAAGATGTACATGTAGTTGACCAGATGCCAATGCTTAGATCATGGGTGCATCCAAGTTTTATTAAGGTTCAACAGATAGAAGACAGTTTTTGTGATTAGGAAATCATATGTTGTGCACATTCTCAGGAGCAAATGCCCATTGCTGTTGCTGTTGCCAATACCATGTCTACCAATAAAACCCTTACACAAGATGTGGTCCGTGCCAACTCAGGCATTAAAATCATCAAGAATTTGCAGCTTGTCTGGCTTGGTACTGAAGCAATCAGAGATTGCAGATCCTGTTTTGAAATTGTCTTTGGTTTCCCCCAAGTTGGTCATGGTTGGTGCATAAACTCTAATGAGTTTAGCTTGTTTTTTTCCATGTTAAGGTAGCTTCCATGTCCACTCTAGAAAAAGGTGTATCTAGCATCAGTCAACTGGCCATCATTGGCAAAGTGAGTTTTACTCCGGGCTGCTATCTCTATCCTGTAATGTGAAAGTTTTTTTGCAATCAGGGCAGTTCTTCTCTCAGGTCTGTCAGCCTCAGCACAATCCAGTAGAGTGTGGTTGTTTCACACACCAAGAGTGAGTGGAACCTTTTAGGTTTTCTTTGTGTTTCGACTGCAAGAATGGGATTCCTTCCAGCCATGGTAAGGTGGTATGGGTAGTTGAAGCAGGCTATTTTCAGGGCACCTTTTGTAGCCCCTTACTCAGGCTATGAGGTAAGCAGCACTATCCTAAAGAGGTCTGGTTAGTTGCTCAGAAGACTGCCAAGATCCATTTCTCCTGTAACAGGTAAATAGAAAATGACCTTATGGCCTGAGCTGCCTGCATGCAGGTCTGCCCTTATGGCTGCCTGTGCATCCACACCTGCTGTGTCGCAGCTCACTGGTTGTAACAGAATTTTGGCATGAATGATCACAATGACATGAATGACTTGCACATGAATTGGATTAAAGTGAGGAAAAGTTACGCTGCATCAGCCTCACTCTGTCGTCAAGGCCCTACTTTCTCCAGTGGCAAAACATAGGATGTCTGGAATGGGGACTGGATGCAGTGGATGACCAAGATGTCCTACATAATTTGTAATGGTCTTAGCGCTCCACAATGCTTTGCTAGTCTGCCTTTCTGCTCGTTGACAAGCTGGTGGTTCCTCCACACAGTCCATCGGGTCCAGTCTTCACATGCAATGAGTGACAATCCTGAACTCACCGAGGGTTTGGAGACACATCGGTTACCCTCAACCTGGTTTAACTGGTCAGTCGAAGCCATTGCCCATGGAGTGGCCGCACGCATGCCTCATCTTCTTGAAGTCACAAATGAGAGCCGAGTGCCAAGTGGGGACCATAAGTGGACTAGTTTTCACTAAGTACAACTGCTACTACCACTAGAAGTGCTACCATCCCCCATTAATGCCCCTTATACCAGATGCCTACAGATAGCACAGGTGCATCTAATAAAGAATATATTGATGAAAGTGAACTATAAATTTTTCTCTAGGGCATGAACTTTCTGCTGGCATCAGTGTGTGTAATTTGGATTTTTAACAAGCTTAAAGAATTTTCCAGTCATATCGCTACAATGTCTGCAACATGGTATTTTATAGTCATGTCTAATAATAGGGAATCATGATGCAGATATATAGCATTATGTCCCATACAATCCAACACCATGCCAACCAGTCCTAACACTATCCTCTTGACGCTGAGTGCCAAGCAAGGCAGCTGTTAGTACCATTTTTATAATGTTTCGTATGACTCTGCTAGGGTTTGAACCCATGACCTTCATCATTTAAAGCAAGCATTCAAACCATTTAGACCACCAGAGTGGTCCCTGCTGCCATCAGTAATCATTAGCAACCAGTTATTGCTTTATGCACAAAGTGTGCTGCTGCAGCTGCCTGACAGAATTATGATAGGTGAGATTGGGCATTAATATAGGACATAAAAAGATTGCAAATTTGGTAATGCCAGTTAATGATGCTGATTGAAGTGACAAACAAAATATATTGATGAAACATTTCTGGGTAGTTTTGTTGTGCCAAAGCCACCTACTGCTTAAGATTTTTGGGCATAAACAAATAAATTAATTCACACTACCATGAATTTTTTTTTTATATGCAAATGTCAAAGTTTATTGTTACATTAGTTGATGGCAGCTACTCTCCTATTACTTTTCAGGCCACTAGTGACTTCAGATGCATGGATGGCAGCTATACAAAGCAATATTTTTTATAAGTACTTCTGTCATGACCTCAAATGTTCCCTTAGAAATAAGGAACAATGAGATTACATACTTAGCAACACAAGCAAATAATGCAGATGCAGCCAAATATGAAAATTAGTTCTAGCAGTGAGATATTCATTAGTGAATCAAATCAGCTATGACAAACAGGTATAACGGGATGACATCAGATTTACCTGAAGGAAGATCCTTGTGCAGACAATGCAAAATTTTATTTAGGGAAATCTTTCATGGCAAATAGCTCAGTATATATTTAGGTGCCAAAATGATTAAGAGTTTTGAGTAATGTTAATTTGCTTATGTTTAAATTTACTTTAGAAGATGTTGATACAAAAATTCTTGCAGTTAAAAATGTTGGTGTACCAGCATACAATACAGATACAGCAACAAAACATTATGTCAGTGCCAAGCACATGAAAAATAGTTCAAGGCATATTTAAGCATTGTTGTCTAATGCTGGAAACAAATTAGTTTTACACCACTGCTTCATTGGAGTACTCTAATATTTATAATGCAGATTATTAATTTTACTGGCTATATTGATTTTGCAACACCAAGAAAAAAGTGGATGACATGTATAGCCAAACGCACTGCACAATATCAACAAGACATGTCTAGCCTGATGCAGTCTAGTTATACAATGTGCCCAGAAAAACTGGAAATCTCTTGAAACCTAAATTACAGAGCTTTACATTTTCAGGATTTCTTGTCTGGAACAGCTTGCCTTAAATTATAAAACAATCAAATTCTTGCAAACTGAATACTTTTAAATACTTTTGAATGCTTTTACTTTTGCTTTGGCTGCAGATTAAACAAACTGTTTTTCAGCCTGTGTTCATGATCTATATTGTAAATGAGCAGATTGTGAAGAAAGCCTCATGGTAGAATAGTTCAACCTTCTATAAATAAAGCATTATTGTATTATTATCATTACTGTATCCCAATAGTATGTCCTAAATTATATGGTCCCCTTGAGACAACTAGAGTGACCACTGCTGCAGCTCGAAAATGTTATTGCCCTCCAGTACACAAGGTCATATGAAAATGGAATTTTCAAGAAAAAGCTTCCTATGATGGTCCCCTATACAAATTGTGCTGTTCTGACATCCAGTATGGCCACTGTAGCAGCCATCTTGAAAATCTTGTTATTGCCACTTCTAAACATTTCAATAAAAACTGTTGCAAACAAATTTTTAGTTAGAATTTAAGGGGACAAGATAAATTTGAATTTATTTTCTGCATAATAATGTTTATGATTGCTTTTGCAAACTTGCAAAAATTGAGGTGAGCTATGTAATTGTTAATTACTCTTGGCTGGCACATGGACTATGTGTGTATATCTGACTCGTGCCAAGGTTACTCAAAGCCCATGACAAAGACATGAATAGTGGACAATGATAAAATCTGTGACTTCCACCAAGTTAAGTCATGGTTTCTAATGGTGAACAATTATATGCCTGTGACATCCATCCAGTAAAGGCATGAATTCTTGCAGTGGACAATGATAGGAGTTGTGAATTCAACCAAGAAAATTGTGACTTCTAATGGTGGACAATGATAAGCCTATGATTTCCACACAGTAAAGACATGACTTTTAGTGGTGGACAGGAATTAACCTGTGATTCCAACCAGTAAAATCAATGACCTCTAGTGTTGGATAGTGATACACCTGTGACTTCCACCAAGGAAAGTCATGACTTCTAATGGTGGAAAAGTAATAAACCTGTGACTTTCACCAAGGAAAGTCATGACTTCTAATGGTGGACAGTGATACCCCTGTGACTGCCCATGACAGTCATTACTTCTAGTGGTCAACAGTGATAAACCTGCGACTTCCACACTGTACAGTCATGACTTCTAATGGTGGACAATGATACGAGCTTCTGAATCAGAAGAATAATTATTTGTTAAAAAATACACAAACAACATAAATGTATATTTTCCTCGAGTCATTATTGTATCTTTAGTCTGTTATCATAAAAAAGAATTTTATGTATATTTTATTCCCAGCCAGTGTGTGTGTGTATTTAATGGTATGTCAGCACAATAATGGCTGTATAGTATATAAGCTAACATTTTACATTTAAACAGACTAAAATACTTTAGTTGAAAAGTGGTAAACATTTCATTGTGAATATCACGTTAGAACAAATTTATTTTCTGCATTATTATTAAAGTTTCATTGAATACTGGAGACTTAAAAATTCACAGTGAGCAATGAAATCATTGATTACGCTAAAAAAATATCCTACACACTCACAGTTCCTTCTGAGATTTTCATGTATGGAAGCAGACATATTAATAGATAATGCATCAGAGACTAAAATATATCCACACATACCCAGTGTACCCTGTTTTCGTAGTATGACCTAAAATGGCCAACTAAGGGTACCTAATTATTCATAGCTGTACACAAAGACTGTGAAAACTAATAAACTTAAAGAGGTAAGCCAAAAGCTGGATTTAAAATCTTGATGCATAACAATGTTAATGTTTTAAATTGGTAATCCACATAATTTTAACAGGAGTTAGGAACGGGGAAAAATTAATAGATGGGAATTAAAGGAAAGTACTTTCAGAAGACATGTTAGCAGTAAGTCATTAAATCACCACATGGCACTATTATCAACATTCTAACAAACTAGGGACATTTTGGCCAAAATATACAGTAATTTTGCATGATACTGCAACACTGAAGAGCATTGACATCAAAAGCACCATTGCTGATATGTTACAAATGTTACCCATTTTTCTTGTATACTCCAGATGCATCTGATGATGAATGGCAGGAAAGCCAGCTGCCAGCTAACTGGATGAAAGAGGATGAGGAAGATGAGGAGGTGAGCGTTTGTCAGGAGACAGAACAAGATGCCAAAGGAAAAGAAGATGGTGGAGAATTAACAGTGCTGCCACCTTCCAAGATTGCCTGTTACACAGATGAACTGATCATGTGGCCAATAGTATCAGGTACTTTATTCATAACACTGATAATAAATCTACATTTATATGATGTTGATTAGTTTTTGTACAAACAGGTGTGATGATTGCAGTTTCTCTGATATTAGTTTTTTTTAATACAAATATGTACTTTGTTCATAACACTAATATATTTTTTATCAATATTAATTAGTTTTTCTGCCAACATTTATGGTTAAGACAGGTGGCTATGTTTATCAGATGTTTGAATCTCAATTTTCCATGCAATTTTAAATTTGTTCTTCAGTTTTTATGAAATGTAGTATTTGAAAAGACAGTTTTAGTGAAATAGTGTTAAACAGGTAAAGTTGGCAGTTTAAATTATTTACCATGTGGTTGACCTGATGGTTTTCTATTAGTTACAGCTATAGAGGTCCTTTTTTTTTAGACTTTCACTGAGTGTTTAACTGCTGAGGGTTTGATCCTTTGCAGACAGTAAAATAGCTGTGTAATGTACCTGGGAATCTATTGAGTTTTCGAATAGATCTACTATGGGACTTTCCCACAGCGGGAATAGGGAAAGTGAAGAGTCCATTTTGTTAGGATGGATCTGCCAGTTATGGAAAGAATGTCTACCAAAACATTCTTTTTGCCCAGAATACCGGTATGCCAAAACTCAGAGTGTTATTTCTCTGAGGTGGCCCAGTGCAGGAGGTTCCAGACTTCCACACAAACAAGAGAAGGGGCATGTGTCCCCTTGACATCAAAGATAATCTATGACAGACATATTGTCATCGGAAACCATGGCTCTCTTGATGCAACCCGGCAATGCTAGGTATACAGCCTTCATTGTTTATGTGGAGGGACGATTCGGACGGAGTCCAATATCATTGTAGATTATATCCTCTGGTTCTAAAATAGCACCCTAACCAGAATCTGATCTGAGTTACTGCAAATAACATAGCAGGGACAACAATCAACATGAGGAATTGCTTCATACTGACAATTCTTCACTTTAAGGGAGGATGTATACACATCAAATGGACAGTGTCTTTTTCAGCACGAAAAAGAAAGCTAAACAATAGCCATGGGTAATTATTGCATAATTTAAATTAGTTTCTCCCCCCCCCCAAAAAAAAAAAAATTTCAACATGGTTGAATTGGCATTCAGTTTTCTGAGAATGCACTTTATTAGATTCAAACAGACAAGGAGCCATTTCAACCTGAGACCTCGGTTATTTTTATCAAATATTAAGTTTGGTTAGAAGTATAATTTAAAGCCACCAATGACAAACACAGAAATTCTTGTGCAAATTTGCCATTGTTGCTGTTTTTTCAGGTAAGTATATACAAGGCATTGTGGGTATATCTTTTGCAGCATTATATTTTCAAATGTTTAATGCATTATTGATAGAATTTGTTGCAAGTTATAACCAGAAATTTATATTCTTTTACCTACTAAAAATAACGGAGCTCATGTATTGTCAAGGTTTGGAGTTATCTTATTTTTAAAAAACTCTTCAGTAAAACTGGAAGGATATACCTTTAAATAGAAATATAGTATGGGTAAATATAAAATGTTCCCAGTTTATACAATAGTGCACTTGAGCAGAATAAGGTACTTTGATTGCTGAACATTAGACAATAATCAGTGAATTAATGCAATAACCCCGGGCTGAAATAAACAACCCTGGAGCAAATAAGGTATCTAGATAGATAGTTTATTTTGTTTGTTTTGGATACTGACAAGATATGTTGAAAAGATGGTAATTAAAGTTGAATACTTTTATAACTCGGTTAATACAGGTATGCAGACTAATGAGAAAAAAGATCTTGGATATGAAATAAAAAATGACATGAGAACTTTTTTGGGCAAGTGATACACTTATACCTGACTTCCAGCATGCTTCTAAAACCTGAAACTTCAGTTAAGCTAACCTTTAAGTGTTGTGCTTTGAAGGAGAGAGAGAGGCAGAGAGCACTGTAATTGAATTAATTGCTTAGTTAACTATTCTAAGAAATTTGTGCTGCTTTAAATTTTTTAAGTTAACTGGAAGGAGTAATTAACTTTACAAAAACAGATCACCCCTTATACTGTGGAATCACTTAAACTATGATAAGTAGATAAGCACATGAAAAAAACAGTTAAGTTTAGGAGTTATTTCTGAAATAATAATAGTAATAATAATCATAATAATTACAAAATAATTTCTTTGAAGACACCTACAGACCTTATTTGATTTCAGATTAAGTGTGGCCACATTTCTGATGGCAGTGACTGCTTCTCCAATCTCTTAGTGACGGCCAAACTAGTTGCCACGAGTCTTGTTGAATTTTTTGTCCAATCTGTGTCACAGTTTGACGAATAATGTTTCACATGATTTATCATGAAGGAGCAATGAAAGAATGAAAACCATCATAGTTTTATGACTGTATGCATAAATAAAATATGACCAAGAGTTGAACACAATTCTTTTATCCTTTTCCACAAGTGTGGATCAAGCAGTGATACAGTTAAGTCAATCCAACTTTGTATTTTTTGGAAAAATCAAAGTTGATTGCCATTGAGCAGTTGATTTTACAAAACTCACTTAAAAGGATGCTGGTCTTTGTACATCATTCTTTTTGGTAGACCAATTTGCATTAACTAAATGGTTCTTGATAGACTAGGGATCTGAGCATAATGGATTGCATTGTTTGATGTGTCTTTATAGTACCTACAGTTGACCAGAAAGCTCATGTATTACAGCATGGTGCCATATTTTTAAATTATTCATTACAAAGCAAATTATTGTAAAACATGCGTAAATTACTTTAGTATCAACATGTCTAAATTACTTTAATATCAACATGTCTAAATTACTTTAATAACAACATGTATCTAAATTACTTTAAAATTAACACACGTCTAAATCACTTTAATATCATTGTTAAAAAATAGACATACCATTTTATATGATAAATGTAATGGCTTGTGTATTGAGAAAAGACAGGCCAGCTTATGTCCAGTTTAAGCCATATCATTCTGATGTTACTAATTTTATGCAATAGTTAACATGTTGCAATTTAAAGCAATTTCAAAATGTTGATTTTGACACCCTTTCCTTCGGCTATGATTTTACAATTATTTACTGTTACATCATCGCTGGCCAACTGGCCAAAATCCACCCATTGGATTTGCATGCACATTCTACCTAATTGATTCACTTACTCATTCACAAAGGTGATTAGCTAGGTTTCTATCACTTAGGTCCTGATTCTTATTCACAGAGGTAATTGGCTAGGTTTCTATCACTTTAGGTTTTAAGGCTTATTCAAAGAGGTGATTGGGTAGGTTTTTATTCCTTTAGGTTTTAAGGCTTATTCAAAGACTGAGGTGATTGGCCAGGTTTCAGTCACTTTAGGTCCTAATGTTTTTATGAAAGATGAACCTACTTGACTTTAAATACAATCCCAGAGCAGCTTATAAAGGATCCTAACGGTTAAACTGTAAAACTGGATGGCCAGCTTGTAATCCTTGTTTGCCAGCAAGACAGATTTCTATAAGTTATATATTTGGCTGACCTGGCCATATGGCTGAGTGAGCTTATGGTATGACCTTTTATCCCTCCATTTTGCATCCTGTGTCATCCATCAATGTTGGCTTTTCTGGGCTTCTCAAATAATGCCCAGCAAATTTGGACCAATCATGATAGAAACCATCACAACATCAGACCATTTAGTTTTGCATCACTGGTGCCAGTTTATAATCAAGTATGAATGGCTACCATTACTATATAGAAAATCTAACGATGGCTTCATCTGAATGAATAATTAAAATATGACAAAATTCATTAAAAGCATATTGTCATGAAGGCATTTAATTTTTTTTTACAAATTAAGCAAATCTGATATCATATGAACTTTAATTGACAAAATCTGCTCAGCAATGATAGACCAGTTTAGACAGAAATCTCCTGGATGAAAACCTCGCGGTTTCATAAAAATAAGTGCCAGTCTAATCAAATATGCCACTGTTATTATGAACAGAAAACCTTTTAAGTGCCTGACTGAATTAGACCAGATATAACAATAAGCATCCTGATCACCCACACTACTTGGCCACTGTTTCTGCAGATGTAAGCCAGGTAAATGAAATCATATTAAACTCTCTAAATAATATCATACTGAAATGTGAAAATAAAAATTCTCAGCAGTTCATCTGTGTGGCCGCTATATTGAATTGTTAACCTCAGTTCCTTAATTCACAAACACATGACCCTTTTTTCCTCAGTAAGTCTTTCCCCAGATAACAGGTTATCTTGGTCCTCATTTTGTATTTCAGGATTATCTGCCGTGAGAGACATCAATACTGGATCTTGCATGTTGACCTTTCTATCTGAGGAGCTTATGAAGATGCTGCCAAGCGAGTCTCTTTTACACGCACTGACCAGAGTTGCTTACAGGATGTCCTTTGAACTTCCACATCCAAATCACAGGATCAAAAATAAAGTAGTGCCATGCATCAGTCACAGACTTAGCAAAGAGATTTATTTCACACTCAAGGAGAAATCTAGAAGCTTGAAGATATTCTAATAAACCACATCATGATTAATGTAAACCACAAGAAATAACTTGGCAATTTTTGGTCTTGCCTTTGGCAATATGGGGAGATTAGGCATCACATTTTCAGTAACAATGGCAGTGGTAGCACTGTCAATATTAAAGTTTTGTCGTAAAGTCATTGCAAGTCATTTACTTTGGATAAATCAAAAGTATGCATGACTAAGCTGAGTCTTAAACTTGGATATATCAACTCCTAGCTGGGAATTCTAACGACTAAGCTTAGTTGACATCCCCAGACCCCTCCTGGGTAATAATCTATGCAGAAACCAACCTATCCAGTGGTCTAGTGGTTAGAGTGTATGTATGCCTTGGATGTGGGAGCTCACATATTGGAACCCCAGCTGAGTCATACCAAAGACTTATAAAAATGGTACTAACAGCTGCCTTGATTGGTGCTCAGCATTAAGAGGTTATTGTTAGGACTGGTTGGCCTGGTCTCAGGATAATGTGACTAGGTGGGACATCATGCTACATGTCTGCGGCATGATGCCCAAGTGCTAGACATCATTATAAACTGTCACACTGCAGACATTATAATGATATGACTGATTTTTGTTTTTAAAGCTATGTTAAAAATAAACAATTCCACCCACTTACACACACAAACATGTAGTTCAGGTATAAGGCATAAACATAAAGTATATACATTTCCATGACACTATCTTCTCAATATATGTTTGTTTGTTTTTATGGTTTAACGCCATTTTTCAGCACAAGATAGGCTATATATGGCAGCCAGTATTATTGGTGGAGGAAGAACCTTTGAAAACCCAGAAAGAACCACCGACCCACAAGAAGCTACTGGCAAGCTTTCTCACATAACCCACATTGGCCGAATCTGAGACTCAAACCCACACAGACAGGTGAGATGGCAGAGATCCGTAACAGATGGTATTTAAACCACTCGGCCCCCAACCCCCAATGTATCTTGTCCTGGCTTGAAGACAAAAATAGTGCACAGCACCCAGCCAGTTCCAGTCCCTGCTCTGACCTGGTCACAGGGACATCGTTTAAATTTTTTCGGGGGGGAGGGGGCAAAAATTGACAGAATTGTTAATTTTCGTATATAGGCTACAGCAATTTTACAGCACCTACCCTGCCCCAAATGACATCTCTGGCTGGTCATCCAGTATAACCAGCACCAGAACTGGTGCAGAACCATCTTACAATGTTCAGCACTGGTCCGATGGCCTAGTGGTTAGATCATCTGCTGCAGAAGCGGGAAGTCATGGATTCAAATCTGGACTGAGTCATACCAATGACTTACAAACAGCTGCCTCGCTTGGCACTCAACATTAAGAGGTTACTGTTAGGACTGGTTGGCTTGGTGTCAGGATAATGTGACTGGGTCGGACATCATGCTACATGTCTGCGACATGATGCCCCAGTGCTAGACATCACTATAAACTGCCTCAATGCAGACATCATAGCGATATGACTGAAAAATTGTAAAAGCTATGTTAAAAATCCTAATCACACACACACACGTATTGCTCAGTACTGGACCAATAAAAATGTTTCAGTCCAACACAAGACAGTTCAGTCACCATCACACCCCATTACTTGACACTTCATACCAGTCTAAGGCCATCAGTGATGCACACAGTGAAGCTAGCCACATAAGATTAGACTCTGACCTTATTAGAGTTCCTAGCTAGACACAGCAATATAAGATAGTAATAAATGGTCAAGCAAAGGATGATTTTAGGGACATCACAAAAGCTATATAAGTTAGGGAACCTGGAATATTCTCTTACAATGAATAATTTTTAGTTAGAAAATGTCAAAAACGAAGAGGTCGTAAGTGTATCTGTTGCAACAATTTACAAAGGGACGTCCATTTTGACAATATTTGTAAAGCAGTATCATTGAAAATAGACATACTCTCTATAATCAAGAAACATTTTCTTACAGAAACTTCTCTGACCTACAATGTATATATTTTTCCAATTCTGGAGTTTTATTCAGCTTTGAGGAAACTGAGCTTTAACTTCAAGAATGGGGCCGCACACATTATATTAAATGTATAATTTGATTATTCATCAGAATTTATTCAGGCTTTGTTCAACACATTACCAGTTGAGGTCATCATAACATGGAAACCTTCATCCACCAAAAAGAAAAACAGATTAATTTAAGAAAGGCTTCCAATACTCCAATACAGTACTGTGGAAAAAATTTCCTAAAAGAAAATAAAGATCTGACCTCTGAGTTAGCTACTGTGGTGACCATCTTGAACATGTTGTCTGTATGCTTTCATAAGGACAGTTTTCTTTACAGAAGAGGATACTAAAACCACTATATAAATATTAGCAAAATCATTAACTACGACAAATTTGAATAGATTTTGATTCAACTTAATATCTTTTTATGTCTTGGCACTCTTGTGAATAAGTTTGAAAACTGAATTTCAGGCTCGAGGTCAAAATGTAATGTTTGTTCTTCAGTGAGATTATGAACACATTGAATCGTAAGTTTACATATGAATTTTGTTGCATTTCAACAACTAAATTGACTGTCAGCACTCTGACATTGATTTCAAGATCAAATGTTATAAATCTGGTTTCTGTCTATAATTACTAGACACATGACACTGACATGTATGAATGAAATCAAGCCAGGGTTGTGGATTTATCTGAAGATAAGCTTGTAGGAGTACAAGTTCAGGGGTTGTAACTAAGGGTTTTTAACGATCATGTCTGAAGATAAACTTGTAGGAGTAAAAGTTCAGTGGTTGTAGCTAAGGCTTTTAAACGATCATATCTGAAGATAAGTTTGTAGGAGTACAAGTTCAGTGGTTGTAACTAAGACTTTTAAATGATCATGTCATGCGAATACAACAATTCCAACAGTAGTTTTAGATTTCAATCAGACTTGACATGGAATATATTTTGGCAGTATCCGAGACGTGTTCAGTGATCTTCTATCCATGACATTGACTTTTCTCCACAGAATACTAGCATATCATGTCAACATGTTAAGTCTTAAAGAAAATTAAGTCTTAAAGAAAATATTTCTTTACCTTCTTTGGTATATGTTGTTTCATGGTTGCAGTAACAGCAGTTGAAAGAATAAAATCAGGGAAGAAACAGTTTTCATTGATTCCTACAGGTTTTCTTTATCCATAGAGTATATCTCTGTTGATTGAAGGTTTATCATATTTTTGCCTTAGTTGTACCTTTTGTGCTAAATTAATCCATTAATTTGTTTAGACATACCTGTAGAATATTTTGCTACAACTTACAAATGGAAGTCACTAAAGCTTTTTACTCCTTATACAAAATACCCATTTTTGCAAATCTTTTTGGTAATTTTATGCAAGGCATTGTGGGTAAAATTGTTACGGTGTTATAGTTGCATTAGTGTATCCCCCAGTATCAATATAATTTTGTAAATTAGAACCTGATACCAGTTATACCCATAACAGTTGCAGACAGTTAGTTTTAAACCACAACTAATAAAGATGACATTTATTTACCTGGTAAAAAAGAACTAACTTTTGCATCGTCAAGGTTTGAGGTAATCATTTTTCATTTGGTGCTGGGGAGAGGGGGGGGGTCTTCAAAGAAACAGGAAGT
The DNA here is from genome assembly GCA_030141615.1 of Unio pictorum. Classification (NCBI taxonomy): domain Eukaryota; kingdom Metazoa; phylum Mollusca; class Bivalvia; order Unionida; family Unionidae; genus Unio; species Unio pictorum. Next base: position 27,750,045 of record JARLTB010000044.1, read on the forward strand.
ATGTACCCACTTTACTATTTTTAAACTTAAAATTCCCAGACTAATACAAACAGCCCTGGAACAAAATTATGTACTATAATGCTTGCTGACCAACAAGCAATAGTAAGTGATTTAATACAGTAAGCCAGATCTAATAGAAACAGCCCTAGCAATAGTTAATTATGTGTATTGAATAAAGATTTATATTTTATTCAGTTTGCATTGCTTGTACAAATCTAATGGCCAATGTTAGTGGATGTGGTCTTTTATATTAAGGAAAGTAGATAACCTGAAATTGCATGGTTGTATTGAAGCCCAGGTTTGAAACTTGGTCTTCAGAGGTGTAAAGCAAGTGTCAGTACACATGCAGGCCTGATTGACATAATTGTCTTGTGTATTCTGTATCAATAGCAACTTAAGTGTTTCAGCTGTTTTTGGTGATTCTGTAGCTGAAGTAATGCACATTTTGCACAGAACTTACTCAGATAAAAATGTACAGTAATCTTTTATTATTGTTCATTCAAAAACTCTTTGTGAATATTTCTATATTTTTGTTCAGTCAAATGAGAGAGGATATTAAATGATCCATTTTTTTTATTATTAAGTTAATTGGAAGGAGAGAAATAAACTTATTATATAGAATGAATTGAAATACCCTGATTTACATATGAAACACAGTAACATTAAAAATTAGAACATTGATGAAATAATGTTACAATTATTTTTATTGTTATTATTATTATTATTAGGGCATAACCGATTAGCATTTTTCTACTGATTTCCGATTCCGGATTTTGGGCATGAAATTTTTCCGATTCCGGATACGATTCAATCGGAAATACTAAATTAAAAGGTTTTTCAAATTAACTTTTTAAACCGTGTTACACATGCTTTGCACATCACACCAACGTCACAAGGGGAAGGATATGGTAGGGCTATAGCAAAATGCAACGAAGTTCAAAGCCACAAAGAATCCATGAAATTTTTTTTATTTTTGTAAAATGAACTGAAACATTATAAACGTTTTTTTCTAAGATCACATTGTTATATATAATAATTATAAAAACTTACGATTTTACAAATAAAACTCGCAAACTGAAATCCACGTGTTATGGCGCCCTCAGTATTTATTTTCCTGTGATAATGTTCTTGTTTTTTGGCAAAGATATTATAATATAATAAATTTAGAAATGCGAGTTAAAGAGTCTTGAATATTTATATATTTATGTAGCGCATAATATAATATAATATAATATAATATAATATAATATAATATAATATAATATAACATTAAAGTTAAGCAGTTTATTTCTGCCATGTTTCATCTACCTAAATAAAAACACACAGTTTAATAGGAATAGTAGCATCTCCGTTTTTTTTTAGCGGACATGCTCAATCGTTTGTTGCTGCAAATAGCACCTGCGATGCTAAAACTTCTTTCACTATCGACGCTAGAGGACGGTATTGAACAAAAACGTTTAGCGACAGCTGCCAGAAGCTGGAACGTTTTTTCCCGGGATTTCCAGTATATAACTGGGTCCATTGGTGGTGAAGTCCTTGGCTGATTTTTCTCAGCTAGATACAAATTCAATTTGTGCTGGCACGTGAATTCAGATGACAGGGATGCAGAGGCAAGATTTTGGTCGGATGTGCTAGAGGCAAATAACTCCTGGTAGTAGGAATCTAGGCCAGTCGAAGTTGAAGGTCCTGGATCCAGTTCTGATGAGGCTGGAATGTTGACAGCGGTGATTGTTTTTTCATACTCGATCTGTAGTTCGTCCATTAACATGCGCTTTACAGCGTCATGCCCATGCGCATTAAAAACCAACAATTTGTAAGTGGGATCCAAAACCGTTACAAGTGCACACAACTTGTTTGTCTCCAGTTCCTCTTAATGTGTACGCAAATCTTTCAGGATGTCCGCCTGCATGGTCTGTTTTCCGATGTCATCTCTGACTCTTGCAGGTTTTGTTAAAGTTGCCATGAGAACGCAAACACTGGGGATGATCATGCTTGCTGTTGCAGTAGACATACTGGCGTTCCTGGTTTCCTGTTCGAATGGTCGAAGCATAATCAAAACCCGTTCCATCAAATTCCACTCATGTGCCATTAGATTTGTAACCCCATCATTTTCTTGACAATAGAGGGCAATAGCTTTCTTTTGTTCTATGTAGAACATAGAATTCCAGCGGGTTGTAACATCCTGGAAAAGACGGTGTGTCGGGTATGGCGTGCCATCCTCGCATGTCAAAGACTTCTGGATTCTGAGCAATTGTTTTGTGGCTTGAGTTGAATGCCGAAAATGCCCAATGATTGCACGAGCTGTGACAATAGCATCCATAACTGATCTTTGACTTAAAAGTCCAACCTTGACAACTAGCTGGATCGTGTGGGTGAAACATCCCAAGTGATCCAATCCAGATAACTCCACCGCTTTTTTCATGCTCGCATTATTATCCCGCACGAGAACTCCACATTTTTCATCTGGAATAGACCATGCTGCCAACATTGCAAGGATGTTATCCGAAATAACTTGGCCAGTGTGTCAGTCTTCCACTTGCTATGAATCCAATGAGCGGTAAGTGAAATGAAAGCATTCAAATTATTTGTGCTCGTCCACATGTCACTTATAAAACTTATGTAGGCTGCTTGTTCTAGTAAAATAACAATTTTACTCTTCACGGCAGAATATAAGTCTGGAATAAGCGTTCTTGACAAATGGACTTAGGATGGAATAACGTAACGAGGTTCAAGTTCATTCAGAAAGCGAGTGAAGCCTACGTTGTTAATCATGCTGAAAGGCATAGCATCAGCCACAATCATTTCTATGATCTTCTTAGTTATGATTAACTGGTGCGGGTTGTTAGCCTCAAACGGTTTTTTCTTTTCTAGCAGGAACTCTATTGTCTGTACTCTGTGTTTCTTTCCAGGCTGCATTACTTCTTCGGCTTTTCATTTCTTTTCGATGTCACAGATTCTGGTATACTTTTTATATTCATCCGGATGTTTTGCACGCAAGTGATTGATAAGTCCGCTGGTTCCATATGAACGTGGATCATTACCTCCTAGTTTTAATTTATCCTTGCACTGTGGAACCAAACAATCTGCCTTTGACTCGTCTATGGCATTTATCTCAAAATAATCCCATATTTTGCTTCGTTGTTTTTGCGACATTTTAAAATAAAATTATTTTTTTACTTTAATCAGATATTCATTTAATTTTATTGTCTGTAAAGGCTTAGAAATATTTTGTTATTGTGGCCAATACAACAAATTCTGTATCTAAATAGTGCATGAGAGGGATGTATGTCATGAAACAAAGTGACAGTTTATGGAAAGTCGTATATCAAAACTCAAGATTATCTACAACATAGCATCGCAGTATCTGTCAGAACTGTAATGTGAGATTAATGATGGATGCAGCCGCAGAGTCTAAACAGTTCAGCACAATTTTTTCACACTGTATGCTAATATAAATTTCATTTACATTATCATACAGTTCCAATGCATCCACGCAGCATATACGCTTTAATTTTCCCGCCTAATCATTTATGTCGACCAGCTGCCAGTTCCAACCCATACTTTGTTCAACAATTAGTTGATATTGCCGCCAGGCTTTAATTTTCCCGCCTTAATCATTTATGTCGGCAAGCGGCCAGTTCCATCCTGTACTTTATTCAACAATTAGTTGATCTTGCCGCCATGCTTTAATGTCGCGGTCAAATAAAAAAAAAACAGGCTTTTGTTTGGTCCTATAAAGTTGTCCTCTTGCAGCGACTTAAATAAAAGCAATTAAATCTGATCGATTCTTGCATTTTCCAAAGTGATTGGTGATTGAAACAAGTTTATTGCGCTGTGAAAGTTTCCTTATTAACTTTATTTATATTTACGATTGTAAGAATCATTTTCTTTTAATACCTTATTAGCATAATTCAATGTATTCAATATTATGCCATCATTATTTAGGATGTTGACATAAACAGGTAGGACTGTATTATATATTTTAATAAATTTAAATCTTTCGGTCTAACTCAAGTATTATCTTTTCACCCCGTTGTGTTGACCATATTGGACTTTTCTGACTTTTTATTTAACTTTATTAACGCACTATCGAATGACACGCAGTGTTAGACACGGTGCTATAGAAATTCAACTTTATTATTTTTATTATCCGAATTGGTCGTTCCTGCCTTGTCCGCCTCCCATTAATCGGAAGTTCATACTATCCAGTGGAATCCAATTTCCGGATCAAAAGTCGGTTATGCCCTAATTATTTTTACTTTAGCAATTAATAATAATAATATGGATTAGTAAATTGATTCGCAGACGCACCCACTACATATAATGTACAACTCCCATACTGGACGTGTTACAGATTCATATATGTATAACAAAAATATGAGTATGGTTCTTATTTCCACAATATGCGCAACGAAAACAATATGATTTACATAATCCTGTGATATAAATGAATAAACACAAGAACGATTCACAGAATCATATGATACCAATGAAAAAAGGTTAGTTCACACAAACGTGATACATGGAAAATTAAGTATGGTTCACACATCCAAATAATACAGTGAACATTTATCTGATAAGTGGAAAATTAAGTATGGTTCACACATTTATATAATACAGTGAACATTTATGTGATACATAGAAAATTAAGTATGGTTCACACATCCATATAATACAGTGAACATTTATGTATAGGTTACACCACCATATGCCACAAAGTAAAGTATGGTTAACACAATGAAAATTAAAACATGGTTCACAACCATTTGTCCTTGTATACATTACACAATGTAATGATCTTTATTCAGGAGCTGAGAATTTACATCATATTTCTTGTCATTCTCCAGAATTAGATGTCAATATTCAAAACTTCCCATCATGAAGCAGATTCACTGTTGATTGAAATGGCTTCACTGCCCCACTACCAATAAAGTATCGCCATGCTGTAAATAAATCTAGTCATAACAAGGAATAAACAAAATAGAGAAGAAATCCTTAAATACATATTACTAAATTGTCAAATAAAGCACTTAGGGATACATTATAACAGACCAACCATTCTCTTTGTGTATTATACCTGAAGAATGAAAAATAAATATCATAGTAAATTGAAGGAAGGCATTTAAAATTTAAATACATGCTTACAATTTGGATTTCTATCAAATTTAACACTTACCCCTCTGGCTATTGTTAGAAGTAAGAGCGTTTACACTCCCTGACAAGATCCAAGCAATCGCTGTGTCACATAGAACAAAAAGCATCATATCAATGCAGAAGAAAAAAATGCACACAACTAGGGGTAAAGTACCCATGCACACCGTGCTATATGAGTATATTGCCGCGAGCAACCTACAATGAGATGCATATATGTTAAGTCACAAACAAATATAAATTTGTTTTAAAAAAATGAACAACCCTAGGTAAAACTGAATGCGTCTAAGAAATCAAATTGTTTTAAGGCATTGCCAAATTATTTTCTTGCCTTGTTCTATGACATGATGTAATAATAATAACAAGAATATCAATATTTTTATTTGTGAACACCTCTTGACCTTTTCTAATTACAAATTTTCACCACATTTCTGATGGTATTTTGACTACTCTAACTAGGCACAGGTGACCGAGTAGTTTAAGGCGCTAGCCTCTTCAGAACAACATCTCTCTCTCTCTCTCTCTCTCTCTCTCTCTCTCTCTCTCTCTCTCTCTCTCTCTCTCTCTCTCTCTCTCTCTCTCTCTCTCTCTCTCTCTCTCTCTCTCTCTCTCTCTCTGTGGGTTCGAGTCACAGATTGACCAATGTAGATATCTGAGAAAGATTCCAGTAGCTTTCCATTGGTTGGTGGTTCTTCTCGGGCTCTTCCTCCACTAAAGTTGCTGAATCTTATCAGGTGCCAAAACTGGTGTTAAACCCCAAAAAATCACAAATTCCAATGACCTCTTCATCCCCTGATGGGTCCAAACTAAGTCACATTTTTTTTGCAACCATAATCCAATGCATGTATGGCAAGTCGTGCAACATGTGTATTTTCTGAATGGATCAATGAAACCACAACAAACTGCCAGAGAAAATAATTTGTATGTTTAAACATATGTGCATATTTGAATTTAAACATATGTTTATTTATGTGAAACATAAATAAATTGTACATGAATGTGTTTTCCACAAGTGGGTGGATCAAACTTTATCAGTTTTAAATTAATCAGTATATTTTTTTAAAAATATCAAGCTAGTTTGTCATACATTTTTTGTTTTGTAGGCTGGATTGGAGAAAAAAAAAGTCTTAAAGAGATGCTGGTCTTTGTTACTGTTACTTGTCTTCAAATTTTGATTAAATAAATTGTGTTTGACACAAGAAATCATGCATATGATCCATGCCAAAGATTTTAAATTAATTGATGTTCTGATTGATTGCTCTGCTTTTAGAGGTACTTCCAGTTGAAGTAAAAACTCATTAAACAGTTTGTTGACAACATTTATAAAAATAATTCATTAACAAGCAAAATAAGTAATAATAAAAAGAAAAAATATTGAAAACGATTCATTAGACAGGCTTTCAACATTCCTACTGAAATTTTTTTTAAAAATTACTTTTTGACAACAGAAGTGTTTCAATAAGCAATGGTTTCAGGATAATGTGACTGGGTGGGACATCATGCTACATGTCTGCGGCATGATGCCCCAGTGTTAGACATCATTATAAACTGCCTCACTGCAGACATCATAGTGATATGACTGAAAAATTGTTAAAGCTACCTTAAAAATCCTAATCAAACAAACGGATCACCTCTAAATACAGGCTTTATAACAGCATTTCTCCAACAATAAGACCAGAAGGCCAGCATAATAACTTTGTCCAATTGGTCAACAAGTGCACTTATTAGCTTTGTTTCTTAAAAGATATATGGAACCAAAGAAAGGCAGTTTTGAATTCGGGTAGCCACCAAATGATATGATGTAAAGATATTTTAGGATTTTCTCGTATAACTCATTTAGTGGTCTAAAGCGCTCTCCATTACGGATCACTGTCATCTCGCCTCTGTCTGTGTGGGTTCGAGTCTAAGATTCAGCTAATGTAGTAATGTGAGAAAGCTTGCCAGTAGGTTCTCATGGGTCGGTGGTTCTTTCTGGGGGTTTTCCTGGGTTCTTCATTCACCAATAATACTGGCCGCCATGTATAGCCTATTGTGTGCTGAAAAATGGTGTTAAACCCTACAACATTTCAGGTGAAAGAGACTCAACAATATTTTGTTATATACTTGGTGCAACCTTCAATACAATCTTGTGATAAATAAAGGTAGTACATATTGCCTTTGGTAAATATGGATTTTAAATTTGTAGTTACAAATCCAATGTAAATTTCTGTATGATGGTAAATATGGATTTTAAGGTTGTAGTTTTAAATCCAATGTGCATTTATTTCTGTTTTTGGAGAGAAAAAATGTCTAGTCACAAAAGAAAAGCATGTCAAATTTGACAAAGATTTGTTAAAAGTTTGGGAGTTATTAATTAAACTTAAAAATTGACTAATGGATGAACAAGACGACTTCCCTCCCTCCCCAAAAAAAATTTTGTTTGCAGGGCAAATAAAAACTGATTCATTATAAGTTGTAGTTGAACTAGTATACAAGTTACTAGTGCTGCCAAGAAATGCCATATATACTTGCTTATAAGTCCAATTGCAAACTGCATAGACCCAGATCTGCCATCACATAATGTGCTGGCAGATCCAGGTCTATGAAGTTTGCTAGGAGTAATCTGTAGATCAAAAAACAGACCCTGATCCACAGGTGCATTATGCAAAGGCAGATCAGGATCTTTGCTGTTTTTGCAGTTTGCATCAAGTAGTAAGAATATATGGTAGGTATTTTAGCATGCCTGGTGCATATATGTATGTCATATTGCCACATCATGTCATGCAAAATGCACTGCTGCAAAAGTTACAAGTTATAAATACTACACTACTCCCTCAAAAATATAACACAGTTTGTAGGAACGATAAAAGTTTACTGTCTTCTTATAAGCAAAGTTTTGTTATACCAACTTGTATTTAAAATGTTCCTACATAATATTACAATTAAATTATGAGGTCCGTGTCTGACAGTGAAAAGGTGGTTTGCACAGTAACTCTACACATATTGTTGTCATGGTGATATTTAGGCAAACTCAAAACACCACATAATACTTTGTATCTTTTATTCAAAATATGCCATAATGATTTCTTCATTTAATTATATTATTAACCTGTTGTAGTTAACATCTTTAACTGTGTAAAGACAATCAGTTTTATATACAAACTAATTTAACACTATTATCTGTAGTTATGAAAAAAGTTTGTTGAGAACATGCATGACCTTTTTAATGGCACTTTTAACACATTTTTGTGGGTTTTAATGGCACTTTTAACACATTTTTGTGGGTTTTAATGGCACTTTTAACACAATTTTGTGGGTTTTAATGGCACGTTTAACACAATATTGGCTTCATCATGCAGAGAAAGTGGAAAGTCTGTGCCTTTCCCAGGGACACACCAAGGCAACGGATCCTGGCTGGCCTGTGCAGGTACAGTACAAATACATGTGCCAAGATCAAATAAATAGTTTAAAATTTGAATCCGCTACACATCTCGTATATGAGAACTTCAAGTAAGACAAAGAACATATAATAACAACGATATAAAACAATGATAAATGCTCATTTTAAAATTCCGTAAAAGTCTAAGGGCAAACTTTCAACTCTAAACAATTTCATGTACAATAAATATGTAATTTCAAATGCTAAAACAAAAGAAAAACAAACTTCTCAAACAAACAAAAAACAAATAAAATATAAACAGATCTGATACTATGCACATCCTACATTTTATGTATATGTAATGTAAAAATTACACATATTGGTATAGAAATAAAAAGTTATTATAGATGATTTCAAATTCACTCCTAAGCAAACTTAGTTTAAGAATGCCTAGCACATTTTTGTAAATAAATGAACAATTGACCTCAAATGTTTTAAATGTACAAGCAAATGTTCCTTAACATAACAAACTCTGCTAAATAAATGAACAATTGACCTCAAATGTTTTAAATGTACAAGCAAATGTTCCTTAACATAACAAACTCTGCTAAATAAATGAACAATTGACCTCAAATGCTTTAAATGTACAAGCAAATGTTCCTTAACATAACAAACTCTGCTAAATAAATGAACAATTGACCTCAAATGTTTTAAATGTACAAGCAAATGTTCCTTAACATAACAAACTCTGCTAAATAAATGAACAATTGACCTCAAATGTTTTAAATGTACAAGCAAATGTCCCTTAACATAACAAACTCTGCTAAATAAATGAATAATTGACCTCAAATGTTTTAAATGTACAAGCAAACGTCCCTTAACATAACAAACTCTGCTAAAACATGGTTCAGCACAGTACAAGAAAACTTTCTTCAAAATTCTAAATTCAATATCTTAGTCATAACAGCTGAATAAATTAGACAACTTGGTCCGAGAAAGTAGTCCCATTTTTTTTATCATAAAAGACATGCATGCAAGTGCTTAAAAGTACAATTTTGCAAGAACAATTTATAATAATAATAATAATAAAAAATAATAATAATCATAATAATAATAATAATAATGACTTTATTTAAAGAGGGTGACACAATTAGTTGCATGGAACTAATCCTCCTTGTGGCCCTCTAATATATGCATATTTACATAAGGAGTACATGTGCATAATTGCATAATAATAATAATAATAATAATAATAATAATAATAATAAAGCATTGATAATAAGCTACATGTATATATGAAAATAATAAACAGAAAGTTTTGTAAAACATGATCAAGCTAGGTACATTGTGTATATACAGTATAAAAATTGTGAGACAAAATGGAAGGTTTGAGAATATTATGCTTTAAGTTGTAAAGTATTTGTCAAATCAAACAGGTTCCACTTTTCATCCATTGAATTAGATGATAATTAAATTATTATCAAGACTGGAATAAAACTGGAGAGACAGGTCAGCTAATAATTAATGTGTGTTTTGGGTCAGATTTCTAATAAACTGCGCATAGTTGTAGTGTGTCAGATCAGCAATACATGGGACTGACCAAGGTAGCTCAACACAACACAAATATATTCTAGTTTTCTTTAGTCAATGTTTTCCTTTCTACAATTCTGTAACTTATTCATGCCCATGCTTACTAGTTTTGAGTTTTTTTTAAAATTATGAATTGGACAAAAAATATACATATGGCAAATATTCTTGACTAAAAAGTGGATTAGATTTCCGTAATCCAAGACTTCTTGATGGGACGACATAAGTGGATCAGATTTCCGTAATCCAGGACTTCTTGATGGCATGACTTGAGCTTATTAGACAAATCAAAATCCATTCAAGCAACTATGCAATCCTACTGTACATCCAACCATCCAGCAGACGTGATCAAATAGCCTTGGCAATGGTGACCAATGAATTTTCAACATAATGTTCCTTTTTGCTGATGGCCGCATAAAGGAGTTTTGACAACGTACTCGGTCTCTGGGTGATTAACAATTTATCCCAATGTAGACTGAAATCGTAACCTAATTAGAGCTGCCCCCTATTACACATTTTAAGGAATCATTCCATACTGTATAGTAAAATATATTTACATTGAATAGTACAATGTTGTGTTACAATGTGTCCAAACAAATAGCAAATAAAATGTAGAGCTACAGTATGTCCATGTTTAATAGTAAAATGTAGCATTACAATATCTCCATATTGAAAAGTAAAATGTAGAGTTACAATGTGTCCATATTGAATAGTATAATGTAGAGTTACAATGTGTCCACATTGAATAGTATAATGTAGCAGTACAATGTGCCCATACTGAATAGTAAATAAAATGTAGACCTACAATATATCCATGTTGTATAGTAAAATGTAGAGTTACAATATGTCCATATTGAATAGTAAAATGTAGAGTTACAATATGTCCATAATGAATAGTAAAATGTAGAGTTACAATATGTCCATAATGAATAGTAAAATGTAGAGTTACAATATGTCCATATTGAATAGTAAAATGTAGAGTTACAATATGTCCATATTGAAAAGTAAAATGTAGAGTTACAATGTGTCCATATTGAATAGTATAATGTAGAGTTACAATGTGTCCACATTGAATAGTATAATGTAGCAGTACAATGTGCCCATACTGAATAGTAAATAAAATGTAGACCTACAATATATCCATGTTGTATAGTAAAATGTAGAGTTACAATATGTCCATATTGAATAGTAAAATGTAGAGTTACAATATGTCCATAATGAATAGTAAAATGTAGAGTTACAATATGTCCATAATGAATAGTAAAATGTAGAGTTACAATATGTCCATATTGAATAGTAAAATGTAGAGTTACAATATGTCCATATTGAATAGTAAAATGTAGAGTTACAATATGTCCATATTGAATTGTAAAATGTAGAGTTACAATATGTCCATAATGAATAGTAAAATGTAGAGTTACAATATGTCCATATTGAATAGTAAAATGTAGAGTTACAATATGTCCATAATGAATAGTAAAATGTAGTTACAATATGTCCATAATGAATAGTAAAATGTAGAGTTACAATACGTCCATAATGAATAGTAAAATGTAGAGTTACAATATGTCCATATTGAATAGTAAAATGTAGTACTACAATGTGTCAGTATAGAGTAGTAAAATGTAGCATTACAATATGTCCAGGTAAATAAAATGTAGATCTACAATATGTCCATATTGAATAGTAAAATAAAGCATTACAATATGTCCATACTGGATATTAAAATGCAGTATTACAGTATGTCCATATTGAATAGTATAATGCAGTGTTACAACATGTCCACATTGAATAGTATAATGTAGTGTTACAATGTGTCCACATTGAATAGTATAATGTAGCAGTACAATGTGCCCATACTGAATAGTAAATAAAATGTAGACCTACAATATATCCATGTTGTATAGCAAAATGTAGCATTACAATATGTCCATATTGAATTGTAAAATGCAGTATTACAGTATGTCCATATTGAATAGAAAAAATGTGTTACAATATGTCCATACCGAATAGACAAAAAATGTTATGTTACAATATGTCCATACTGAATAGAAAAATGTTAATTTACAATGTGTCCATACTGAATAGAAAAATGTTATGTCACAAAAATCTCCATACTGAATAGAAAATATTATGTCTCAATATGTCCATACTGAATAGATCCTAATTAAGTTAAATGATAAATACATTACCAAGGCAAAGATATGAACTTGATGATGGAATTTTTAATTAAAAAACTAATAGAGCATGATTGGATTGCATGTTTAGTTAGACCTCCTCAACTAGTTATTTCAACCAGCCATAGATTTTATATCATAACCAACTGATAAAACAAGTAATTTGGGATCCAAATACCTTGGCATATTTTCTTTTATCTGCCAACCCTTGGTCACATGCATTTTCAATGGAAAGATATCCAAAGCAAAATAATTGCTAACACCCCTTTTACTCACACTTGTCTTTTATTTAGCTAGAAAGTTGAACATAATCTAAAACAAATTTAATATTAACCTTAACCTCAGGCATGGGCATTAGCAGATGCTTTATCTGCGCAGGAAATGGATGCACACACACATCAATGAGTCTCCTGCTGCCTTGCAGGTTGGCTTTGGTTAGCCAAAGGCTAAGGATGTAAACCCTATAAGAAACAATGGAGTGGAGACCCTAAGGGTGCCGGACGATGTACTACATCCCCTTCTGGCAACTCCTTTGTCAAGAGAGGGATGGGTTCCACCAGACGACTTTTGCCAAAGACACACTGATAATGCTGGACAAATCTGAAACTACCATGATAACTGGAACGGTCATTGCCCAAAAACGTCGCCTCTCATTGACCACCAGGATGAAGGTGACAAGTGTGCTACTGGTACTTTGAATAAAATCAGAGTGAGAACAACATCGCCATTGTCACCTGGAACATTAGAACAATTTGAATGACTCCAAGAATTGACACATAAGCTGGAATACTACACTTGGCACATTCTGGGACTCGGTCAGATGGAAAGCCCAAAGAGAACACCAAACTGAAGATGGGCATATTTTACTATAGTGGCGAATTTGACAAGTCCATAAATGGAGTAGGCTTTCTTGTAAACTTGGCCATCAAAGGATCTGTGCTTGAATGCTGCCCCATATTTAGTAGAATCATTTCCATTTGTCAGAAAGCCTGTAACATCACAATTATCCAAGTCTATGCTTGAACAACCGATCATGATGATGAAGAAATAGATGAGTTTTACAGTACACTCCAGGGTATGCTAAACATGGTCAGTAAAAAAGACATCCTCATCATCCAAGGAGACTGGAATGACAAAGTTGGCAAAGATGCTCTAAAAGACTAGGATGATCACTGTGGACCTTCTTGCAATGAGTTTAGCAATGAAAGAGGGAGACGGCTGCTCGAGTTTGCAAGCTACAACAACTTGGTACTAGCCAACACCCTGGGCCAACATAAAGCATCACAATGCTGGACATGGCATGCACCAAGTGAAACCCATCATAACCATATCAACTTCATGCTGGTTCAAAACCATTACCGATTTGGCATTAATAGAACAAATACAAGGATGTTTTTCAGGTGCTGAAGTTGGAGTGATCACGACTTCATGATTATGAACTTCCGAGTTAGGCTGAAGAAAATTAACAACCCAAAGAACATCAGGCTCAAATTCAACCTTGAATAAGTGAAGGACCCTAACATCTGCAAGTCATTCCAAGCCATAATTAGAGGAAAATGTGCTCCACTCATTGTGATGGATATTGATGTTAAAGTGATGACAAATACTTTCAACACAGTCAAGACAGCAGCTGCCAAGGACATAATTATCCTCCTACTGCTCAACAAAAAAACCATGGGTTGCAGAAGAGATTTTGAAGTTGTGTGATGGCTGAAGAGACCTAAAAAAACACCATATACACAACAGGGTCAATGGAGTGCCGAGAAATAAAAAAGAATGTCAGGAAAAACTTGAAGGAAGAAAAAGAAGACTGGATCGGACAAAAGTGCACAGAAATAGAGCACTCTGATAAAGAATAACAGCAAAAAGCCATTCCAAATTGTAAAAGACCTCACCAAACAGAAGCAACCAAGAGTCAGTACCATTCAAGACAACAACAGAAAATGCTGCATAGAAGCAAGTGACACTGCAGAAAGATGGACTGACTATTGCAAATAACTCTACAACCTTCAGTCCACAGGAAACCCAGAGGTGTTTGAAGTTAACAACACCTCAAATGATGATGATTTCCCCCTTCTCAAAGAAGAGACAGAGTCAGCAATAAGTGCACTGAAGAAAATGGGAAGGCAGCTTGAGTAGACAACATCCCAGCTGAACTTATCAAGAATGGAGGGGGGGGGGATCAGTGATAGATCTACTAACAAAAATCTGCGACAAGATCTGGCAGACAGGTGAATGGCCAACACAGTGGATCCAGTCACTGATAATAACACTACCGAAAAAAGGCAATCTCCAGCTGTGCCAAAATTACAGAACTATCAGTTTGATCAGCCAAGCTAGTAAGGTGATGCTGAAGATCCTCTTGAACTGACTGAAACCGCAAGTAGAAGAAATAATCACTGAAGAACATGCTGGGTTCCGGAGTGGAAGAAGCACAACAGAACAAATATTCAATCTCAGGGCTCTGTGTGAAAAGCACTTGCAACATCAACAAGACATCTATCATGTGTTCATAGATTTCAAAAAGACCTTTGGCAGAGTGTGCATGAGGTATTGTGGGCCACAGTGAATAAGTACAACATGAGTCAAAAGTTGACCAATACCATCAAGCAGCTAAACACCATGGCTACCAGTGCAGTAATTGCCCAAGGTTATGTGGGAGACTGGTTCCAGACAACAGTCGGAGTACGGTAAGGCTGTCTCTTGTCACCTAAACTTTTCAACATCTACTTCAAGCACATCATGAATGAAGCCCTGGAAAACCACTGTGAGACAGTCAGCATTGGAGGACATAACATCACCAGCCTTTGCTTTGCAGACTACATTGATGGGGTGGAAGGCAGTTAAGATAAACTTGCCACCTTAGTGAAGAACCTATATGAAATTTCTTGATTTGACATGGAGTTAAGCACTGAGAAGACAAAGCTGATGACAAATAGTGGCAAACAAATCTGAGCCAAGATTAAAGTCAGAGGACAGGAACTGGAAACAGTGAGCCAGTTGAAATATATTGGTTCCATAATCACCGATGAGGGATCAAGAGCACAAACAACGGCAGCTACGTCAAAGCTAAGACCCATCTGGAGAGACAAAAATATCTGTCTGAAAACTAAAATCAGACTATTGAGAGCACTAGTCATCTCAATCTTTTTGTATTTATGTAAGTCCTGGACCCTAAAAAATTATGTTTGCACGCATGATCAGCTGAACTAAGAAACAATGGCAATTATTGCATTTTTTCCAATAAGTATTACAAAGCAAGACCTGTCTATAATTGGAAGACAAACAAATAAAAATAATATAAATTTTGAAAAATAATGTAAAAATGAACGTGTCTAAAATAGGGATAGAGAATCCCCTATCTTTGGATTTTAATGTGTTTACTTTTTCCTCGTTTGGAAGCCCTGAACCTCAAATTGCGTTCTTTCAAAATTTAGCCTTTGATGTTGTATTTAACTCGAGAGTAATGTAGTATCATTTTAATTTTTCAGGTACTTTAGTAATTCGTTACCTTCAGTCATGGAGCTGAAGAAGGGGTGGGATGAAAAGTGTAATTAATATACTGTAGAAATACAAATACAATGGTTTCCGATATTGTTTTCTTCTAATAAACTAAGCATGTATTTACAATCATCAATGATCAAAACTCCATTTCACAATCAGAATATAACTTTTTAACAGTATATATTGTACTTCCAAACACTAGCTATTTACAGGTTTGTTGTATACTTTTAATTTGTTTACCTCTAGGGCAGCATCAACAAAAATCAGCAAAACTTAATGAAGATATGACTGAATACTAAATTTGATAACATAGTTTGGAGTGAACTTCCTTTGTAATAGCAATTATTTCCTGATTTTCATGATTTACTGAAACAAAACATGAAATTATTACATTATGAACTTGAAATACAAATATAAATATTGTTTTCTGTAATATAATTTATGCAACTTGGTGCTTTTACATTTGTTATATTAACAACAATCACTTTTAATAAACTTATCAATGAAATTAAAGCAAATTTCATTGCCAAAAAGTTGAGTTTGTCAGAGGTTAACTGACTGTCATGTTACATGATTCAGTTGGCAGAGTGATATCTCTAAGATCAATTATCACGTTTCTTAATTCTAATTTAAATAGAATGTAATAAATGCAATGTATACAAAGAAAGCTTAATGAATTAACTGAAACATGAAAGATGTTACAGAGACATTACTTGTAAAAATGGTATAATACTCATTCCCTTAAAATGTTCCTGATTCTAGGAATTCCTTTAAAAAGTTCTGGATTCTATGCATTCCCTTAAAAGGTTCCTGATTCAAGGAAGGATATTATGGATGTAAGACATGTACTGTAAATGGCACATTACAAGTAAACCCCATATTATGGATATAGCATGTAAGACATGTTCTGTAAATGGCACATTACAAGTACACCCCATATTATGGATATAGCATGTAAGACATGTTCTGTAAATGGCACATTACAAGTAAACCCCATATTATGGATATAGCATGTAAGACATGTTCTGTAAATGGCACATTACAAGTACACCCCATATTATGGATATAGCATGTAAGGCATGTTCTGTAAATAGCACATTACATGTACACCCCATATTATGGATATAGCATGTAAGACATGTTCTGTAAATGGCACATTACAAGTACACCCCATATTATGGATATAGCATGTAATACATGTTCTGTAAATGGCACATTACATGTACACCCCATATTTAATTGTCAACTACATGTATATAGATAACATTTTTCAGAATTATATTTTAGCCAGTGACCTTAACCTTTCACCTCAAAATTAATAACATTCTTCCTTACTCCAAGTATAAATTATCCACACATTTTGGTCCTGGCATGTCATACTGAACTAATGTTACTGAGTGAAAATCATTTTTTTTATTTCTTTGGTCTCTGATATTTTGACTTGGTTCTTTATTTCCTTAAGTGCAAGTCATACACAAAGCTTGGTCGAGGTAAAAGATGTAGAACTAATGTTATTTTTTCTGTCAAGTAGAGTAATCTAGATTTTGGAGCATCTGACTCCCAAATCAATATGTTTCTTCTTAACCCCAAATGCAAGCCGCCATCCAGAAAATTTGGTAATTGTAGGTCACAACGAGCTTATCTTGTTTCAATGATGGAGATGCCGGTCGTTAGTTTCATGATTATATCATGAACTGTACCTTGAAAATGAACATGAGACACAAAATTTAACCCAGGTCAAAAAGTTAACCTAAGTGTATAATATTGGCCATAACAACTGAGGGTAGTATATTCATAGCATGCAATAAACCTATGTGGTCATGTTGTTGTTGTAGTAGGGTTTAACGCCATTTTTCAGCACAAGATAGGCTATACATGGCAGCCAGTATTAATGGTGGAGAAAGAACCCGGGAAAACCCCAGAAAGAACCACCGACCCACGAGAAGCTGTTGGCAAGCTTTCTCACATACCCACATTGGCCAAATCCGAGACTCGAACCTATGCAGACAGAGGTGAGATGGCAGTGATCCGTAACAGAGAGCACTTTAGACCACTTGGCCACTCAGGGCCCCTGTGTTGTCATGAGCTTAGTGCAAAAATTTAATTTCAGCCAGTGAAATGTAGGTCGCATTAGCAACTGTTTTAGCATAGGCATATTCAAATAGAAAAGTGTACAAGAATCAAATTTAATGATCCAAACTAATGGATTAAAAACAAAAAATGAATCCAAGTAAGTAAAATTAGCTATGAAACACCATGACCTACTTTTCTGATAAGTGTCCAGTATTTCATCATTATACATTTCCTCATCAAGGCTCATGATGCCAAGTATAACATTATGTATATGGGTGCAAAATCCAAACAGTTTAATAAAAATATAACCAAGAACATAAAAATAATGCAGCTGTATAAAATTTGCCACCTCAGCCCACTCTAAAGGCAACAGGTGTTATGGTGACCACTGCAAACTGTTACTTGGGACTTGGGAAGAATGGATGGTTGAGATGGGGAAGAATGGATGGTTGAGATGCAGCGAATCCATACATATGTACTTGCTTTGATATATGAAGATACTAATGCTGATGCCGGGGGTGGGGGGCACAACAGCTACCTTCTATTTGGTACAGGTGAGCTAAAAGGTAAGCATCCAATTACTTAATGCATGCACAAGGATTCAGTTACTACCTTTATTCTATTATTGCCTTCTACTTTTGGGAACTGTTCTTCTATAATGTTTGGTGGGTTACTAGTGCTTAAGCCAATGGCACAGGCATTACAACCTGCCAGTCAACACTGCAGGTGAACAGGTCATAGGAGAGAAGGCAGTAACAGATGTATAATTTGTGACATCATATGATATGAGTAAATGGCATTAGTGCCCAACAGAATATTAATAAAGGCCATAGCCAGGTACTGTACCCTAGAACCAAACTGAAATGTAACAAACGCACGCACGCAAACACACACGTTGAAATGAAAACAATTTACAATTTGTGAGTCTCGTATTATGCATACACATCATACCATTTTCCAATAAATAGCATATCTGAAACCTACTGAAAAATCTATAATTTCCTTACAACTCTAAAAAATAAATCCTTAAAAATCCTGTTTTAACTTCTTCTCTGAATTCTAATTTGCAAATATTTCAACTTAATCAGATGAAAATAATAAATATATTATAATTATTATTTGTACACCATAACAAATACAAGGGTATACAAAAAAATGAACTTTATCTTAAACTGTATTGCAACTGAATGACTTTCGGTCCATGTTATCACTCCACTTCCTCCAGCTGGGCCCCAACAGGGTCAGAAGCCCCTAAGAAAACGGTGAATACTTTGATTTCTAATAACTGAGTATTCAATTGCTCAGGTAGTGGGTTGTCTTGCAGATCAATCTCTGTCAGAGATAACATTCTCTTCAGCTTAGTAACATCCAGCTCTAGAAATTAAAAAATATAAATTTTAATTTAACTTGAGTGTTCGTAATTGCATTTAAATTTTATAAATCATAAACTTATTGATTATACTGCACTGCAAAATACAGCACAAAGCAATATAAATTTTCATCCAGTAATGACAGGAATCCAATGTTTTAGAAAAGACAAGATCACAGTCATGTCAAATCTTTTACAAAAATTAACAAAAAGATCACTATAATTATTTTAATAATACAGTTCAGGTTTTTTTTAATTTAGAATTAAAAAACTTAAATTAGTGTCGTTTGAAACTATGTTTCACAAAAATGATTGACGAAGATTCTAAATTTACAAAGGTAAACTATGATCTGTAAACTATATTTTCAATGCAAAAGATACAAAAGATTTTAAGACTGGTAAATTATAAGTTCAACAGTAGTACTGTACACAAAATCCGAGAAATTGGAAACTGCTCCCAGTATTTCCTCAACTACCTGTATACTACTCTCAGTATTTCCTCAACTACCTGTATACTACTCACCAGTATTTCCTTATCTACCTGTATACTATGCTCAGTATTTCCTCAACTACATGTATACGATTCCAAGTATTTCCATAACTACCTGTATACTACTACTTTACTACTCCCCAGTATTTCCTTAACTACCTGTATACTATTCACCAGTATTTCCTTAACTGCAGGTATACTACTGTTCAATATTTCCTCAACTACATGTATACGATTCCAAGTATTTCCTTAACTACCTGTATACTACTCCCAGCATTTCCTCAACTACCTGTATAATACTCCAAGTATTTCCTCAACTACCTGTATAATATTCCCAGTATTTCCTCAACTACCTGTATATTACTCTAAGTATTTTCTCAACTACCTGTATACTACTCCCACTATTTCCCCAACTACCTGTCAAGACATTCTTTTTGGCATCCAAAGCCCTCAGTTTGTTCAGCTCATAGACAACATGAGGGAGTACTTGAATTCTGTTACCAGACACATTGAGAATCTTCAGGTTTTCGATTTTACGCAGTTCGTCTGGGAGGGTTGTTAGCTTGTTTTCACCCAAGTCGAGCTCTACAAAAGAAACAAATTGAGTTCCACTGCAATGTATTAATCCTCTTATATGAACTAACTTTTGTCTCAGGCAGTTATTCTGAAAATGTATTTATGAAAGTGCCATATGACTAAGGAAACATAATTTTTATCTTAAAACACTGCTGGGTTAGAAAGTACAAATCTCGGCTGGGTCTGGGTGGCCAGGTATCTGTCCATCCCTACAAATAACCATTCACTGTTGTTTTCATGACAATCAATTGTTGTGGTTTAATATTTAAAAATGCATTTACATGGATGCTTAAGCTTGTGGATTGACATCTGCTAAAGTTTTCACATTTATAGGTAGTTAATTCTGCTGGTTAACAATAAAGGATGTTTGCTTGATTTGGTAAAACAATACTACCACCAATATCAGCATAAATCAAACACTTCTCAACCACTTATATTGTGTTTTTATCTCAAGTTCTCCATTGGATGCCATTCTAGTCTGTTTAGCTCCACTGGTCAAGGAAAAGAAAAGCTCATGAGGTGGCTTTTTCTCCAGTATATATTGGCATGAGGATGTTATTGCTGCTCCTCTTCAACCACTCTGGTGGAATAGTCTTTAAAGTGTCCACATCGGATGCTGGACCTCTGGTCTAGTTGGCTGATAAGGTAGTAGGAGGAGGACATAACTTGGGGTTAATTGGTGGAAAACTTTTTCAGTGGAGGGTCTTGAGTCTTTTTGTGACATAGTGAGATGAAGAATTGAAAAAGGAGCCTGAGTGCAAGCATTGTCATCTCTGTTCCATGAGGTAAGACTGACATCTCTTGAGGTGCCTGAGATGGAGTTGGCCCTCCATTCAGGAATACCTATAATATGATCTTAAATATGGCTGCCATAGTAGTCATATTGTATGCCAGATTAAATATGGCTGCCATGGTAGTCATATTTGTTGTCAAATTAAATATGGCTGCCATGGTAGTCATATTGTATGCCAGACTAAATATGGCTGCCATGGTAGTCATATTTGATGTCAGATTAAATATGGCTGCCATGGTAGTCATATTGTATGCCAGATTAAATATGGCTGCCATGGTAGTCATATTTGATGTCAGATTAAATATGGCTGCCATGGTAGTCATATTGTAAGCCAGACTAAATATGGCTGCCATGGTAGTCATATTTGATGTCAGATTAAACATGGCTGCCATGGTAGTCATATTGGATGTCAGATTAAATATGGCTGCCATGGTAGTCATATTGGATACCAGATTAAATATGGCTGCCATGGTAGTTATACTGTATGTCAGACTGACATTCTTTTAGTGAAAGCTCAATGTTGATATGAGCATCTATTAAGGAGTAACAGTTTTCAATATGCACACTGTGGTGACCATGATGAATGTCCAAGCATCAGCAATTTCATTGAGAACAAAGTAGACATCATAAGAAGTCTTCTAATTAAAAAATTGTGTCAATAGACCTGTCCATTCTGGTAGAGTAGCAACATCAAGATTTTCAAGAGAGCTGCTGTGGCAGCCAAATTGGACATCCAATCAAAATCATTTTTATTTTGAATCAACTAGACTCATGACTTTTCATTCAAACGGAGTACCAGTAGTGATACAAATGTTTCAAGATGGCTGCCATTTTGGCCATATTGGAGTCGGATCTGCACCCAGTTCATTAAGCCCAATAAGATATGCGATTTTGATACAGTAGAACCTGTTTTGAAAGTCCACCCCTTCTGCCAAATAATAACAGTCTCTCAAGACAGGTGGTCTGTCATAACACTATATTATCAATTAATCTGTGCATTGAAATTGCAGTTTCCTAAAATAGGTGGTCTCAAATTGCAGTGGTCTCTCAAGGCAGGTTTTACTGTATTCCCAAAATCTTTGAATGAAAGCACCTGCTCAGTCCAAAGATCCTCCAGCACACTGAAGGGAATGTTAATACAGCCTGTACTAAGGAAGCAAATTTTTTCTAAGGTGGTGCAAGCCACCATATAATATGCAGTTTCTTCTTTTTACACGGAGTGATATTATTAATCTAGCTGCTATACGGAATATTTTATAACCAAGAGATGCTTTAAAATATATTTTTCCCAGTACAGCTCATCTGTAACAGAATTGTTACCGAGTGGATGGTGGATCAAATGAACAACACAACACAATATGTGAAAGAAAATATAAATTTATGAAATAAATTATTAATGAAAAATAATGATGAATCAACACAATAACTCATGCGTTCAACCCACAATTACACTCACAACCATTCACAATACATGAATAAATTTAATGCAAAATAAAACACAGATACAAAGGAATCTCTTGGACTATACACAGATCCAAGGAACCTTTACAAAAGTTATATTACCGCAAGTATAAATTGCGATAACAAATACAAAACATCAAACTATACTATCGCACGTATGGATTGCGACAACTAGCACGAACATATACATGTATTTAATCAAGTTGCTAACTTTTATTGAGATTCATGTAATCCCTTGAAATACTATTGTGATTTGAAGTAACTATGTAAATATAACAATGTATTCAATTGTACTACAATTGCAACACACACGTCTCGACCCTATATAACCGTACGATTCACCAACTGTTGAAACGCCGCCCAGTTTCCCCGAATACCTAGGGTTGACCAATACTTTTATCGGCCGTTTGCCCTTCACGGATCCACCACAGTTATACGTACAGACAGCATACAGCATCTACTAGAACCAACGTTCCCAAATACCAAATGCCACCCCGAATGTTTACACCTCTAGACAGCTCCGACTTCTAGATTTCCGGATATTTACACATCACAATAAATGTAGACGGACAGACAATCCGACAGACAGACAGTCAGCTACCTCAATTTGATCTCACAATCAAATGGCACAATTAATCACATTCAGCTACAATTCAGATACGTTCAGAGACGTTCAGCTACAATAAGATACGTTCAGAGACATTCAGCTACAATCAGCAACAATTTCAGAGACGTTCCGCTACAATATCAGAGACGTTCCGCTACCATATCAGAGATGTTCCGCAACAAATCAGCTACGATATCAGAGACGTTATCAGCTACAATAAAGAAACCAGACTAATAATAATAGTTGTCTCTAAAAATAATCTAAACCTTAGATTACGCTATTGCATTTAAAGTCTAATAGTGACTAGTAATTCCAAATATTCCACGTTTTAAATCTGCATTGTAAAAAAGGCATCATTACATGAAATGATAAACGGAATAAAATTCACAATAAAACGAAATATAAATTTAACACTCACCCCTTTGGCTGGAGATAGAATGACGAGCTATCTTTCCTGTGATAAGATACTTTTGGACTCGTAATTATTATCAGAAATATTCTGCTTATATATCCTCAAATAGGTGAGCACAATTCATGGCAAAATTACCGTGCATCCCGTGATTCTAATGTTCTGGACTTCATGTGATTCTTAGTCAGGCACATGCAAATCGTTACCACTTATTCACCCCAGGTAACGCATGTACGACGAAAACAAAAAAAATGGTGAGATTAGTTTGTAATTCAAGAAAGAAAAAAAATTCAATTTTCGCCTAATTCTGTGACATCATCACCTGAGCCATATAACTTGACAGTTCTGCGATTACAAAATTTGAACCTTCTGACAATTTCTTCATCCTATTGCCACAAGAATTACTACAGTACTTCTTGGCTACTAAAAGAGGTAAAATGTGGCAGAGCTCACTTTAGAATGTTTTAAATACAGAAAACTTCATAACCATGTACTTGAAACACTGGGAGTTTAGTTTAAAAAACCTTAATCCTTTTAATACATGTCCAGGATGAAAAAATGAAGAGTTCCTGTAAGGTGAGAACTCTGCCAAAGGATGTTGTGGTTGTAATTCTGTACAGGCAGTTGTAGTCATTAATATAGCATGCTGTGAGATGACAACTCACAGCACTGATGATTCTAAATGTTCCTACCTGTAATATCAGGGAATCGGACAGGAAATTTGGATGGAAGCTTTTGGAGGAGGTTTCCTGATAAGTCACATATCCTTAGAGTGACACTCTTCATCATCAAATAAACAGCATCTGGTACTTGGATCAGATCACATTTTGACAGATCTAAAGGAACAAAATAAACAAATGTTTGAATGATGTCTTTGGAAAGGTAACTACTTAAAAACATTCACAGTCTGAAGGATCAGCAGTACAACATTGTGTAAAGGAATTGTGAAAAGAACACAATTCCATGCTTTTCTACAGGTTCTTTCTTAATAGATTAATTTTATAATTAATGCATGTAATATAAATACTATTAGCAACTAGAATTAATTGCAATGTATAGCCTTTGCTGTAAATAAAATGTACAAAGTTCAAAACATTAACCTTTGAAATTATGCATTTTGATCCTATGACTTTCCCATAGGAAAGAATAGAAAAGAGAGCGGTTGCATACCTTAGACTTCACATTTATGACACCAAAGGAACCAAAATAAAACCTTTTTCAGTCAATACTTTATGTTACCAAATAAATTGGTAAACATATTTACTCAATTACATTATTAGAAATGTATATAAACAAAACGGCAAGAAAAAAATCTTCATTCCATCCATCAATAGGGAGCTGAATCTTCATCCTGGATGAACGCATCAAAAAATGGTGGTGATATCTCATAAAAGGGAGTTGACAGCATTGAGTCGAATTCTGGGCAAGCTGGCTCTCCCCTACAAGTGGAGTGCTGAGAGTCAGTTGATTGAGTTGAGTTAGTGCTGTCCAAATTCCTGAAGAACTTATCCAAGAATTGCCCACATGATTCTCCAGGTAAAGCTCCATATAACAGGTATTGGCTTCATTCATTAACCTTAGCACTTGTCATGATTTGGGTCATATCTGTTTTAGAATCACTATTAGAAGCTCTAATCTTTATCTCTTAATGAAGCATAAAGGGTTATGAGAGTGCCAAGCTTTGTTGGTGCTACAAAAGAGAGACTGAGCAAAGCCTCTAGATAAATATGCAAATGACTCATATCTCAGGGGTCTATTTTTCTGCTTGCGTGTTAGTATTATTTCACGCAAATGTAACACTTAGGTAAGTAAAATACATTTAAATCAGGAGCTTGTTGTATATTAACACATACAAATATTTAATTTGTAGTTTCTATTTCAGATCACTGGAAACTGACACCTAAATCTTCATTTGATTAAGAGTTTCTAAAGAAAAATCATCCCATAGAGAAGACCTACATATTTTATTGATTGTTTTTTACCTCTTTTTAAGTCTGTCTCATATGAGTTATACTGCATTATTATGATGGATTTGCATGTCCCATTTTTGTGCACAGTCTTAGTTTATTAATGTCATTTTGCATCTTGATATTGTGCTGAATTTAGGTTGATCTGTAGCATACAAAATCATGTGAAGTGACAAATTTTGACACCAATTCTAGTCCACCAATACCAACCAACCAACCAATGAGATGCAAAGTATCCATTTGAATGCTGATTCAGACCATGCCCAATTAGGTCCAAACTACAGGCTGATCTGACCCATATGCATGCTGATTAGGACCTAATGAAATATTATAAGAAAAACAAAAGGAAACGTGTGCCTGAATTATTTTTGTAGTTATTAGTTTGTGTGTGCATATATATATATATATATATATATATATATATATATATATATATATATATATATATATATATGTGTGTGTGTGTGTGTGTGTGTATATATATATATATATGTGTGTGTGTGTGTGTGTGTGTGTGTGTGTGTGTGTAATTTGGATTGTTGTAGCTTTAATATTTTTGAGTCATATTACTACATTCGCATAATTCTGACACCAACCTGACCAATCCTAACACTAACCTCTTAATGCTGGGTGTCTTGTGAGGCAGATGCTAGTACCACTATTATAAGTCTTTGGTATGACTCAGCTGGGGTTCGAACATGACCTAACACATCCAAGGAGCTATTACTGTTTTTGCAAAGAGTAAGAGAATGTATAAGGTTGATTTTTAGCTTTTAATTTACATCAGATGGTTATTAGCAAATTTCTATTCAAACTCAGAACAAAAAAGATTTGAGCTATCTCATTAGTTTTTTAAAACCAAAATAATTTTCCAGTATTAAAAAATAACAAAATTTAAACTTAAAATTTAATAAATCAGGCCTGTTTCAAAACTATCAAACAGTAATGCACATAAATTGACCCAATGTATTTATTGATTTCTCCTGCAAATTGTTTTTATCCCCCACAAAAACATTTATATAGTTATAAATGAATCAGTGGCATAGCGAGGATATTTGGACCTGTTTTACAGTCTCTTCCAAAACAGTAATAGCTCCTTGGATGTGTTAGATCGCATGTTCGAACCCCCAGTATTTTTAGCAATGTACAGTCTGCATATCACCCTTGCCACAGTACTGAAACTACTATTCTGAAAGTAGCTGATAATATTCTTTCTGCTTTGGATAGTGGAAAGATTACAGTCCTCACTCTCCTGGATTTGTCTGCAGCATTTTACACAATAGACCATGATATATTACTTCACTGTCTCCAGCATGTATTTGGCATTTACAATACAGCCTTACAGTGGTTCAAGCCCTACTTAGTCAACAGGACACAAATTATATCTGCAAATGAAATACACTCCAGTCCAGTTGATATATGCTGTGGTGTTCCACAGGGTCTGTTCTTGGACCTGTTGGCTTTATTCTATACACTCAGCCGCACTCAAGTGTCATAGATCATTACCCAGTGTCTCACCAATTGTATACCGATGACACCCAAATATACAAATCTTGCCACCCAACTATAGTTGATGCTACCATCCAAGGAGTAGAAAGGTGCATTTCTGATGTGAAATCATGGAAGACTTGTAACAAGCTGCAGATGAATGATGATACAAATGAGGCCATTCTGATCACAACACAAAAAGTTTCTCATTCACATCCTTTACCTCAAACTATAAATATCAGCAACTGTTACATCAACATTAAATTCATACATGTCAATCAGTACAAAACCTAGGTGCTACTTTGGACAATACTCTCACATTGCACCAACATGTCATGAATATATGCCAGGCAGCAAATCTTGAGCTGAAACACGACATCCATTCACAAATATCTTTCGGTTGATGCCACTAAAACACATGTTTGTTCATTAGTACTTTCAAGACTGGACTATTATAACTCAATTCTATCTGGTTTGTCTCAATATCTATTCCATAAACTTCAAAAAGTTCAAAACACAGCTGCTCGGATCATCCTTATAGTATCATGATCAGAGCACATCTCCCTGCTACTCTGTACCCTACACTGGCTATCCATTCAATCTAGAATCAAACAAAAAACTTGTTCTCTGTGCTATGTTTCACTGACGGACTCCATCCCAACATACCTATCCGGCCTCACCCATGTGTATCCACCAGCTACATATATACCCTCTACTGACAATCATATACTCATTATTCCCACTATGAAAACAGTCATATATGGACAAAGTTCTTCTGCATACCAGGACCCAGGAATGTGGAACAAATTGTCCATTGAAATTAGACATAAAGACAGTCATCACTTTCAACAGTGCTCTTAAAACTCACCTTTGCAACTGCAAGAATTTTTTTAAAGACCTAATAATGTTTCCTACCTTAAATATTTTCAGCATGTTTTTATATTTTTTAATTTCATGGTGTTTAATTTGTTTGTATTCATTATATATGTTGTAAAGTGCTTAGCTTCAAAAGATTAGGGGTTATACAAAGTCATCATTTTTATTATATTCGGACCCCCCCCCCAACCAAAGCTTACTGAAGGGCCCCTATCTAATCAACAGTGTACACTAATAATTTGCATTATGTTAACACACACTAACACACACACACACACACACACACACACACACATATATATATATATATATACTACTTCCACGTAACCAAAGATTACAAACTTTTTTAAAGCCATGATTACATTTTGTGTTTTAGAAGGTATTAAATTTACTAAACAGGCAAATTACATCAATTTGAGCAGCATTGGTCAAACATTGCCAATTCATGGTCAGATGATCCCAAAATTAGTGTTTGCAGTTAATTAAGGATCAAACGAAGTAATAAACAATGATAATTTAAGTTTAGATTATATCTGAGAGTAAACTCAGGAGATCTCAACGTAAAATTGGGGTAATGTTTCCTTAAATGCATATACTCAATATGTACACAGTCACAAAGAAACAGTGATCCCTTTCATGAGTGCTCTTAAAACTCACCTTTCTCGACTGCAAGAACAAACTTAAAGGCCTCATAATGTTTCCTACCTTTAATATTTTCAGCATGTTTTTGTTTTCTAATTTGATGGGGGTTTCTTTGTAGCCATATCATTAAAGATGGTGTAAAGCGCTTAGAGCTTCTAAAGATTAGGCACTATACAAAGTCCTCTTTATTATTATCATTATTACCTGGGAGATCATGAGAAATGTCGTGTTGTAAACAAATATAAATGTCACATTTCAATCGTGGACGAAACTTAATAATATTTCAGATGGTCCGAATCAGTAAAGGATGGTTATGACATCACACAGTTACATCCTGGTCCGAATCATCCTGTCACCGTCTATTTATGTATTTAGATAGGTCTGGTCTGATATAAAATCTATATTCTGTATCTTTAACTTTTAACTTACCTAGTTCTTCTTTCTCTTTTGCATCCCTAATACGGTTTACAACTTTTGCAACAGTGAGGCCTGCCATTTTTCAATCAACTTTGAAGATTTAATAACACCTTTATGACTCACGTAATTAAGCGAGAGCAGCTGTGGGTTTGTTTACAATTTTTGTTAAGCCGCTTGAATCAATGGAGATTTCGTGATACTTAGCTTACAGTTACAAAGCTGCTTAGTATAATTTCGTTATATCCAAAATATCGTTATTAGATTTTATTTATGCTTCATCAATGGAAAGAAGGCTAATTAGGATTGTTATCCAATTATTTTATATTGATTGAAGCGAAGGAGCTCTTCAATATTAGAGTTACACAATAGTTCACTGTAAACAAATGGCGAACGTCTTTTGATTCCATTCGTGGTGATATCAACAATAATTGATTGTACGTTGTTACTCCATATTAATTGCAAATTCATTAGACATCTTCATAAACTATAATATGTACCTAATTTGTTCAATTAAAATGTATAAAACCATTTTATTTAAATCGAAGAGAATGGATATTCTATTTCACTTCAGGATTGAACGTGTTAAGACAAGTACAGAAGAATACAGTAGTTTTAACACTTCGAATATTTAAATTCACAAAGATTAATATGTCTTCGATTTAATTGCACGCACATCATACATAATTGTAGTTACAGTTTGCAGGTGCAAAGAAAAATTTTCTCAACCTCAGTACCATCAAATAAGGTTGTCCGAGCATCCATTCGGTTATCCCATCCTTTGTTAAATATTTTACGATGGATACAATCACCTTAACGGCCAGAAAAAAAAGCGATTTAGTTCATCTTTAAAGTTGCTTAATTCATTATTTTTAATTCACTGCACACCTACTATTAATTCTGGAGGTTATCACCAGAATTTATGGTAAAAGCTTGATTCGTCTTTGAAGTCCTTTAGTTCAGCTTTTGATTGACTCAGCACTTTTTATTGACCTCCCTTTGATTAGATTACTGACCAATTGAGTGGCCTTGTGGTTAAAGCATCCGCCTCAGATGTGAGAGGTTGTAGGTTCGAACCCTGGCCAAGTCATACCTAAGACATAAAATGGTACTAACAGCTGCCTCCCAAGGCACTCAGTATTGAGAGGTTAGAATTATAGTACATGTAACATGTGTCATGTATGCACATTTACTAATTTTAAATTAAATATAAATTGTTCTTTAAAAATTTAACACTAATTTTCTTTAACCAGAGTGTATTCAGTCCTGATTATTGAATGCTCTTAACCTTAACTGTCACCAAGAAACTTCCAGACAAAAATTATCTACCACTATGGGCTTTTACAATGGTGGCCATGTACTAAACTTTGGTCAAAATATATAGCCAAAATAAAAAGAGATATAATAATTTGGCCAGATGTGTTGTATTTTTGAGAACAAAAACATTTTTGCTTAATTTTGAAACAGACATATTTTTATAAGCTGATATATATATATATATATATATATATATATATATATATATATATATATATATATATATATATATATGTCTTGTTTATATTTGTCTTCAGTGCATCATGTATACAGTTAATTTGGATTAAAGGGTAAACCATAGTCGAGAAATACCAGTTTAGTACAAAACAATGAGGAAGTCTAAAAATGTTTGTGTCACCTAAATTGATAAATAATTTAATATAAATTGTATATATAAAGGATAACAATAGACATCCAGTGTCTGCTTAATCAACTATCTTGATGAAATAAGTTTAGAACCCAATTTGTCATTGCCACATTCCACCCTCCAGCACCATACGGTAAAACCTGTTATGAGAGACTGCCCCTTCTGCCAACCAAAAGCGGTCTCTCAAGACAGGTGGTCTCTCATAAGAGGTGTGTGAAAATTGACTGATTTTCAGGATCAATAGTTAGCATTGTTGAAAAATAAATAATACTCATACTCACTGTACATGTATCATATCATTTAGTCATAAATCTTGTTAAATATTGCATGCATTCCTCTCAAAATATCTTTATATAATAAAGAATATACATCTATCAAACAACGAGAATAAAATGTATATTTCAACATCACATTAATATATACAAAAAATGAACAGTTAGATATGATGTATATATCTTATTCTATACACTTATTCACGTTTTTTTAGAAATCCATTATACTTCTTTGTTGACAAGTTTTACTCATCTGTTTGGTCTGAACATTTCTGAGCAAAGAAGCAAAATTTTGTCTTTGATTACATTTTGAACTTTCGTTTTACCGACGCTTAAGCTGACTGCTATTTTGCGATGCGGTCTCCCCTTTTTCATTTCTTTCAATGACATTAATCCTTTCTTCCAGTGTTAAAATTTTTCTTTTTTTCAGCGGAGGTTCTGCCATTGTTATTAGTGTTGACGTTATAAAGACTATTGGTTTTGATCTGGTTTTGGGGAAATGTGGAATAAATATATATTATGTACCAATGAATGAAACCAAAAGACATAAACAATACATTTATTCTGAGACGAAGTTTAAATCAACAGCGTTATAGCTGGATAAACAAAGGTTGCGACCATCTGCACCCAGGTAATCAGATGGTGGCTTGGTGAAACACTAATAAAAGAAATTAAAAAATAATTTTAAAAAGATCCGGAAATGATTCTCACTTACTAGCATTAAAGACAATGAGCTCATTCACCCACCAGGCATTATGGATTAACTGGAAAGACAAACAATGTACTAAAACCTACACTGAAGCCCTTTCAAACGATTTCTCACTGGGACATAAGGACTACCGGCGTTATGTGAGTTTTCATAAAGATACAGAAAAAACACAAACCTCTAAATTGACTGCGTATATCCATCATTACACCCTTTGATGTTACTCTTACTGGCTATTCACATGACTTTGGCACTACAATGGCGGTTAATAACATGTACTTTAGTCTGGTTTACTGCAATTTACAAATGACACCATATGCTGGAGTTGTAAATTTCATAAAACTGGTAGCAAGACAAATTCTTTTTAAATACTTCATTAGAGCAATCTCTTTGTTACAAAGGATTAAATGATGGTTAGAGGTGTTTATCTCGATATATGGTTGTTCAACTATAGTGTTATTTAATGTGCACTTTGTTTGCATACTACATTTATCCCGAGCTCTATTGTTTACAAAGGATTAAGTTACGGTCAGTGGTGTCAATCTTTTTTTTTTTTGGTGATGCAGTCGTTCATAGCAGCGTCAAAATGCATATTTTGCCAAGAAATCGCGGTCGCTGGTCATGTTCAGCAGGTGGTCGTTCATAACAGAGCGTTTATATAATAAAATCGATCCGTGCATTATGATTGTGGTCGGAAATGACAGGTGGTCACTCATAGCAGAGGTCACACAAGACAGGTTTTACTGTATTAAGCCTTTTTATTTTGGAGTCAGAAATGCAAACAACAGTTCCTTTCACTCCCATATACACAACACACTCTAAAGCTAAAGTTTCTTGTTGCTGTACTGTGTGGACCAATTGCTGGAACAAGACAATTGTAATAGTAGGAGTGTAGGGTTTTGTTAATTAAATATCCTAGTAGATGTTTTGCTTGGCAGTAGCACAGAGTAATAGTTATAAATTAAATTTATGTTATGCTCAGAACTTTTAACACCAACATAAAACTCCAACATAATACATACTGGGAAATTATAGAGTAAAGTAAGAAATATATCATTTTTTATTTTTAATATTATATGCCTTTAATGTTTTTATCACCAACCAGAACTTTGTTGTGAAATTGAAACAGACCTAAGTGTTGGAAGAAGTTAACAAGTTATAATCCTTCCATGAGAATGACTTAAGTCTCTACTTGTTTATCAAGGCAATACAGTGCTGACAGTTGCAAAATAGTTGAATAGTTTGTAATAAGTTAAAAATATTTGTTACCAACAATGATTGATGATAATTTTAAAACAAAATCAAGACATATACCATGCAGTTTAAAATAGCGTACTTTGCTAAGGTTTTAGTATTACACTTGTTCATAGTGTCATGTACAATATCAGTGACAGTTATTTCACTACACTTAGGATTTAAGAATATTACTTAATAACATGGGTGATAACTCAGTCAACATAGGTATTCCTTTAATTTTAATCATAATATTTAGACATCTAGATTTTGTACTGATCATATTATCATAACGTTGTGGCAGCCACGTCTTCACAAGTTGGCCTCAACATCCACGAGGACAAGACCAAGATCCTGAAGATCAACTCCACAAGTACCGAACCAGTCACCCTGAATGGAAGTCCCATGGAAGAAGTGCAGTCCTTCACCTACCTGGGTAGCATCATTGACCAGCAGGGCAGTACAGACGCAGACGTCAAGGCAAGGATCGGCAAAGCAAGAGCCGCCTTCATCCAGCTCAAGAATATCTGGACCTCCAAAGAGCTGTCCTTGACCACCAAGATCCGACTGTTCAACTCCAATGTGAAGTCAGTCTTACTGTATGGAGCAGAGATCTGGAGGACGACCAAGACCACCATCAGGAAAGTCCAGACCTTCATCAACAGCTGCCTCAGAAGGATTCTCCGGATCCGCTGGCCTGACACCATCAGCAATGCCAATCTTTGGGAAAGGACCTTCCAACTTCGTGCTGAAGAAGAAATCAGGAAGAAGAGATGGGGCTGGATAGGGCACACCCTACGAAAACCGCCAACCAGTATCACCAGGCAGGCGCTGAGGTGGAACCCACAAGGCAAGCGGAAGAGAGGCCGTCCAAGAAACACCTGGCGACGCAACCTCCAAGCGGACACCACCAAGATGGGCTACACCTGGAACCAGCTAGAAAAAATTGCCCAGGACAGAGGACTCTGGAGATCTGTAGTTGGCGGCCCATACCCTGATAGGAGTGACGGGCAGTGATGATGATGATGATATTATCATAAATAATGATCCATAATAATTACAATTTATCTTTATTCACAATTTTAACAAAATAACACTACTCTAAGGCAGTATCATTATTATTATTGGTTCTTGCCTTCTAAAAATGCTTGGCATTCAAGAGAAGACTGAATCTTTAACCATATCAGATAAGGTGCACTTTTATAAAGCAATGACTGGTACATTATGTTAAAATGAACACGCTCATATGACAATTTCATACGAAATCTAGGAGTACATTTCAGCTGAATGCATGACATTCATAAGTAATTGTTTAGTTCTAATGCTACATAAATATTTAAAATGCACAACAAAGTTTTTGAAAGAAATCTTTGCAATTGTTGTTAGTAAATTTGTTTGGACTAAATAGCAATTTATTGTGTATTACATGCCAGATAAACTTTCCTTATGTGGGGATGTGCCATTCCTTGTTGGTGTATTTCTCAGGCAGGGCAGTACAGCAGTTGGTATCATTTTCCCAATTTTAAGTCATTATGAAGAAATCCATAACTGATCACCTTAGTTTATAATATTAAGTTGTGATCCTTTGAAGATTATCAAAACACACAGCTTTTCTACATGGATTTATTTGCATAAGAATTAGCACTTTTTGGTCTGTCACTATGCCCATTTTCATTTGCAAGATTAATGCCTGCCTTCTTTTCACTGCACCAGGCCTCTTCCAGATCTGCATGTTCTCCTAAGTCCAAAATCAACTTTTAACATCTGCCAATATGATACATGCAGTTATAACAATTGCTTTGTTAGTGACCAGCAGGAAATCACTTATTCAGTGGATTTGTGAGGATGGAGGTTTCAGCAAGCCATCTGAAAATTAACTGGTAATTGATTTGTTGATTGGTATGAATTTTGAGCCCTACAATATGAAACTAAAACTTTAATTGGTCTCATGGGATTTTGGTACTGAGAGGTTTTCATGCATTTCCAAAGCCTCATGAATTATTTATTTCATTTGTGAGATGAAGCATTATGAGCTAAAAATTGTCATGACCCGCATTCTTGGTTTTTGTACCTTGGGGTCAAAATCACAACTGGAGAAATTTGCATTAAGTTTTGTTACAGTTGTTTTAATTTGCTTATATTTCCAAAATCCCTTGATGAAACTGAGACAGTTATTTTTCAACATATGTTCTCATCATTTGGATTTTGAAGTCAAGATTAGTCAGAAAAAATTTTGCTTTAGGATCTTGGTTAAAGTTTTTTTAATTTGATTATATTCTTCAACATATGTACTCATCTTTTGGATTTTGCAGTCAAGATTGATTAATCATGGAAAATTTTGCATTAGGATCTTTGTTCAAGTTTTTCATTTGATTATATTTCCTAAAACCTCCCCCCCCCCCACTCCGAGGGTTTTGTTCATTCCTTGGATGAATCATTATGACGATAATATGCAAGATTTACCCATCATATACTGAAAATGGTATTAAACCCCACAAAAGCAAACCAAATAAAAAAATATATTTACTCCCCCTATTGATCTTAAAGTCAAGGTCACATTTTACAGCAATTCTTGATTGTGTGATTAGAATGCAGACCAGGATCTTCTTTAATGTACTAAAATCAGAAAACAAAAGTATTAACTGTATTATGAGATCAAGGTAATGCATACAAGTCATCATATTAATTAATTAATTTCTTACTTTTATTTATAGAAAATGGAAGATTTCAGACATACATATCTTCGACTCTGCAGAGAAAATCACATAGAAGCTCAAGATACTGTCATCAACCAACTAAAAAGGTATGTTTAGAGATACTAAATGAAATTAATGTACTGGTTATTGTTGTTGTAGGGTTTAACGCCATTTTTCAGCATACGATAGGCTATACATGGCGGCCAGTATTATTAGTAGAGGAACAAACCGGGAAAACCCCCGGAAAAATCCCACTGACCCATGAGCTACTGGCAAGCTTTCTCACATAACTACATTTGCCAAATCGTAGACTCGAACCCATGCAGACAGAGGTGAGATGGCAGTGATCTGTAACGGAAAGCGCTTATGACCACACAGCCACTCGGGACCCCAACTAATGTACTGCTATTTTCTTTATAATTTCATGTGCTTAGAATTGCAAAGATCTAGCTCATGTTCTCAGAAATTTTCTTTGAGAGCTTTATTACTAAATTAAGCAACCAAACCACCATGTTGAGCAGTTCAATATTTTTGATGGAATTTGTACACATTTACCACAAAGAAATCAGCTGTTTAAAATATAGTTTGGAATCCTGACAAAGAAATCACAAGCAACAAGTTATATATTTCCTTGTGTAAACTTTATAATTGTGTAAATATAAAAAATGGCTATTTCCATGGGAGAATGTTTAGAAATTTCTTAAGTATAGACAAGATTCAGAAAGTTTTTTTTCATCAAATTATTTGGATAAGCTACATGTTTTAGTTGTTTTGGGCTTTAATGTCATTTCTCAGCATATCGTAGGCTATACTTGGCAGTCAGTTTAACTGGCATAGATAAAACCCGGGAAAACACTGGCAAGAACCACAGACCCACAGGAAGCTATTGGTTGCTTTCTCACATACCCACATTGGCAGAGCCAGAGATTTTAAAGTATGCAGGTCAGAGGTGAGATGGAAGTTCTTATTAAAGGCGAGCGCTTTAGACCACTTGCCCATCCCTAGCACCCAATGTTTTTTTAAGTGAAAAATGGACATTTCATGTTGATGTATAGTTAAATTACAATTTTCTATTAAGTACTGCTTTTAGTAATTTTTACTTAATTAACTAAATGTCTGAACAGTAGCAAATTTTTATGTTGTTTTGAAACATATTTGGTCTTCATTTTTTTTGTCCTTTTGATCTGTGTTATTCTTTCCTTCCATTCTTACCTTTTTCATCTTTTTTATTATTCTTCATATTCTGTATTAGATTTGGAAAAGGGCTATTTCTGTCAACTATTGATACAATCAATAGGTTTTTTTGGCATTGATACAATCAATAGGTTTTTTTGGTAATGATACAATCAATAGTTTTTTTTGGTATGTTAAAGTGTTATCATTGCATTGATATTTATTTAACAAATACTGTTCATATTTGTATTTTAAAAAATACTGTATTTTTTTCAAAAATATTGAAACATCAATAATTGTGAAGAAAATTTAAAATTTATCCAATCATAACAATGTGTCCTGTCAGAGTTTAAAATAAAAACATAATATTTGTATTCATGAATGCACTGATCTATGAAGTTTATATTTCATTTTCCTTTCCATATACTAACAGTCTTCAGCACTCCACAAAGAAAGACAAGAATGTTCTTGATTTGTCTACCTGCAGTCTGACCAGTAAAACTTGTGCTGTTCTTGGAAAAATACTGGCAACAGACAGATCTTTTCTAGAAGTGAAGTTTGCTGACTGCATGTTGAGTGAAGATGGTATGACCAAAATTATAATTATGGTAGTAAAATTATGCATGTTTTATAAACAGGTATAATAAATCATCCATGACCATGGAAATTAGAAGCTGTGTACCAGCCATTTAAATTAAAATGATAACCAGTTTGATTTTGACCTGATACCAGCCATTTAAACATCATAACCAAGTTACTTATGTCTTTAAAAGTTTTACTTGAGAATTTAACAATTTATTGACTTAGTCCTTATGCAGCAAGTTTCACTGAATGTTGACATGGGTTTTCTTTTTTAGCAATCAAGGGATTGTGTCATGGATTCTCTAGAAATGTTTATTGTAGAAAGCTGGACTTAAAGGTAAGCAAAATACAATCGACTACATATAAACAAATTTGACCCCCAAAAATTGATTGGAATTCTTTGTTTTGTCTGTTTCATCAAAGAGGTAGATGTATGTATCACTTTTCATTAGTCACGGTGATAGTTTCACATTTGGGCGATTAATCTTCTCTAAGCTGGCACCAAACCAGACAAAAAGATTTTAGCTTTGAGTAGTTTATGAGGAGTGTGTTTTCTTTGATACAAGGTCAATAATAGTGGGATCTAAATTGTATTTTAGTCCACTGTAGCTGAGAATAGTTATACCAGATGTCACCTGTGCCCAATAATTACACGTGTGATAATAATCACTGTCATTGCTAGATAAGAGGGTCTAGACTTCATTTATCCATACACACATGCTTGAACTGGCAATTAAAAGCTAAACAAATTGTTATTGGTCAGAGTTTCATACTACAGCCAATAAAATATGCTCTTCTGTTCTCATTAAGGCGAGCAATGCATGGTCAGTTTAGAATGATGACGTGGTCTATAATGACCATCTGGTCTAGGCAGACATATTTTTGTATGATACAGTATTAAAAATAAAAGACATTAGGTGAGATATATTAATAAAAATTGTAAAATAAGAATTCTATGTGAAATTTATACTGTACCAGGGATGTGACTGAGATGAATTTGAGCTTGAACTACCAAGCCCTGATTGATTTCATCTTTGATGCAAAGTTCATTTTGTTTTACAACATCTTTCTGGGAATGGATTTGATCAGTGAGGCTGTGCTACCAAATATATGTATTGACTGATTTTGTACTAAAGTTAGTTGTTTTTGCTGTTTTCAGTTTGTAGTGGATTGGATAAAGTTCATTTCAACATTACAGTGTGTTTCATAATGTGTAGTCACAAAAATTTTATATCATTATTGCTTTTACTTTGTTCAATGTTTATAATTTTATATATAATATAATATAATATTGAGTGCAAAATTGTGCCTTAAATAAAGTTTAGTGATGTGAGCTATGTTTCATTCATACTTCAGGTGTTCCATAATATATTCTCATTCTTGATGAATTTACTTCGATATTGAAATAAGGTTTGAACAAGGATTATTACACACCAAACTAACCATTTGCTTACTTAATCTTAGCTAATGTTTACTTTCTCTGTCATATACTAACATGTCCTCCATACAATTAAGTCAGTTAAATTCTAAAAGATTCATAACTTAACTTTAATTATCTACATTTATTATTCCATTAGGTCAGATTGATTTATATGATACATGCAACCTTTTTGTAAAATCTGGTGAATTTAATAATATTTTTACAGTTATCATACCTTTATTTATTGTCAGATGTGATTTTTTTTCAGTAACATTCATTTTCAATGGAAAACAATTTGGGCATTGTAATGATGAACTATTACACTAGTCACATTAGTGGCAGTGGAGGAGATGGATTTGGAAAGTGTACAAATGTCTGCCTTTGAACAGATTCATTATCTGGTCCAGGTGACATTGATGCAACTATTGACATCTCAAAAAAAAAATACCTCTTTTTCCCACATGTCAAAGCATGGCTTTTGGGTCTGTAAGTCTGGGCACATGGGATTTTGTATTGGATTCAATTCATAATATTGCTGCACTATTTCTGGCAGTCCAGTTGTTATCTGCCATCCAGATGTCTTGGTATGGGGACCTTTTTGTTGAAACAATCCAGTCAGCTTGGATATAAGGGGATCTTAATGACATCCATTCATCTATCCCCACCATCAGCAACTTACAGTTACTATTCCAGAAATTTCATTGAGAAATCTGTCTGTCCAGCCAGGCTTTTGGAGTGACTGGTACCAGGTGATAGCTCAGTTGTATTTTTCACAAGTAAAAACTAGCAACACTTGGTGGTGGCAATGGGAGGTAATGAGTAAGAGTTATTGCCCTTCATCTATATGAGATAGAAAAAGACCTTTTCGTCATTTTGTAGGGCTGGATTCATGAGGTAACAGGCTAATATTCCTTACATAATGTGATTGTGTAAGTATTCTTGGAGAAACATAATTTACTTTAAAATTTGCTATCCATGAATACATTATAAATTCATTGTAAATCAGTGTAAAGAAGTTTTACCGTATGACTTCTCAACAGTTTCGTCTGTCAAGGTATGGAACCCTACACACATATTAATTTGACATCTTCCTCCCAAACACATGAAAAGATCGACATATCATAATCAGAAAAGGCATCAACCTAGATGTTGAAGCTGTACCTTTAAGAAGACATTACACCAAGTCTTATCCCAGTTCAGGACATTATTCATGGAGAAGACATGCATATCTGGATGGTACACTATAAAATAAATTTGGTTAGTATAGTTTTTGGGTCACAAATTGAGCAACCTTAGTCCAACATTTACATTTCATGATGAATAATCAATGTAGAGAGAAGTCAGACCTTATCCCTTCATGATATCCTATCCATCTAGATATGATGCTCTAAACACATATTAACCGTGCGCCATTTCCCTAATTGCATCAAAACGTTACTTCACACAGTGGAGAAAGCATCAAACAAGACATTGTTAGGTGAACAATTTTCATGCAGCTCCTTAGCCTATTCAGTACAGGGGTTGACCAGTTACAACACCAGTTTATGACTGGACCTGTGATGGTCAGTTGCACATCAATTCTTTAAGAGAAGGCTCTTCTCTTAAACTTTCTGGAAATGAAAGCTGTTCTGAATGCCTTCCACATGTTGGTTGAACATATCCATAGGTACACAGCCCTGACAATGTTGAACAATTTGCATTTGGTGATGTACCTATGAAAGTGGGGTACAGTCACCAGACCTTTGCTTCATACAAGTGAATACATTCATGGATACTCCAAACTATCAAGTAATATTCAAGTCTGACACATTACCGGCCATCTCATTGTCTTGGTCAATTAAAGTGAGGATAACTTTTTCTTATGCTTGACATTTCCTTTTCATTGTTCGCGAATCCCAGAAACATAGCTGTACATGCTTTTTATTTAGCACGGAGCTAGTACACCCTTCCTCTGCCAGTTTTGATTGTAAAGAACAATATTTATTTATTTATTTATTCATGTATACGCAGCAGTACTTTTGATTATTATTTTTTGAGTAAATAGTTGCAGAAATCCATATTAGAATAAACAAGCATGGGCCATATATCAAGCATGGGCCATATATCAAGCATGGGCCATATAACAAGCATGTTGTGTACAAGACAGGTTACTGAGATTTTGTGTCAGAAGACTTGTTGACCAAATAGATAGAAAACATTTCTATCAACAGCCATCATGACCCACATAATTGAAATCCTGTAGAAGACAATGCATTTGAGTGATGCTGAGCATTTAAATTATTCATGTCTGAGTTACCAAGACGGAATGTATGTACAATATCTGTTTTATTAATAATCCAGTAAATTATTCATGAAGAGTGGATACCTTGTATGTTGATATGAGCATACTCCTTTTAATCTATAAAAATTAGAATTTTAATAAACAAAATTTAATCTTTATATATACCATATGACTCTCACAGTATGAACAATAAATAAACCATTATTACTACAAATATTGACTCATATTTTAGGGAAATAATATACGTGGGCCAGGTGCGGAGTCCCTTGGAAAGCTGTTGCGCAATAACAAATGTGTTTTAAGGTAAGCAATTTATTCTAGATATTTGTTCTTTAATTTTGACGTCATCAACAAAAAATTATTCATGTGATTACTAGCAATTACAAACTTTTAATTCAGAATCATACTGCATTAGAATGCAGTGGCCCTGGTCTTGAATGACCCTCCATAACAGCCACCTAGTATATGGACTAAAATCCCATGGCAGCAATAAGTTTGGATTTAAAAGTACCCCTCAAAGACAGCCACCCTTCCAACATGACCTGTGGCAGCTGTTGTATTAGTGCAAAACCTATCAAATTTACCCCTTACAATTAGTCATATAATGGTTTTTGCAAATAAAAACCTTACTATTATTTGTTGATTTCTAAATTCAACACATGGACATATTTTCCAACATACCATGTAAAATAACTTTAGTCTTTTGAAAGAGGAACATTATCTGTTTATTCTTACTGCTGATTGTTCACTAATGTTATTTTTTTTTTTCACTGTGATAATTACTGGCTATAATTACAGCTGATAATTATCAAGAAGATGAAAGCTAACCACTGGGAAGCGCAGTATTGTTAACCCCAGTCAGCATGATATCTGGTTGCCAGACAGTAAAATGATATCTTAGCTTTTGGTTTCTCATTTATAGATTATGAAATATACTTGAAAGGGTACCATAATATAAAAAAATGACACACTTGCTTCCTTTGTAAACAATGAACATTTCTTGTAATAACTACCTATTGCCCATATTGGAATAAATTGCGACACAAAATGCAAAATGTTGTTCGACATTTTAAATTTAGAATAAAACATTGTCTGCATACATCATTGGTTCCCAACCTTTTTATGGCCATGACCCAAAAT
Organism: Unio pictorum; assembly: GCA_030141615.1. Lineage (NCBI taxonomy): Eukaryota > Metazoa > Mollusca > Bivalvia > Unionida > Unionidae > Unio > Unio pictorum. Next base: position 27,792,174 of record JARLTB010000044.1, read on the forward strand.
ATTTTTTTTTAGCCTCACAACGCTGTTTCCACATTTTGATAAGTTTTGCTACCTCAAGCAAAATTTCTGATAACCCTCCAGAATGTCCTTATGACCCTAATTTTCGTCTCAACTTGGGGTGAGGGTATATATTCTACTGCTGTTAGTCCGAAAATGGAATTGAAAGGGATGGATAGTTGGTGCAAGATGTTTGTGCCTGGAATCGACAGACACCATAAAACAAATTTGGTTAGTATGGTTTTGGGGTCACAACATGAGCAAAATATGTCTGTGTGTTGCACCAAAATTGATGATTATTCCTAATTAATGTAAATAACATTGATATGTGTTTTATCATATTGAGTCTGATACTTATATTATAACATTCCTATTATTTTACAATGAAAATATTCAATATTTGAATTTTGTATGTCTTTTATATTACATAAGTAATTGGTATTTACATATGCGTGGTTCCACTCTAAAAAGGCCATCTTTCTTATAAGGCCACTTCCTGCTTCAAAATGGATGGCCTAATAATTGGAATCAACTATGCTATGTATAATATAGTAAGTTTGTTGTGTAACCACAGTTGAAATGTTTCATTCAGACTTTTGCAGTTTTATTTTTTTAAAACATTTATGGAGTAAAATATACTTCTCTTCAGTGAAGTAGTCTTTTCTTAAGTCTCATTCTCTGTAAACCAGATTTTTTTAATTTTTAAATACACTCTTTACAGAGAGAATATTACATGAACATACATCATATTTTATATTTTTGACATTTTGTGCCAAAACATTAGTAACAACTATATATTTATGAAAACTCTATGCCAATAGCTGGTTACATCTAATATTATATATATATATATATATATATATATATATATATATATATATATATATATATATATATATATATATATATATATATATATATATATATATATATATATATATATATATATACAGTGGTCCCCCTCATATACGGCCACCCATTCTGCACTGGAAAAGTGGCCTTATAAGATGGGTGGCCTTTTCAGAGGGGGACTAAATCTTTCGTGAGAAGTAAATGTAATGTATGTAGTAAGAAAGCTACATACTTCATAACATTTAATATCTTCGATCTAAAATAACATTAATTATTAAAAGGTTCTTCTTGTTATAATAATAGACTTATTTCACCTGAATATACATTAATAGCTCTAATTCTTTGTGTAAGCGTGAAATGCAAGCGGGTATTGTTGTCATTCACATTGCAAAACCATTCCAAAATGTCATTAAAAACTTGGTACATACATAATCATCTTTCCATTTGCTCCATTTTCCCACTGCTGCTTTATAACATCCTTATCGGTTATGATATTTTTTATTCGAGTATTTTCAACATAAAATTGTTTTATCCTAGTCTTTTCTACATATATTGCTTGGCAATTCCACCCAACCTCACCCAAAGTTGTCAAGTAGAATAATCAACATTCTTCTGAAATAATACATTTCCGTTTGTATGATGACATGTTAATATTTGGCAATCATTTATTCAGTTGTTGCTAACTGTATGCCATTTAATTATGCATACAATACTTTCGACGAGTGTACAAAATGCGTTCTTTGTAAAGGATAAATGTGTTCTCATGTGATCTTTCATTCTTTATCTTATACCCTGTTTTGTTCAACGTTCTCTGTGTGTTAATGAACAAAATCTATTTTTTATTGTTATGATTTTGACAATTATGTCCAGTTATAATCATCAAAGAGAAGAACTTGACTGATGTGTGAAGTCCAAATCTCAAGCATAACATTGTTGAGCCCATTTCATGTAAACGTCGGCTTTTATAGACAATGATATAATATTATTCTTAGTGTTACATGTACTTCTGTCAACACATCTTTCAGTAACAGAAACTGGTTGGGAGACATGTATAGATGATAGAGATAACCTGATTACTTACATTGGGAGACATGTATAGATGATAGAGATAACCTGATTACTTACATTGGGAGACAAGTATAGATGATAGAGATAACCTGATTACTTACATTGGGAGACATGTATAGATGATAGAGATAACCTGATTACTTACCTTATGTCACCATATGAATTCATTATTGGTTCTGGATACATTTTGGAAAAAAAGCAGTTGCTCCTGAATGAAACATTTTTGAATATTTTTTTTACACCAAAAGCTAGTGACATTGTATTAGATATAATATTTATGAAAATTTGTGTATTGGGACAAAGAATCCTACTTATGCCTGTGTATTGGGACAAAGAAACCTACTTATTTCTTGTGTATGGGACAAAGAAATTTGTATTGGCCAAAAGAAACATTAAAGTATGTCTAGAAAAGGCTGGTCTGTTTTATCATATAGGCCACTAAATTCAGTGCATTTCTAATTCATTTTATCAATTAAACCTATCCGTTACCATCACAATTGATTAGATCACAGTTGATACACTTATCAAGTTTTTTGTCAAATCCATACGCTTAATAAGGTTTTCTTTTGCCCAGTACACATGATTAATAAGATTTCTTTTGTTGAATACACACTTTTAAGAGGTTTATTTTGTCCAATACACATACTTAATAAGGTTTCTTTTACCCAATACACAATTATAATATGGTTTATTTTACCCAATACATGGCCTAAGAAGATTACTTCTACCCTCGACACTATCTTAAGGTTTCTTTTGACAGATATACATTCTTAATAAGGTTTCTGTTGAACACACATGATTAATATAGTTTATATATATTCATCTGTCCAATACACTTGCTTGATAATTTTTCTTTAGCCAATATGCAATGCTAAATAAGGTTCATTGTATTGAATACATATACTTAATAAGGTTTCTTGTATGGAATACACAGATTTAATAGGTTTTTTTTGTCCAGTACACATATTTAATAATGTTTCTTTTACCTAATATACATATTGAATGTTTATTTTACCCCATACACAGGCTTAAGAAGGTTTCTTTTATCCAGTACACATGATTAAGAAGGTTTCTTTTATCCAGTACACATGATTAAGAAGGTTTCTTTTATCCAGTACACATGATTAAGGTTTCTTTGTTCCATACACAGGCATAATAAGGTTTCTTTTGGCCAATACACAGGCTTAAGAAGGTTTCTTGTGTCCTGTACACATATTTAATAAGGTGTCTTTTGATAATGTTCAGAACAGTATAGACATTTGTGTTCATCTCAAAATATGTCTCCTTTTTTTTCCATCTAGTTTGCAATTTTAATTTGAACTCTTTTCATTCTCAGTATATGTCTAGAATGGAATGCACTAGGCATGTTGGACAACTCCTTTGCAAGATTTTGTGAAGGTCTGGCAGAAAACAATGTTCTACAGGCACTGGATTTACGGAACAATCAAATAAGTCATGATGCTGCAGCAGAGCTCGCAAGAGCACTAAAACAGAATAATACTCTTCATGCTTTAGGTATGTGTATTTTTTCTACATACAGTACAATATATACTAACCTGTAAGTCAGTCCACAACACAGACCCAGATCTGCCATTACATAATGTGACAGAAGATCAAGGTCTTTATTGTTCATTCTGTTAATTACTCCTTACAAAATATATAGACCAACTATGGCAGACCTAGGTCTGTTTAGTTTGCGGTTGGAGCAGCAGAGAGGGTGAATCCTACAACGTTTTTAGACAAAATTTGATTGAAATCCTAAAACGATCCGTCCTATAATCTCATTTTAACCAAAAAAAGGGCAAACCCTACAACGTTTTCAGACAAAAAATTGATTGAAATCTTAACGAGCCTTCCCTACGAAATCTCATTTTAATTAAAAAAAATGAAAACGGAGATTTAACGATTTTTCAATCAAATTTTTGATTGAAATCTTAAAACGAGTCTTCCCTACGAAATCTCATTTTAACAAAAAAAAGGGCAAACCCTACAACGTTTTCAGACAAAAAATTGATTGAAATCTTAACGAGCCTTCCCTACGAAATCTCATTTTAATTAAAAAAAATGAAAACGGAGACTTTTACGATTTTTTAATTAATTTTGGTCGCAACTTGTTGTCATCCACCCTCTCTGCTGCTATGGGTTAACAAAAAATAAGAAATGATTTTAACCGAATATTTGATCCAGTCCGATACGATATCGTGTCCGAGGATCATGCAAATTTATTGTTGCGAATCCGTGTGGTTTTGACTGAGCATGACTAAAGAAATCTCGAAATTGATTGAAGTCCATATCAGAACACCATGTCTGCCATATATTTCTAAGAGTATGAGTATCAACGCCGTTGAATACAGAAAGAATATTGCAGTTATCTCTGATAACTTTTGGAACCTGAGTGTAGCGTTGAGTGACATATATCACGTCAGTGTTTTTATGCCTACCTCTGGAAAAGATCCTAGCAGGATTTTTTTGTTTATCTAACATTATATCGTCGTATACGACTAAATTGTTAATATCTCCATCAATATCATCAATGCTCGGTGCTTCATCGATATCGGTTATAAATTCAATAATACCCTCTCCGGATTTTTCTGCCGCGCTGTCGTTAAAATCTTTTAGCACTTCATAACATCGTTGATCATCTACGCTAGGGGCAATTAAATACAACTTATCCCACTTCATCCATCTCATTATTAAATTGAGTAACAATTGCGTTTTACCGGATCCAGATGGCCCGATTATAATCATCCGGATAGAGTTTGGTAGCGCTGCATGATGCTTAACTGGTTCTCTTGTTTTAGTCGCTGAAAAATCAATTATATCCATATTTCTATACATAAATTATGGATCTATATTGTATGAAGTGTAAAACGCGTACTGGCACAGATGACGTGACAACGATTACAACTAAAAATAACCGATCAGCACTTACTGGTAGATGTGCAACATGTGGTACAAAGAAATTTAGATTTGTTTCTACAAAATCAAAGATTTTACAATTCGGAGATGATTTAAAAAAAAACGAGGAGGTGATATCGCAGCCAAATTGGCAAAGCTCCCTGGAACCCCATGGGCAAAGTACCCCGGAGAAAAGCACCTTCCAGGATATAGCTACTGTGGACCGGGAACCAGACTTGATATCAGACTCAATAATCAAAATCAACCCAACCCCGGTGAAGAACCAATAAACGCCATTGATAAGGCCTGTCACCTTCATGATGTTGCTTATAAAAGCAGCAATCTGCAACACAGGCATCTAGCAGATGTGAAATTAATTCATGCGTTAAATGCTATTCCTGATAAATCCTTCAAAGAAAAATTGTCTTCATTTTTGATAAAATCGGCTATGAAAAGTAAATTGATGTTAGGTGCTGGTAATTAATAATATGGAATCAATTTATTATTCTCCGAGGGGATACTGGAGGGGTAACGCTGCAATCAATAAACTCGCTAGAGCTGCAAAAGTGAAAAAAACCACTGCGGCTAATTGGTTATCCAAACAGGCACTATGGCAAATTTATCTACCACCGCCTAAACAAATTCAATTCTCGCATTTTGATGTGACCGCTCCTAATGAAGTTCATCAGGCTGATATATTATTTCTGCCACATGATCGTGGTTACAAATACGCTTTAACCGTAGTTGATATTGCAAGTCGATACAAAGAAGCAGAACCGTTAAAAACAAAATCAGCCACTGAAGTTGCTTCTGCATTTGAGAGGATTTATCGACGAGGTCCTCTGCACTGGCCAAATCTATTGCAGGTTGATCCTGGCAAGGAATTTCAGGGTGCATTGTTATCTACAATGAAACATCATAATGTCACCATACGACGAGGGCATACTGCGCTACATCGCGATCAGGCCATTGTAGAACGATTTAATCGGACGATTGCTGAGCGGTTATTTGGATATCAATACGCAAAAGAATTCATTCAAGAAAAGCGATCCCGTGAATGGGTTAAAAGATTACCATCTGTGATTACTGCACTGAATAACGAGATTACTAGAACAATCAACATGAAACCTATCAACGCGATTAAAAAGAAGTCAATACCCGTACAACCACAAAAAGATTTCAAAGAACCAATTCTTGGTAGTAATGTCATTGTGAGGTACTTATACGAACCAGGAGAGCTTGAAGGGGGTAGAAAAAGGGCTACCGATCCTATTTGGAGCGTCACTGCACACAAGATATCTAGTATAACACGATCAACTGGTAGACCTCCAGTCTATAAACTGGATTCAACTGCCCCTCAGCGGGGTTTTACTCGACAACAACTACAGGTAATTCCCGAGGATACTCAATTGCCACCGCATGGTCTTAACTAGCACCGTTGCGTCTATTGCACTCAAGACAAGTCAACATCACATTATTTCTGACATGACCGAGACTGTTATTTTTTCTGTCTACGGTGAATTGGCGAGGATCCTTATCCGAATACTGCCAACGCATTATACAATTGCAACTCGCGCAGTGATTATTCTGTTGTTTCTTCAGCGTAATTATTGATTCAGCATCAATATCAAATTCTCGTTGTTTTTTTTTGTCCTGTTGTTTGTAACCGGAGAGTTTTTTATTAATGATGCTAACATCAATATCATTTATTGTGGTGTCATTATCATCGAAAACAATTCTTCGAAGCTGATTTATTCTTCGTACTCTGGATACTGCGAGATAGACTAAATTCGACCATTCGATGTGATTATCCACCATCCAAACAATTGTATCCGATATAGTCAATCCCTGTGAAGAGTGTATTGTTGCTGCATAACCTAACGTCCACGGGGATTTATTAGCACGCAATGCATTTTCGACGACGCTGATATCAACCAGCACAATATCATTTAATACTAAATTCTGTTTTTCACTCTGTCCTGGAATATCAACTTCAATATTCTGTTTTCGTGTATCCGATGGCCTATAACAAAGGGGTACTGGAAGCGTTGCAAATTTTTCTTTATGCAATTCAAATAACTTCATCTGAAGTGTATCCCTGACTATTTTTCTACTTGCAATTATCAAATCATTTGGTCTCCATGTTTCCCAGAAATCGTTTATTTGAGTTTCTGAAATCACTTCATGCGCTATTTCGCACTGGATTCTATCCGGTTGTAATCTAATTAGTTTCTTAAATTCTCGTAATCGTTCATCAAGTGATCTATAATCAGTGGTGATTTCTTCATAGTAGTCTACAAAACCCCTTAGCCATTCATGTGGAGATGCACCGACAAATGGTGGTGGTTGGCCGTGATCACCGCACATGACGACTTTTGTGTTTTTGTTTAACAACCACTCGAGAAATATTTGTAATACATCTAATGACACTGTGCATATTTCATCCCAAATTATGATTTCAGGAATGAATTTATCACCCATACGCTCAGGAGTCCATTTGTCACCCTTCCATCGAAAGAAACTATGGTAAGTACAAGCATTTACCCCTCGCTGTATCATCTCTCTGGCGAGTCTGTGAGTCGGTGTTAGCACAATCATGGTTGACCGACGAAATAATTCAATTGCACGAGTTGTCTTTCCTGACCCACCACAACCGTTTAAATAAACTGTCTTGTATCTACATACTGGATCAGATACCGGTGGTGCATTAGAAAATTCTGATTGAAATTCAATACGGTTACAACAAAGATATTTATCATCCATGGCAACGTCTGCGGATTCACAATACTCATGTAGCATCTCCTTTTTAAATCGCCAACACCCCCAATTTTCTTCGGGATCTGTGAATTTAGCTACAGCTGATTTGTATTTATTGTGTATATACATCGAATCAGTGGCCACTCTAACCGCGGTATTAGGAAATCTATTTATCATCGAAAATAGATTAATAGAAGCATAGGCTAGCATTGAACTTCTCAAATGTGTGTACTGGGAATTATATCCATCACAGTAGGTAACAACCGTACCCATTTTCTCACCATTGGATAGAAAAGCATCCTTACGGGATACAAGTTTTCCCTGCTTCATTAAATCCGCTACAATAAAATCGTATTCAGCGATATCTATGATCAACCGCGAGGAGTATTTTGCGTTGTCGTATCGTCCACCCTGGGTAAATTTACCGATTATTCTTCGTCCGAGATCCTTTGCTTGTTCTTTTTTAATTTCAAATAACTTCTTAGACCGATTCATGATTTGTTCTTCATTGAAATCAGGGAATTGTTTTCGCTGTTCGCTGATTATTCTATCTAGATCGGGTTGTGGTAGCCAAACTTCTTTCTGAGCTCGATAGCATATAATAGCCTCGGAAACAATTAACGATATTAGCATACCACAATCAATCATATATCTCAATAGCACTATTGGCATCCAGGCCTTTTCAGATAGGTGTTTACCGAGCCAAACATAACTACACGGATGTAACCCTGTAGCTAATTCGAATGATATCACACGAGCGAATCCGGTTAAATCAAAATCAGGTAATGGTCCATTAATCGCAACACGAGTCATTTCATGTGTTGGGTGTCCAAATCGTTTGAAGTACTCAGCGCATTCCCCATATCCGAGAAAACTTCCGGGATAACACGCGGATATATCAATTGAAATCATACCATCACGTGAGTATTTCGTATTCCACAGTCCTCCATGGGAATATTCGACGCAACTCAATTTAACATCTTCGAGAAAATCACTTCGTGTTGGACGCCATGAGTTTTTTTCTCTTGCGAAGTGAGCTACCACTGATGGAATAGTAAAACTATCCGTGAGTAGTTTTTCATGGAAACTTTCCGGTGAAAAATCACTAGCGATTTTTCTCATTCTATTATCTAATTCTTCAACGCGATATAATTCACCATTTGGTTTTACAAATTGATCGAATCCTATTTCGGGATCTTCATCACTTCTAAGTAACCACACTGACACAGGATCATCCTTACACAACGCATTAATAGCATCAAATAATCTCTCTTCATAGAAAACATCCCCGACGAATTTCCCGGAAAATTCCGGGGGGATATATTTCACGGTTCGTTCTCGTGGAAATACTGTTACCGCAGGTGTCCACGCGTGTTTGTTATGATCAATAATCTGTATTGGTGCTCCATTTTTGTTATATTTCGGTTCGTATAAAACCTCTCCGGTTATCGTCATAACTGTTATTGGAAATCTTAATGATGTTTCTAACTTAGCTATATCAGAAATCTTTGCACCGTTCTGTTTCACTGTCAGTTCCCATTCGGTTATTTTCCTACGTCGCAGATCAGTTAGTTTATTTCCTCGGGATGCATTTGTGAAGTGCTCCATTACCCGTGTTGCTACACAATTAAGCCCTGACGAATATTTCATAGGAGCTAGTTTTGCGATATCGGGTTTATCATTTAACGGATATAGCCCATAAACCATTGCTGTTACGGGATAAGATCTTTCGTAGTATGGTTTGTCAATGCCGGTTAGAATCCCTGGTTTGGAATCTCTACTCACAATGACAGCTTTTTTATTCTTGAGGATTGGTTCAAATTTATCCCTAATAATCCATTTGCCATCGACTTCGATAATGAATTTGATTCGGAAAAAATACCGTTTTTCCCCAACACGTGAAATTATCACTGCTGCTTTTTCATCAGTCATGGTAGCATCAACAACACCATCAATTCGAAATGTTGACCAACAATAGGATGCTCCATCATGCTTAAATTCATTGAAACAATCTCTGATTTTACTAATCATGGCTTTATCAAGAATTGTATTCTTGGGTGTATTAGAAACTATATCGAGATTGAATTGAGCATCCTTCCAGGGTAATCTCTTGGACGTTTTTTTTGGTTTATCGAGATTAAATTTAGGATTGATTTTCAATAATCTCTTAAACTCTTTCATATTTCCGTCTCTTGGACGTTTTTTGGGTCTATCGAGATTAAATTTAGGATTAATTTTGTTACGTTTTTTGGGTCTATCGAGATTAAATTTAGGATTGATTTTCAATAATCTCTTAAACTCTTTTATGTTTCCGTCTATTAGACGTTTTTTGGGTTTATCGAGATTAAATCTAGGATTGATTTTTAATAATCTCTTAAACTCTTTCATATTTCCGTCTCTTGGACGTTTGTTACGTTTTTTGGGTCTATCGAGATTAAATTTAGGATTGATTTTCAATAATCTCTTAAACTCTTTCATGTTTCCGTCTATTGGACGTTTGTTACGTTTTTTGGGTCTATCGAGATTAAATCTAGGATTGATTTTCAATAATCTCTTAAACTCCTTATCAACATTGAATTCAGCATTTTTCGAAGGCGTTCTCCTTAATTCCTTCATGCTATAATTAAAACAAGCATTTAAATGAAAGATTTTTATATAATGAATCACTGCAAGTGGCTTATGATTGGATCAGTAACCCCGTGTAACAAATCATGCAGAAGTGAGTTTTGTGGGTATCATATGCAAAGCTTTCGACGTGGAAGCCTTGGTCCGTTACCTTGTATTCTATGTGGAGTTAGGGTCAGGGGGAAATCACGGTTGTGTTTGAATTGCGGTGGTAAGCGATACAGGGAGTTGAAGCGTTATTATGATAAAAGAATAAAAAATGGACAATCAATCAGAAATTTTGACCCTGACGCTGACAAAGTCAGTATCCTTGACGCTGACAAAGTCAGTATCCTTGACAGAGTCAGGGATAAAATCATAAGAACTCCTCAAGACTACATCGAAAGATTTATCATTAAACCAAACGATGAATTAGACAAACAATAGTATTATGTATACGAATGAACCAAGAATTCAGACAACATCCCTTGATTACAAATTATGAAGCATCCAGTGATGGTACTGTCAGAAACCGTAGACTAAAGAAACCAGTTGGTGCTGTGAATAATCAAGGGTATTTGAAGTTTCGCGCTGGAGAGAAATTTTATCTCAATCATCGTTTCGTGTACGAGTGTTTTTATGGATTGATCGAGGATGATTTTGTTATTGATCATATCGATTCTAATCCAAAGAACAATTCTTTATCAAATCTACAGGCTATCACACAAAGTGAGAATTTGAAAAGAGGGAAGACTGGGAAATGCTCGAAAAAAGCGAGACCAGTAAAATCTTTTAATACAGCAACTAATGAAGAAAAAGTATTTCAATCAATGAATGAAGCCAGTAGGCACTTCGATATTTGTTCACCCTCAGTACGAAAAGTTGCAGAGGGGATAACCAAAACGGCGATTTCAAAAGGGACGGGACAAAAAATTCGATTTAGTTACGTCTAATGCGTCATATTTTTCAATTAGAGATATATCATTATTATAAAATAATGAATTCTGAAAACATGAATAGCATCATATCCGAGATTTCAAAATTGAAAAGTTGGGATATTGAATTATCAGATGGGTTAAATCCTGATCAAATCATGTCTGATTTTCAGGATATTGAATACGGAGTTAACAACAATAAATATATGCTACCAAAGAAGTATGCGCTCATCAAAAGAATTCAGAATTCTATTCGGGACTCTCTCGCATTTTCCAGTGACGTAAGTGTGTTCGCTCCGTTGTATACCATCGTAGAACGAATACGAAAAGAATTGGGGTACGAATACGAATTGAAAAAGGAGGTTAATTCTAAAGTTAGAAACCTACGGGCGTTAATTCAAGAAAATGAACAATTTTGATTGACCATTTATCATTATTTGATTGACCAACCATTTATCATTATTTGATTGTGACCGTCCCTCATAGAGATTTTAATTTTTTTTAGCATTTTTTGATTGACCAACCATTTATCATTATTTGATTGTGACCGTCCCTCATAGAGATTTTAATTTTTTTTAGCATTTTTTGATTGATAATGTCAGAAACAGTGAATAAAAAATTGATGGCTGGTTCGGATTGATCAAAAATAGAATGGCGAAAGTGTGATATTAATTATTTTTATATACAATTATCACACTTTCGCCATCATTGATAGAAGCCGTTAAAACACTTCCACGGTGACTTTGTCACTGGTGTTAGGTCGGGATTGAAAAATTGTTTTACAATTGAAAAATTGTTTCTGATTTCAAATAATGGTCAATGAAGCATTAACAACCCGATTGGCTCGTGAACGATTAGATGCAATCAGGAGATTTGTACCAATTCGTGACTCTGTACGGAATAAACTGCAACAACGACAGAGTCTTCAGACTGATTTTGCTGCGGGATCTGAAGAATTGTTTAAACCAGTAACCACAGCAACGAAGGAGATAGTGTCAACAATCTCTGAACAAGGAAAAAAACAAGAAGAGACTTTTCTCCCTGTGTTAGAAAAAATAGCAAAAAGAACTAAACAAACAAAAAAATCCTTGCAATCACTTCCTCAGGATATATCAACCGCTTCAGAACGAAAATTTAAAAGATTTCAGGAAGAACTAGTTAGTGGACTACCTAAATCAATTATATTTACCGAGAGCGCTAAACAACAAATTCTCAACGAGGATATAGACAATTTAGGTGAATTCGCTGCTAACAGCTATGATTCACAAGAGAAGTTTTTCACGGACAATTATTCGGATTATAGAATGTCACATAATGAATGGGCTGATATAGTGTATGAAATAAATACTGGGGGTTTAGATAGAAGGATGAAGGACTACAGAGACTTCAAAAGAAAATTTCAACTCCAAATAAGACAGCCATACGATGAGAAGAAATTTCTGGGGAGTGGTCTAGTTGGAAACGCTAGTGTTTCATGTCCTGGTAGTGTTCTCAGTGATATATCACGATTAGAGGTTCTTGTAGGAGGGTTCCGAGCTGGAAATAACTCACCGGAAATAATTAATGAAGCAGCTGATATCTGTAGACGATTATTTCAGGGTGGTATCATGGATATCAGCACATATCGAGATTTCATTGGCGAGTTAGTGGAAAGTGGGTATCACAGTGATTAATCACCGAGACTGAATTGAAAAGTCAATTGAAAAATTGTTTCTGATTTCAAATAATGATCATACACTACAATCATGATAAACCAACCCCCGTCTACGTAGTTAATTCACGGTTTCCGGTTTATAGAGCATACTACGGAGATGGTTTAGGTAATAACATTGCAGGGTTATTTGCAAGAATGGCTCCAAAAGTGATGCCGTTGGCTAAACAATTAGGAATGAAAGCAATTGATGTTATTCGTGATAAGGGTATTGGTGCTGTTGGAGATCTTGCTGGAAAAGCGTTTTCAGCCGCGAAGAATAAAATAACATCATTAGTGAAATCACGGATGAAATCCAAAGGATTTTCAAAACCGTTACCGTCTACAGCGGAAATGCCTGCAAGTGTTAGTAGAATTATAAATAACGCAGTAGATGAAAAATTAGCATCGATGGTTTTAACCCCCGACCAAAGCAATATTGCAAATATGATAGCAGGAAGTGGCTTTAAAAAAACACGATGATGAAATGGGAAATCGCGATTTAGACTCTGATAAATAGAATAAAATGTTCAAAAGGTCAGCTGATCCAGCGTTTGATATAGATGCCCCAGTTGGCAAGGATGATTCTGTACGTGATTATCAATATTACGCCTATCATGCCATAGACTCAAATAGTCGAGCAAGAATTGATCTTCAAGTCCATGATACCAGTAAATACTTTTTACCCTGTGAAGCGTTTATCGAAATCGAAGGAGAGATTATACAAACAAATGATACAGAGTATCCAGATGGTACTCAAGTCGGTTTTGTCAATAATGGTATCATGGCGCTATTTGAGAGTGCTAGATATCTCATTGATGGAAAAGAAATTGAGGCGATAGATCGCGATGTTGATGTGGCTACAACAATAATCGGGTTAGCGAGATATTCCGATGATTATACAAGATCAGCAGGACCTTCTATGATGTTTGCAAAAGATGGTAAGAATACCGCTGGAGGAAATCCATTTGTTGTAAGACGACCAAAGAATAATGCTGGCACCGCTAATATTGATGCCGAAGATATGATTATAAACAACGATGCTAATTTCAATCTAGGAGCTGCAACACGTATTTCAATGTTGCAAGGAGCGCGTAAATCATTTTCATGCGCGATTCCACTGCATCACATATTTGGATTCTGTAGAAACGTCAGAAAAGTTATTTATGGAGCGAAGCATACAATATCGCTTGTACGAAAAAGTGATGATAATGACGCAATCTGGAGGATTCCAGCAGACAATGCAAATCCCAATGCTGATGCCGGTAAAGTCAATTTAACAAAAATATCATTGTGGATACCAGTGTTGACTCCAGCAATCACCGCAGAAGAACGATTACTATCATTTATGGACCAAGGAGGAAAGTCGTTGTTAAGTTGGCTAACCGTGAGTACAGATGTGAAACAATCAAATATCAACGGGTTATTCACTTGGAACCTAGCATCAAAACAAGGTGTTGCTGCGCCACGTCATATATTCGTAGCGTTACAGGATAACACACGAGTTGGCGATCAACGTTTCAGTCATATGATATTTGATCAATTAGGTGTGAAAGACGTCTCACTGAGAATAAACGGCCAGCAGGAACCATCCGAGGATATACAACTTAATTACACAGAAAATCATATCGCACGAGTTTATCATCGTCTGTTGTCATTTATGGCACGCGACCAAAATGTGGATACTGGTTTGCAAATATCACAATACGACTTTAAAAATCTGTATCCGATCTATTACTTCTCACTGGAACATCTCGATTTGATGAGACAATCTGTCGTTGATATACACTTTAGAGCTAATGTGCTTCGTGGTACTATTGCTGATTATAGAGCGGTTGCTGTTATTCTCAGTGATAAATCAATGCTACTCGAAGGTGTTGGAGGAAGAATGAGAGTGGTAGATGCCCCAGTAGAAAATCTTTGATTTTCAAAAACATGTAATTGAAATCGTAAACGATTTTCTCGATTTAGAATCAATCTATTATGTATAATGTCATATAGTGTTATTAGTGTTGCGTTAACTCCCGGTCAATTAAAAAAATTGCAATCAGAATCGGCTAAGCGATGTGGAACCACAATCACGTTGAAACCCAACCAAATGACTGGTGGTGCAAATAAACTATCGCTGACAACTCGTCAGGTGAAACATTTCAATGATGCACTTGCAGCCAAAAAAGGTGTTCAGATTACTCTCTCTGCGGCTGCTATCAAAAATATGATTAAAACAGGCGGTATATTTCCGTTGTTAGCTGCGATTCCAGCATTGATTGCAGCAGCAGCCCCAGCGGTGGCTAAAGCAGCGGCGTTAGGAGCCGTTGGTACTGCAGCAGGAATGGCACTAAAGAAAGCAACTGGGAAAGGATATAAAAAAAAGGGAAAGGGTCTAAGACTACCAGGAACCCCGTATTCGTGGTACAGCGGAAAGGGTCTAAGACTAGGACCGGTTTATTAATTGAGGAACCTATGGTTCCCAAATCTTCGATGGTTCCTATGTCCAATTTTGATTTACTCGATGCTGCTAAAAAACTCGCGATTAAAAACTTCAGAGGTGTCTTTATGAAAGATCAATTACCACATCAACCAAACAGCGTTGAAACCGGAATCATTAATTTAGATAACAGCACCGGACCCGGAACTCACTGGGTTGCATACGCTATTGATCCACGTGGGATTGTCTATTTTGATTCATATGGATTACCCCCACCAAAAGAGTTTATGAGATATATAAAAACCCTTCCAATGAAGACTTGGTATTCTACGCTACCAACACAACAAATGAATGACCCACCAATATGTGGCAGCGAAGTATTAAATGTCCTTGATGCTATTTCTAACTCCTTGAGTAACCCAAGCGGAAAACCACCACATATTGTCGTTAATGAATACACTAGTAATCGCTGGAGAAAATCGAAGATTTTTCAACGAAGTCGTCAAAAACGATTTTAGAGAGAGAAAGAGTTTTACAATAACATGATTGATATTTGGGGGAGATCATTGAAACCCAAACCCGATGGCACTGCACCCCCTGATTCTCTCAAGGATATAAAAAAAACAATCAAAGATGAAATCGCTGAGACATTAAATTTAACAAGTGTTGACCCGAACGAAATAGTTGTATTTCAGGACAAACAGGGTAAATTGAAATCCAGTGATGTGTCGTTGGATGATATTTTAGTTAAACAGCGAAACGCAATCGAAAATACTATCGCGTTATTTTCCGATCAGGGTAAATTGAAATCCAGTGATGTGTCGTTGGATGATATTTTAGTTAAACAGCGAAACGCAATCGAAAATACTATCGCGTTATTTTCCGATCAGGGTAAATTGAAAACTAGTGATGTGTCGTTGGATGATATTTTAGTTAAACAGCGAAACGCAATCGAAAATACTATCGCGTTATTTTCCGATCAGGGTAAACTCAAACCGGGTGTAATCGTTTCGACGATTACAGATCGATTAAAAACTCTCAACGATGAGTTAAACAATTCTGTGTTTATACTAACAACACTTGAATCTAAAATTGAAGAAAACGGAAAACAGTTTATATCATTTCGTAGAAATATCATTGATAAATTTATTGGAACCCCGTTGGATAAAATTGAAATAAAACTCCCTGATATTAAAAAATCCATCGATGAGACAAAAAACTTCATCGAAGCCGTCAAAGGTGATTTTTCGAGGATGATAACAATCATTGAAAAAACAAAAATTCCTCATGAGAAAACCAACAACGTGGTATACACAATCCAACACGGATCATTTGAGTGGACACCTACAAACAACAAATTAAATATCACTGCAACCGTTAAGGGTATTTATCGATTAACACTAGTAACACCATTAACTCAATTTAATATATCATCGTCGAGTTCATCCGGGGTTAATAATACGATTTCAACGATCATCGACAAGGATACAACTGAAAAGTTCACTATAACAGCTACTGATAAAAATTTGATTGGGGTTTCAGCAACCTGGTATGTGGAATTCGTAGCGGATTTAAGTAAATAACTAAATTGAAAGGATTTCACAATTGAAAACGCTAGCTTTTTTAAAATAACAATGATTTCATCAACACAATGTCGCTATGATCAGGTCAGAGAATTTCAGAATAGACTCAAAACCCTCACTGAGGAGTATCAAATAAAAATAAAAAAATACCGACGAAGAATCACCGCAATTGATGTTATTGTGTACTCGGTGTCAAGCGTTCTCGCTGGCGCCGGAATAATACTTGCATCGGTTATAATGATTGCCCCGGTCGTAGTTCCAATTTGCATTTCTGCGGTGGCTACAATCGGGGGTATATCAACCGGGATAGCAAAAAAGATATCATCATGCAGCCAGAGTAAACTGCAGAATTACTTACTTCAATTTCATATTGCATCAACCGCATACTCACAGTTATCCCTGATGATATCGTCGTCACTCGATAATACAATTATATCAGATAGTGAATTCTCAGCGATGGTCAGTATTTTTGATTCCGCGATATCGAAATTAGAGCGACAACATGAGTATAATAACAATGACAACACTGATGGAATCGGAAAACACGAACCCAAAAAAGAAAATGATCTCAATAATATCAACCATACCAGATTGTGAGTTCTCAATGATGATCAGTATTTATGATTCCTCGATACCAAAATTAGAAATAAATCATGAGTATAATAACAATGACAACACCGATGGAATTACTTCAACGAGTAGTGGAGAACACGAACCCAGTACAAACAAGTATGATATCAATAACATCAACGAATCCAGAATTCAGTGTGAATTTCCCCTCTCCGGTCCCAGTGAAGGAGATAGCGCTAGCAAAACTACGAGTGTATCACAGTTGGCCTAATATCAGATCAAAATCATTTGGTGGTCAACAACCGAATAATTCACTGGTATTTGCAAATAAGAATAAAGACGACGGTACCCCAGACTGGAAAGTTGTTTCGATACCAACAGGGTCATACCAAATCGAACAAATCAATAATGAATTCGCGCGTAGAATAAAATCGATTACTGGAGTAGAGTCAAAAATAGCTATAACAGTTCATGAACCGACGCTATCATCTGCCATTGAAATAAACTCAGAAGGATACGTCGTAGATATCTATCAGAGTTCTATTAGAACCGTACTAGGATGGCCTGAATTACCACCCCGGGGAGAAACCGTTAATTTACCAGAACCACAAAAATCTGATTATATCACCGACAGAATAAAACCTAAAAATCCAATAAGGAGTTATAAAAAATACAACATATTTATAGAGTTTTTTGGGTTAGCATACGAACTTAGGGCGGAGGGTGGACCATTGCAAGAATATAATTTTGTTAACGAACCTGAAATCATTAAAAATTTCACAGCAATGAATAATGATTTATCGCTGTTGTTAATATCTCTTAAATCCGGCTCTCTCAGCCGAGATGAATTTATCAGCATCGTAGAAACATGCAATAAAATTATCAACGATATGGAAATATTTAATTCACAAATTATTCAAGTAATACTCAATGATAAAAACCCCACATCGAGAACAGGATTTGCAAATCAATATAAAATCCGCGTTGAAAATATCCCAAAATTTAAACTACCAGGATATAACGTACCGGAACTAAAAAAACTTCTCAGTGACGCCATCGATGTTGGTTTTAAAATAATTCATGATGCATGGAAAAAAACAGCATCACCGGAAATAAAAATCCTCAAACATAATAATGACCCAGATGGTGGCGGTAGGCATATCGCTCCGTTCAACGTGAATGTTTCATCGGTGATTGCGATCAATTTAGTATGTGATGTTATCGAAGGAAGCTATCAAATAAATTTAGAACGATCAAATCAAGCTCAGCAAGGATATATTTTGTATTCGTTTGCACCAACAGCTCCTCCAGGATTCCTAATTATTGAAAACCCAATTAATCCTGTCTACATGCGATGCCATAATAATTCATTAACCAGAATTAATTTCAAACTCACCGACCAGTCAAATAATCTGATTGATTTACAAGAAGAGGTGTTAGTGATTAGTTTGTTTGTGAGATCCTAAATGATTTTCGTCCTAAGGACTTTCATCATAAAGACTTGATCAAATCATTTCTTATTTTTTGTTAACCCATAGTAGCAGAGAGGGTGGATGACAACAAGTTGCGACCAAAATTAATTAAAAAATCGTAAAAGTCTCCGTTTTCATTTTTTTTAATTAAAATGAGATTTCGTAGGGAAGGCTCGTTAAGATTTCAATCAATTTTTTGTCTGAAAACGTTGTAGGGTTTGCCTTTTTTTTTGTTAAAATGAGATTTCGTAGGGAAGACTCGTTTTAAGATTTCAATCAAAAATTTGATTGAAAAATCGTTAAATCTCCGTTTTCATTTTTTTTAATTAAAATGAGATTTCGTAGGGAAGGCTCGTTAAGATTTCAATCAATTTTTTGTCTGAAAACGTTGTAGGGTTTGCCCTTTTTTTGGTTAAAATGAGATTATAGGACGGATCGTTTTAGGATTTCAATCAAATTTTGTCTAAAAACGTTGTAGGATTCACCCTCTCTGCTGCTGTTGGACTTCACTTTTATGTGACTCCATATAGTACATTTGTTATCAACCAGACTGTTAACTTAGCAAAGGCTTTCATAGGTTCAGGTTTATTCTTTTTGCATGCAATTTCAACCAGTAATGTTGGAATTTATGTGTTTAACAAAAAGCAACACAATGGGTCACATATAGACACAATGGGTAATATAAACATAATACAGTGTTCACTTTTGTTATTGATCTGTCTGTAGGAGTTATAGAGGATACTGCTTTACAGTGAGACCACCTAACAATGAAGTACATATAATTTTACAACCACATAATACAATTTGATCCATGATGATATTTGACATATTAAAGAAATTATGAAATAATTGAGGACTTGTATAATGAAGGAATGCTGGACATGGATCAAAGTCAGCTATTACATGAGTCAATTTGTAATGAAGGAGTATACTGATGGAGTACTGTATATGCATCATACTCAGCTATGACAGGAATCATGTTATCATGAAGGGCTTATACTGATGGAGTACTGTATATGCATCATACTCAGCTATTACATGAGTCAATTTATAATGAAGGGCTTATACTGATGGAGTACTGTATATGCATCATACTCAGCTATTACATGAGTCAATTTATAATGAAGGGCTTATACTGATGGAGTACTGTATATGCATCATACTCAGCTATGACAGGAATCATGTTATCATGATGAGTGTATAATGATGGAGTACTGTACAGGCAGCATACTCAACTATTACAGGAATCATGATATAATGAAGGGCTTATATTGGTAGAGTTCTGTACCTGTCATGCAGTATACTCAACTATTACAGGAATCATGATATAATGAAGGGCTTA
Source organism: Unio pictorum (assembly GCA_030141615.1). Taxonomy (NCBI): domain Eukaryota; kingdom Metazoa; phylum Mollusca; class Bivalvia; order Unionida; family Unionidae; genus Unio; species Unio pictorum. Next base: position 27,812,370 of record JARLTB010000044.1, read on the forward strand.
TATTGGTGGAGTTCTGTACCTGTCATGCAGTATACTCAACTATTACAGGAATCATGATATAATGAAGGGCTTATATTGGTGGAGTTCTGTACCTGTCATGCAGTATACTCAACTATTACAGGAATCATGATATAATGAAGGGCTTATATTGGTGGAGTTCTGTACCTGTCATGTAGTATACTCAACTATTACAGGAATCATGATATAATGAAGGGCTTATATTGGTGGAGTTCTGTACCTGTCAGGCAGTATACTCAACTATTACAGGAATCATGTTATAATGAAGGGCTTATAAAGATGGAGTACTGTACAGGCATCATACTCAGCTATTACAGGAATCATCAAATAATGTCGAGATCATACACAACATGAACAATGTTATAATAAAGGGCTTGAAGTGAGTAAGTGGTGTATATGGATCATACCTGACCTATGACAGAAACCATGTTCTAATGTTGTAGTAGCACAGCAAGTGGTGGCTGAAGCCCAAAAGAGAAAGCTATTCATGTATTTATTTTAGAAATAAATCTATGATTTGTTTGGGTAGAGATCAGCTGTGGGGGATAGTGATTCTGGTAATGCATGACAACTCTGTAGTAGTCACTTTTTTACTCAAATGCTAATTGGGGGTGGTGGCAAATCACTTGACTTATGTACCCTGGTGTTTGAGTTTCTGAACGATTGCTTCCAGCACAAGTTAACAGTCCAGATTGGACACATTTCTAGCAGACAGAAATGCATTGAAGCAACTAACTTACAAGACATGCTTTCTGATAGCAGCATTGCCTCAGCATTTAGGGTGAGGCAGCATCACACCTTTTGAGTGGACATGACTTATCAAGTATTCAGATCAGATGGTTCTGTTGGCCTAATTACACAGTCAACTGGGTTTTGTAGCAAAGAAGCAGTTGCCATATGTGGCCAGTCACACTTACATGTTAAAAATGGCAGTGATAAAAGACCCAGTCTTTGGTCTAAAGAATTAGTTAAAGCATTTGTTAAATAGATGTGGATAATTATATTTTCCGCTTAAGGCAAGAAAGAATTATATAACCCATCAAACTGAGGTATCATGGCTGAAGTATTATGCTTGGCATATCTTGACTTATCACAGGATCAGATATGCCTGATGATAATTTCCACTCATGAAAGTAGTTATTTAAACATAAGATTTTTAGCATTAGCTATCATGCCCAGTCAACCTTCTCAAGTTTTTGTCTCCAAGATCTAGTATCGCAAAGATAAGAAGTTTATTTAGTATTGTGGGTTCATTGGCCCAAACAATCATCAAGCAAACATGGTTAGCAACCTAAGTTTTTCTTTTTACTCAGCAAGGAGGAGTCACTTTTTTCATTTTATCTTAGTGTGGTTGTAATGTATTACATGTCCATCAGTTTTGCTGTCTATGTATTCAATGAGTGTTTTATCCTTCCTGTTGCGAATAAAGCTATTCTTCCCATCAGTGATGGCAGTAATTGAGATATATAGACCTGAACAGGTAAGTGCATGGATTCAGTTCTATTTTTTTTAGATCAAAATAGGTACAACATGTGCCTTCCGATGTAAATAGTAGTGTCTTCAAACACATGCAACACTGTAATTACCCATGGTACAAAGTGACGAGTATTAGTATAAGCTGTATTACATGTACAATAATATTAACTGTTTACAAACCTCACATTCTCAATTTCAAGCCTTTTATCATAATAGAAGTGTCTGGTATAAACAATTATTGTAATTTGAACGTGTGTGTGTGGGTGTGTGTGTGTGTGTGTGTGTGTGTGTGTGTGTGTGTGTTATTTGGATTTTTAATGTACTTTTTTTAAAATAAAATCAGTCATATTGCCACTATGTTTACTGTGTGGCAGTTTATAGTGATGTCTAGTACTGGGGCATCATGCGACAGACTTGTAGCATGATGTCCCACCCAATCATATTATCCTGACACCAGGCTGACCAGTCCTGACACGAACCTTTTAAAGCTGAGTGCCTAGCAAAGCAGATATTAGTACCATTTTTATAAGTCTTTGGTATGACTCGGTCAGGTTCGAACCACTAGATTGGTACTTGAATGTTTGAGAATTTTAATAGGGATAAAGCATGATCTTTGAAAATAGCATAGTTTTGTAATCTGCAGATTTGAGATGGAACAATGTTGGACTGTTGGGAGGGAGAGCTTTGCTGGAGATGTTACAGACCAATAAAACCCTTACAAGGGTAGAACTTGCTGGAAATAACATTCCTGCTGATATATTGAAGGCAATAGGTAAATTTGTTTCTATGCCATATCATCACTTTATACAAATTGATTGGATTTTAAGAACCCATGTTTGCACTTTATAAAGACTTGTTGGGGTTATTTATATTTAAATATTTTTAATAGAAGTTGAATTTACATCTTTCCTTTCATCCATCCATCTGACTTTAGCTTTTCACAATAACTCCCTTAATTATCCTTCCATTTCAACTAAATTTGGGATGCTGCAGGGTGGGATGGGGTGTGCAGTTGGAAAACTATGCAAACTTTTTATGAATTTACACACTTGGAAAGCAGTGATCTGTGAGAACTCCAACAAATTGTTTCAAATCTTTGCATAAAATGCACTCTGCACAGTATTTAATATTTATTTAACTGTTAAGAGAAACTTAATATGGATCTTGAGAGAAATATAAAATTTAATCATGCTTGTTTGATCTTGAATTACCTCTGATAGTAAGATCCATGTAAAATCTAATGATCTTGATTTTGATGGATTCTGCTTGTCAGCACTCTGCAAGCCATATTTCTAACCCAGTTTCTAACAAAAACTTGAATATTTCATGTTTTTTTTTTCTTGTTTTGTTTCTGTAGTCCTATCATTATAGATGTTGTAAAGCGCTTAGAGCTAAAAATTAGGTGCTATACAAAGCCCTCATTTTTTGTATTATTATGTTTTCAAGACAAAAGACCTTGGATGGGTTCAGTAATGACCGAGATGCACAGATACTTTTGAAGCAATCTTGCATCTGATTAGCAAATGAGTGAAATCTACACATATTAATAATATGACCTTTATCTCACTCTGGAGGTCAGATATTTTATCGGATTTTAATCAGACATGGAATGAATGGTTTTGATAAAGATTCATTCATACTAACTTATAGAGGAATCTTTCATCAAAGTAGCCAAACTTGTTACCTCTCTGTAGGTCATATTTATTATTCAATTTTGATCACACTTGGAATATATACTTATATCAATGTCTTATCTAAGTTTGAAAATGAAAACATATTAATAAGTTAATCTTTCATCTCATTGGTTGAGCTTGTTACCACTGTGGAAGTCATTTGATCTGATTTCAGTTCAGTTTGTTATACATGTATTGACTTATGAAGATTTTGAATGGGTTTGATGATGAGCTTGATGTTAATGATGTAAGTTTGCATCTGATTGGCTGAGCTTATTACCATTCCAGAAGCCATATTTATGATCTGTTTTTATCAAACTTGGTATATAGGTTTCTATGATCATGATTTTGGTTGGTTTCAATAAGAAGCAATATCAATGTATATTAATGAGACAATGAATCTGATTGACTTGGCTTCTCCCACATTTAAAACTATAGTTTTCATCTATTGGACCAGGCTTTTTATCAGTAAGATCATGGATGAATTCAGTTATGAACAAGAAAAAAATGCTCTTAATTGGTAAACTCAGTTTAATACGAAGTTTAGGAGAATAGTTTACATACAGTGTGTTCTTCTTACACTACTTCATAAGTCTGCTTAGTGAAATGGTCAACTGTTATATTAGAGGAGTGATATCAGGTCCACATAGGCCTCTTGTATATTATCTACCTTGACCAAATGTTTTGAATAGCATGCATTTAAGACACAGAAGGTGCATATTCCATTTTCCTTCTTGGACTCGAGGTCAAAGGTCATGGTAACAGGGGCCCAAAAAATGGAAAATTTTATTCCACAAAAGTTTTTGGTCATATGTCATAACTAAATTTTGTTGATTGCTTGTATTTGAGACAAGGAAGAATCCTAATTATTAGGATTTTAAAGATAGAAATTCAAGATTAGAGGGACTCTACGAAGGAAAACTTTCCACAGAATCAAGTAAGTCCTATGCTCAAGCCATGACCAAACATTTTAGATGGCTTACATTGGAGACAAGAAGGACACCTATCAAGTTTTTGAGTTAACAGTCCAAGGTCACCAGTATAGACTGAGAAAAAGAAACTTATTTCCTTGACCAAATGTTTGGGATGAGTAGCGTTCAAAACAAGGAAAAATCCTACTGATTTTGAATTCAAAATGTCATAAGTCAAGATGACCATGAATTACATAGTGTCATTTCTATAACATATTGTAGTCCGATTATCCATTTGTAGTTTGCATGCATTTTTTGCAAACTTTCTGGCTTTTAAAAGTAATCACTTGGTGGATGTAAAATGTAACATTTATGGCATTATCGTTAAGTTTGTTTACATTTTAATTCTACTTTCAAAGATAAATAACACAGTTGGCCTTCAGAATTGACCAATAATATTTATTAGTTCTCTTTTCACTAAATGCTGCGCAGACACAGCCATTTCCCAGAATGAAGACAGGGCATTGCTTACTGATGATTTTAGGAAAAAGACATCCACTTTAACCAAGCATATCCAACAGATAGAGGAGACCAAAGCGCTTCAGGTCAGATTTCAATTTCAAATCTTTTAGTAGTTACAATTTACAAATAAAGCCCTTCAGGTCAGGTTTCAACTTCAAATCTTTTAGTAAGTGCAGTTTACAAATAAAGCCCTTCAGGTCAGATTTCAACTTCAGATCTTTCAGTAAGTACAGTTTACAAGCAAATCCCTTCAGATAAAATTTAAACTTCAAGTCTTTTAGTAGGAACAATTTACAAACGGGATGAAACCAGTGCAAATATAGAAAACTACAGACCATGCCTTGTACTGAAATTTTTTTGAATTCTGACAGTTACCATATATATATATATATATATATATATATATATACGTATAGTTAACAACTGCTTATATTGTAATTTTTAACAGGGAAATGAATTGATGGATACTATTGTAATTTCTAACAGGTAAATGAATTGATTGATACTATTGTAATTTTTAACAGGTAAATGAATTGATGGATACTATTGTAATTTCTAACAGGTAAATGAATTGATGGATACTATTGAAACACAAGAAGACTTGTTGAGAAAGTCCAAGAGGTATGTTAGTATTAAATAGTTATAACTGGTTTATTTCTCATCTTTTGTGATCAACAAAATTTAAACCTTTTACCATATTTGTATACAAAAGACCTTATGTTTTTATGTATTGATCTTAACCTTGCATTTTTTTCTCTTCAAAATTACATGCCAGTATCCATAGCTGCTGTTTGAGACCCTTATGAAAACTTTATTTGTGATTTGTTATCTGCCAGTATGAAAACTTTATTTGTGATTTGTTATCTGCCAGTATTGAGATGTTTACACCCAATATTGGGGCCTGGATTCTTCTTGAACTTGCTTGAATAAGTTTGACACAGTTGACTTGTATGTGTGTATATCAGATGGTTTCTCACCACTGTATCAGCCTTGTGTGACCATATAATAATAATAATAATAATAATAATAATAATGAGGACTTTGTATAGCGCCTAATCTTTTGAAGCTCTAAGCGCTTTACACCATCAATAATGATATGACTACACTACAGAAAAACAAATGACAGAAACAATGAAATTGGAAAACATAAAAACAAGCTGAAAACATATAAGATACAAAACACGATTAGGTCTCTAAGTTTGTCCCTGCAGTCAAAACAGGTGAGTTTTAAGAGCACTCTTAAAAGAGACCACTGTGTCTTTGTGTCTAATTTCAATGGGCAATTCATTCCACGTTGCCAGGCCCTGGTATGCAAATGAACGTTGTCCATATGACTTTGTTTTCAATGTGGGAACAATGAGTATACGATTATCAGAAGAAGAGCGTAAGTATCTAGCTGGTGTATCCACATAGGTGAGGCTGGATAGGTATGTTGTTTCTGGTGTCTGTCATTGAAATATAGCACAGAGAACAAATTTTGTGTTTGATTCTGTATCGAATCGATAGCCAGTGAAGGGTACAGAGCAGTGGTGAGATGTGCTCTGATCGAGGTACTCTAAAGATGATCCGTGCAGCTGTGTTTTGAACTTTTTGAAGTTTCTGGAGTAAATATTGTGACGAACCAGACAGAATCCAGTCTTGAAAGTACTAATGAACACAAGTGTTTTAGTGGCATCAGCTGAAAGATATTTATGAATGGAACTGATGCATCTCAATTCAAGATATGCAGCCTTGCATATGTTCATGACATGTTGGTGCAATGTGAGCGTACTGTCTAGAGTAACACCTAGGTTTCATACTGACTGTGAGAATTTAATGTTGGTGTTGCTGATATTTATTGTCTGAGGTAATGGATGTGAATGAGAAAGTCTTTGTGTTGTGATCAGAATAGCCTTAGTTTTTTCATAATTCATCTGTAGCGTGTTACATGTCATCCATGATTTCACATCAGAAATGCACCTCTCTATTCCATGGATGGTAGCATCAACTTCAGTTTGGTGGCTAGACTAGTATATTTGGGTGTCATCTGCATACAATTGGTGAGACACTGGGTGATGATCTATGACACTTGAGAGTGGCTGAGTGTACAGAATAAAGAGAACAGATCCCTGTTGAACACCACAACATATGTCAACTGGGCTGGAGTGTATTCCATTTGCAAATATAATTTGTGTTCTGTTGACTAAGTAGGACTTGAACCACTGTAAGGCTATATTCTGAATGCCAAATACATGCTGGAGATGGTGAAGTAATATATCATGGTCTATTGTGTCAAATGCTGCAGATAAATCCAGGAGAGTGAGGACTGTAATCTTTCCACTATCCAAAGCAGAGAGAATGTCATTAAATATTTTCAGAAGAGTAGCTTCCGTACTGTGGCAAGGGTGATATGCAGACTGTACATGTATCATATATATTTATGTCTGTAAGGTCTTTTGAGCATGCCATGTCAAAGAAATCACAATTCATTTTTGTTCTTGAAGGATTCATGGTACATGTACTAATTCAGTTCCCATAGTTTACCTATGCAAATGCTATAATTCAGTAATTTTAAATTGTAGAGTGCTCATCATCAAACCTATATTTATCAATATCGATGAAACCTGGATGTCAGCTTCTATATAGTGGAAAGGATTTGAGCTGCTGCATTTTCTGTACCTACATGTATTTGAAACATGTGCTTTCAATTCTGCACCAATGAGTCAGGTGCTAACTTATATAATCAATGTCACTCTCTATTTTTTTTAAACGTTATAACTAGAATAAGCTTTTAAAATATTCTTTTCCCTACAAAATAACTTTCATTATCAGCCAATCATGACCACCCAGACCCATATACATGTATATATTGTATGTTCACCCATTTCCAGGCTAGTTCCCATTTTTCCATACATTTAGTACCAGGTTATCAGCATTATTACATACAATTGTTTGTACACCTGACAAATATTTATAATAGTACACAAAATACTACAAGCATTATGGTACTGTTATAATTACAAATTACAGTTGTATTTAATTTTATCATCTGTTTCATCAAGTTATTAGTAAAACATTAGTTTCCCAATAACCTCAGTGATAAAATCATCATTTCTTTTGAAGGTCCACCAACCAGAAGATAAGCCAGTTGCAAGAAACTCTAGAGGAGAGAAAATCTGCCTTTAATTCTCTTGCAGCCAAGTAATTGTCTTGCATTATATTATAGATCTTAAAAAAGTTAACCAACTTGTACATGGCTATCAGATAAAGTTTTGATTGTACTGCAGATAAATTAAGACTAGTATTGACTGAGTGTAGTAACTGTCATTCACTGCCATTTTACTTTGTTTTGATGTAGATTTTATATATTTATTTGCTGTTTTCTACTCTTCAAGTGAAGAAATGGTTATGCATATCAATATCATGTTTCCAGTAGTGGACGCATTTAAATTGTTTTGAACTGGATGTTTTATAGTGTGCGAAATCCAAGAAAAGTTGAGTCTTGTACAAGCTCTATTCCGCAGTAGTATATACCTATTTTGAAACCAATTTAATATCAGGGAATAAATTAGCATTTATTTTTGACAAAGACATAAAGGAAGTTTATTTGAAAAAGTCAATGTATAATTGATACAGTTTAGTATCCATTCCCTCACATATTCTAAAAGCATGCACTTGCTGCAGTATGACAAATCTCCAAGAACTCAGTGTCAGCACACTCAACATGAAGTAATAACAAAGCAATCAGCTGTTTCTTTCCTGTGTAGTATAATTTATTATTTTGCAGAGGTTTGTTGTTTGATTCATGTTTCATTTAGAAATGTATACCTCATAATGTCTGTTAGAATGGCTTTTTTATGTAACACCTATATTATTTTGGACTTTATTTATCACTTACATTGATGTGGTGACTGATTTTCAGACTTGCCATGACTGAGTCTGAGCTAGCGTTGGCTGAACAGAAGAATAATGATTACATGGTACTGATGAACAAATTAAAGCATGAGCTGTCAGAATACACAAATGTTCATCAAAGTGACATTCGGAGAGAAAGAGAGGTAAACTCATGAAAATAATATCCAATTGTGTGCTTGTCATCATCAAGATTGTTATCTAGTAGTCATCAGTTTCTTCATCATTGTCAAAGACATAGAGGGCACTATTAGTTACCAAGGGACCTAAAAAATGAAGGGGATGCTATTATAATCGAAATATATGCTTTTTATTGTTGCTGAATTATAACAAAACAAGATTCCTTTCTTTCAAAACTATGGACATTTATTGTATGAACCAAGCATCCACATCAAACTAAATGTTCTGTTATTAAAAATATTGATGCCATGATTTCATTGCAAGTAATTGTGAAACTTCTTCTCATCCTTGAGAATATTTTTGAGTTTCTGGAATTTTAAGTTTACTGCAGACTTAGTTAAGTTCTCACAGAAATGCCCATGGAAACTGCTGTGACAGTCAATTATTTTTCATGTTTGAATACAAGAGGGCATATTGCATTTATGATAATTATACTGAAGCCAAATATAAAGATAGAACTAAATTACAAATTTCACTTGAGAAACTTATTAATTGGTATTTATTGACTAAAGTGCTAGTATTCATAAATAACATTTTCATTGATCGAAATTTGTTGAATCTTATTTTTGACTGTTATGAGAATATTGTTTGGAAAGCATTTGTAACAAAATACATGACATCTTATTTAAAGTTGAGAATTTGTTATGTTCATGAAAATTTCTGGGTACAAAAACCATCATTTCTGAGGAATAAGAAAATCATTAAATGAAGGTTTAATTTACCAATTTTGATGCAGTTTTTTTGTATTTTATAGTTTAAAATTGAAAATGAGAACCAAGCATGACCATGGTTTTTAAGTAGGCTTGTGAGTTGTCAAGGTTAAATTTATTGAGAGAGTGGTTTACGTCATAATCATAGTACTATCACACACCCAGGTTTTAACCTGAGCATTGTTGTAATTTAATGATCATGTCATTTTAGAGCAGTACAGTCTACATTGATTTTACATAGACAGCCTTAACACAGCATTTATGTCTCATAATTAAACAAAATTTTGTTTGATCATTGATTATTTATCGACCACAACTTATGATTCATTAAATATGAGTGGACCCTGAATTATGTCAGATCACTGGTATAGTAATAATGATACTGCTTGTACTATTATTGCTACAGCGTCTGTCTCTGCTCGTGCTACCACTATTAGTAATACTAATGCTACTACTCATACTAACATCAATCCTTGCTCATACTCCTTACACTATCATCATTTACTCCTCCTATTCATACTAATATCACTCACTGATCCAACTCATATTACCATCGCTCACTGCTCCTATTCGTGTTATCATCACTCACTACTCATACTATCACTCACTGATCCTACTTATACTACCTTCACTTACTGCTCCTAATCAGTTACCATCATTCATTGCTCATATTACTCATATTACCATCAATGCTTCTTCTACTCATGTTACCAACAGTCAGTGCTAGTACTCCTCAAGCTATCATTACACACTGCTCCTGCTTATCATACTACTACTTAATACTACTACTACTACTCATGCTACTCATACCCATACAGCTACTAATTGTACTCCTATGCATATTGCTCTGGTGGCCTAGTGGTTAGAGCATCCACCTTGGATGTGGGAGGTTGTGGGTTTGATCCATAGCCAAATCATACCAAAGACTTACAACAATGGTACTAACAGCTGCCTTGCTTAACACTCAGCATTAAGAGGTTAGTGTTAGGATGGTCAGCCTGATGTCAGGATAATGAGACTGGGTGGGACATAATAATACATGTCAGCGACATGATGCCCCAGTGCTAGGCATCACTATAAACATTGAAGCGATATGACTGAAAAATTGTTAAAGCTACCTTATAAATCCAAAATCACATACACCTACTCATACTATTACTTCTCATACTATTACTGCTTATATTCTTACTGCTCATATTATTCCTGCTCATAGTATTACTATTCATGCTATTACTACTCATACTAATATGACTTATACAATTACTGCTCATACTATTACTGCTCATACTAATATCACTCATACTAATACTGATATACTATTACTAATCATACTAATATGACTCATACAGTTACCACTTGTACTACTATGAACCATACTATTACTGCTCATACTATTACTGCTCATACTATTACTACTCATACTAATATGACTCATACTAATTACTGCTCTTACTACTGTGACTCATACTATTACTAATACTATTTCTACTCATACTACAAAAAACTCATATTATTACTGCTCATACTATTAATGCTCATATTACTATGAATCATACTATTACTGCTCATACTATTACTGCTCATACTAATAGCACTCATACTAATACTGCTATACTATTACTAATCATACTAATATCACTCATAAATTACCACTCGTACTACTTTGAACCATACTATTATTGCTCATACTATTACTACTCATACTAATATGACTCATACTAATACTGCTCATACTATTACTGCTCATACTACTGTGACTCATACTATTACTATTCATACTATTACTGCTCATACTATTATTGCTTGTACTATTACTGCTCATACTATTATGACCCATACTATTACTACTCATACTATTACTACTCATACTACAATGACTCATACTGTTACTACTCATACCATTACTACTCATACTATTACTACTCATACTACTATGACCCATAATATTGCAACCTTTTACTATTACTGCTCATACTATTACTACTCATACTATGAATCATAGTCATGCTAATGTAAATACTATTGCTGCCCCTGCCACTACAAGTCATGCAATTACTAGTTCTCCTCACACTGCAATTACTCAAGCAAAAGTATTACTACTCATGCTACAACCTTTACTACAACTCATACTACTCCTATTCATACTACTCCTATTCATACTATTACTGTTCATACTACTACTATTCATACTATTACTATTCATCCTATTACTATTCATACTACTACTACTTTTGAACACTCCAGTAGACTAGTGGTTAGAGTGTCTGCCTCATATGTGGGAGGTCGTGGGTTCAATCCCTGGCTGAGTCATGCTAAAGACTTACAAAAATAGTGCTAACAGCTGCCTCACTTGGCACTCAGCATTAATAGGTTAGTGTTAGGACTGGTCGACCTGGTGTCAGGATAATGTGACTGGGTGGAGCATCATGCTACATGTCTGCGATATGATGCCCCATTGCTAGGCATCACTATAAACTGCCACACTGCAGACAACATAGCAATATGACTGAAATTTGTAAAAAGCATTGTTAAAAATCAAAATCTCATACTGATTTGTACAACTTACACTACCTGCTACACCTACTTGTACTATTCCTATTTATACAACTACTACTGTTACTCTTACTGGTATTATTCATACTGTTGTTGACCATTCTAATTTTGTTTTCATCCTTGATTCATGCACCATGCTTCTTATGACCTCACACAATTGTTTTGACATCCGGATATCATCAGCTGTGTCATCAGTGCTCAGTGACTGTTATAGTAAATGTTGGTTAGAAAATATTTTGAAAAAATGAGATTTATATATCTGTTGCCATTTAAATCAGAGATGATGATGATAATATTTAACTAATACCATATTTGCCTCAACATTTATGCCATTGGAGTGGATGTTAGCTGTTTGTTATCAGGAAACCCATGTTGACAATTTCTGAGGCAGCAGAGACAATGTAAAAATTTGGTTACTATGACATGTACTTCTTATTTCTCACCCAAGTGACAGAGAAATCTAGCTGTTTTGCTAACCTTACTTTTCCTATCTCAGTCTAGTATCTCAGACCAATCGTCTCAGTCATGGTGTCCACGTGCTGAGAACTACTTTTAACAACAGAAACCCTTCTTGCCTTCTGCTGTGCCATAGTTGTTCTCAAATAAAACAACAACAGCAACAACAACAACAACAAATGATATATAACCAAAACATAGTTACTTAAGGCCAATCTGTCTTAAAATCTCAGCAAAACAAAAACATTTTGATAAAGACAAATACACACACACATATTATTTTGAGGTTTTGATATTATGTTAGTTCATTCAAACTAGCATGGTCAAGTTTATTCTATATGCAGGAATAGCTCAGTACATTTTCAGATCATTAAATGTAGCTAAAGCAACTGAATTTGTTGTAAACACTTCGCGTGAAACATTGTATATACTGTTAGCTACATTTAATGAAGCTGACCTGAAAAGTTTCTGTGCTACAGATAGGATAAAATTCTCAATGGTGTTATTTTATCCTATGTCGGAAAACAATGAGCCATGTACATAAGACTATATACCTATACACTTCACAGCATCCCAACTCTCTAAACAACAACAGAAAACTTAGCAATAGCCAGAAATGTGTTATGTCAAACATGCTCTATTATAATTTTGTTAAGCATCTCCGTTGTGCTCCAGCTGAATATACCTGCAATATTTATTGACAAATAATACACTTACCAGCCAGAAGGAATCATTTATCCCTCAACACACTAATCCATAAGCAAATTTCACTGCATCACTTGCTATATTTCCAAGACAAAAATATAAATTTTCAAAGAATCCGTGAACTTGAAAGTTTAGCACATTGTTATCCTCTGGGGTCCGCATATTTGGAGGGTGACAAGGGTCTTTTATACGGGAGTGTGGGGTACTCAAAATTGGAAATGATGAAAGGAACCAGTTTCTTTCTAATAAATTATTGCTATTTATTGTTAATTTCATATAACATCCATATATTAAATGTGATAATACCTCATTACTATGCAACATTTTATGTTGTTATTTTTCTCATTTGTATAAACTGTGTACTTCGGACGCAACGGTCACACTACCGTCCTCATTAGCTTATTTATATTCATGCGCCACATGTAAACATTGCGACGTGCACACTTTTAAAGAGTTCTTTTTACTTTAAAGGATAATATTGGGTGAGAAAAATAATCTATGTTGGGGTTTGGACCGAGACAATGAAATCCCAGCCGCGGGGTTACATTATATGTCTCCCTATTTGGACAAGCCTCATGGGGAGACAAATAATATAACCCCTAGGCTGGGATTTCATTGTCTCGGTCCAAACCCAACATAGATTCTATATATCATGTTAGAAATAAAATACAAGGCAAAAACTATACAGTATGAAATTCTTCATTGGAGTATTTGTTTATCATTATTTAAAAATTTCTTATTGCACTGAATATGATTTTAAAAGCAATAAAATATATTTTAAAAAATATTGAGAATTCTTTCATCCAAATTTGGAATAAAACACAAATTTGGCTATGTATTTATTACTTACCCCAATTTTACACTTTTAAATATTCTTAGCTTTACAGTATGAATAAATTTTAAAATGAATTTGGATTTGGACAAGTTTGATTCACTTTTTGAAAATATCAATGTGTGGACATAGGAGAGGATACTAAATAGTGCTTGTCTATGTGTACTGCGTGGTAAAGAAAACAAGACTGAACAATTGTATCAAATGCCAGATCAACCATGTTTAATTAATAATTTTATTTATGTTTCAGGAGAGAGCAGCAATGGAAATGAAATTGCTAAAAGAGATATCTGAGAGCAATGACAAGAACATTGTGTATGAGACCAAGGTAGAAAAGCGCAACTGACTGAATTATTTTTTTGCCACATTGTGCAAAATGAATTACTATTTTGTGCTTTAATTTTTTTAAGTGATTTTTATCCTCATAGCAACTCTGAAATCTTCAATATATATAGAATATATTGATAAGCTTGATAGAAGTATACATATTTTAACATGTAAACATTTATTTTGAGAAAAAGTTCTTCCTTTACATTGGACATCTATGCTTTTGCTGAGTAAATGAAGGTTAAAAGAATTGAATCAAATGATCTGTTAGGAATTACTCTGATTAGGCAGCAATTCAATGTCAGAAAAGAAATGATCTGTTCAGTACCATTATCTGATAATATTAATAATAATAATAATAATAATAATAATAATAATAATAATAATAATAATAATAATAATGACTTTGTATAGCGCCTAATCTTACAAAGCTCTAAGCACTTTACACCATCAATAATGATATGACTACACTGCAGAACAACAAATGACAAAAACAATGAAATTGGAAAACATAAAAACATGCTGAAAACATATAAGATACAAAACACGATTAGGTCGCTAAGTTTGTCCCTGCAGTCGAAACAGGTGAGTCTTAAGAGCACTCTTAAAAGGGACCATTGTGTCTTTGTGTCTAATTTCAATGGGCAATTCATTCCACGTCCCTGGGCCCTTGTGTGCAAACGAACGTTGTCCATATGACTTTGTTTTCACCTTGGGAACAATGAGTATACGATTATCAGAAGAAGAGCATAAGGATCTAGCTGGTGTATACACATGGGTGAGGATGGATAGGTATGTTGGACTGGAGTCTGTCAGTGAAACATAGCACAGAAAACAAATTTTGTGTTTGATTCTGTATCGAATTGATAGCCAATGTAGGGTACAGAGCAGTGGTGAGATGTGCTCTGATCGAGGTACTCTAAAGATGATCTGTGCAGCTTATTTTTGAACTTTTTGAAGTTTCTGGAGTAAATATTGTCACGAACCAGACAGAATTGCGTTACAATAATCCAGTCTTGAAAATGCTAATGCTGGTGTATACACCAGAAAAATACTTGTGCTCCTCTGTTGACAACTGTATACTCATTATTCCCACTATGGAAACAAAGATATATGGACAATGTTCTTTTGCATACCAGGGCCCAGCAGTGTGGAATGAATTGCCCATTTAAATTGGACACAGGCACAGAGATCCCTTTCAAGAGTGCCCTTACAACTCACCTTTTTCAACTGCAAGAACAAACTTAAAGACCTAATAATTTTTCTTACCTTAAATATTTTCAGCATTTTGTATGTTTTCTAATTTCATGTAACAGTTATTGTTTTTTTGTAGTCATATCATTATAGATGTTGTAAAGAACGTAGAGCTTCTAAAACTTAGGTTTTATACAGAGTCCTTATTATTATTATTTCTTCCAGGTTGAAGATCTTGAAAGAAAATGCCGCCATCAGCAAGATCAAATATTTGAACTCAAGGAACAAGTTACTCAGCTACATGCAGAACTGAAAATGAAGGGAACTCAGTTTGATGGTAAACGTAGTTGCTACATGTGTCTGTAGTTCTTGCTTCTTAGAGATTTAAGCTATATTATTTGGAAACATAGCATGTTGATGTAGGTGTGATGGTAGATGAGGTAATATTTAAAGTACCTTTATGGTTTGATCCTCCGCTTGTCCCAGTCTTTGCCTATGTTCCTTACCAAAACTTTTAGAAAAATTCAGGCAACACAACATTTGTTATTGTTCTCAAAGGAATAGTCATTTCCACCAGAATATGCCCCAAACAAACACAAATAATAATTCATTTGATCTTCACTGTATCCAGCTCTACCATTTATTGTTGGCTAAAAACAAATTTAAAATTGCTGTATATACATACTCAAATTCACGCAAGCCAAGAACACAAAAAACAAGGTATTAACTTATAAGAATTTTGTTATCAGCATAACCAATTTCAATCCACCAGTGTTTCTTTCTTATTTGATTATGTTAGATAAACATGGTACGTTAGGATTGTGCAACTGTTGAACAAATCTAGCCTGCTGAAACTAAAAATCAAAATTCTTCCTATGTGTTTTGGCTTGTTTTAGCAACAGAAGCTCTAAAAGTTAATTGGTTGCAAAGGTGGAACTCAGATGAGACTAGTTGCATCATAGTTAAAGAGGCACACTTGAGTTATCTTTCTATTTCCCACACCAGAGCATTATACTGGAGTTATATTTCTGTCTATGTCTCATACCAAAAGAGATATAATGGAGCTATGTTTTTTTCTCCAACCAAAGTAGCAAACTAGAGCTATCTTTTTGTCTATTTCTCACACTGGTTGTTCTTAAGGTTTTAATAAAAACTTGTTATTTTTATACATTTCTAAAAATCCTTGATGGATTTGTTGATACATTTAATACATTTATAAAAACCCTTGATGGCATTGTTCATACATTTGATACATTTATAAAAACCCTTGATGGCATTGTCCATACATTTAATCCATTTCTAAAAATCCTTGATGGCATTGTTCATACATTTAATACATTTCTAAAATCCCTTCATGGCATTGTCCATACATTTAATAAATTTTTAAAAAACCCTTGATGGCATCGTCCATACATTTAATACATTAAATTTTCTAAAAACCCTTGATTGCATTGTTCATACATTTGATGAATCATTGTTAAACTACAACAATTCATTCTGCAACATACTTCCTCAACCTTTTGACCATGTGGTCAAGGTCACATTTTCATCCATGCCAACCATGACACTTTTTGCATAATCATTATACTTTTTTCACTAAATTATGAATTATGCATAAATGTATTCAGAATACACGTTTTCAGTATATCCCCCCTCCCAAAAAATTAATAATTTTTTTTCATTTTTAATTAACATCCAATTAATCCTACAGACGGTATTCTAGAAAAGATAGCTTCTATGTAACTTCAACATAATAGTAGGCTTGTCCGTATACTTACACACACTTTCATAATAGTATTATGTTCTGTTTATAGCAGCTGCCCTATTTCCAAGAAACGGGCTGGTTCTACTTTAGAACTTTTAATCTCCGTTTCTATTTATAGCAACTGTATGGCTTAGTTAGGAGATAACAGATTAGTTTTCTAACTTGTAATCTTTACTTGCAGAGTCTTTGTTCCAACTTATATCTGGTACTGATCCATTCTTTAAGAATTTGGCGCTAAAAAGTCAAGTCGAATTTATTCTAGTTGATGCGTGTGTTAGAGCTGAAATGTTTTTAAAATAATTTCACAGATGGATTAGAAAAGACAAAAAATTGATTCAGAGATGAATACATGAATTACATATTACAGTGTTCCATTCTAGGGCAGCTTCACACCCCTTTGCAGGTTTGTGTGGAAAGGATTTTATTATTGGTCATGGTGGTAAGACAAAGAAACCTTGAATTAGCTCGTTTTATTAACTCTAATACTAAGGAAACTTCTTTTTTTTTACAGCAGAACTAAATTGTGGGAAAATGTTTATAAATACAGATGCGTTATGTCCTGAGTTCATAATAGAATCTCTTGCAGCAGAAGACTACATTGGTCCTTTGTTCAAATAAATGTTTCCTGATTCAAAAATTGCAGAAAATATGGATGTGCAAGAACATAATCATCTAATATTGTTAAGTGTTTAGCAGAAGATACTTCACTTAAATTTGCAGAACCCAGGAAAATTTGGCTGTTTAATATTGCAACAGACAGGAGTAGTTTTTCATCTTTTTTACCATCTAAAAGACCCGATAACTGCAGAATATAATTTTCCTCTTCTTTGTCAGGTTATGAAAGGAATATTGGTTCTTTACCATTATAATGCGGACTGAGAGATTGTTCGGTATTGTTAACAAAAATAAAACTGAATTCCGATCCAGACTATATAACCCAGTACTTTGGTGCTCTATTGGTGTGCAAAAACATTCATAATCTCGGTAAACTGATACAAAGTGTTTTAAAATGAGAGGCTCTTGCTTTTTAAAGCTCAAAGTGTTATATATAAAAACTTGAAGCAATAATTGATGATAAAAGTCCAGAGGGATAAATAAATAATTTTGTACATATGCTCATTAATTTTTATCATGTTAAATGTGGATTACACTTTTCTGCTCAGATTACTCTTTTTTGTCCACATGGATTACACTTCTTCCTCGCCAGGGGTTGGCATGTATGCATTTTTACAGCATTATTTTGATTTTAGGCTTGACATGTAGACTCAGACACAAGCCTTTTTAGTTTGTTATTCACTTCACTTCTTTTTAATTTATTGCTTATTGAAACCGACAAAATTTTAAAATGTATGCAGACCAAGTTTCATTATTCTACAATGTGTTTGTTTTAAATTAATACAAAAAATTAATTAATAAATTATTGGGGCAGTCATGTGAATGATATTTCTCTATCTCATACCATATAACAAGATCTTTCAGCAATGTAAAATTATTTGATTGTATCCAAAAACAAATCTTTTAAATTAGGATACTTATTTATTTATTACATATTTTGATTTTTAATCTCAAATTAAAAAATATACCCATTATATAGTACACCTCTCCAAGCAGCAACTGGTGTTGTTAATGGTGTCAGTATACACTATATGGTATATTACTCCAAGCAACAACCTGTGCTGTCAATAGTAGCAACCATGATGTTATGGTGTTTATATCTGCTGTATGCTATATCAAACCAGGCAACAACCTGTACTGTTAATAGTGCTAATTACCAACCTATGCTGTTAGTGGTGCTAATTAACAACCTCTGCTGTTAATGGTGCTAATTTACTCAGTATATGGTATCCAAGCAACCACCATCTGTTAATTGTTCTTATTAAAGTTGTACATACCTGACAGTGACATGAACAAACATTTTTGTATCTTTTGAGTATGGATAGTTCATATTATACACTAAGGGTGTTAAGTCAACATATGGGGAGTTGAACTATCCATTTAGGAATGTAATCTTGGAATAAAAAATTAATGTGGCATCATCACTTCAGTATCAGTCATGTCTGTGTTTATCAGTCAGTTTCC
This sequence comes from Unio pictorum, assembly GCA_030141615.1. Classification (NCBI taxonomy): domain Eukaryota; kingdom Metazoa; phylum Mollusca; class Bivalvia; order Unionida; family Unionidae; genus Unio; species Unio pictorum. The sequence continues at coordinate 27,831,662 of JARLTB010000044.1, forward strand.
TTTATAGTCTGAACTCCATCAGCACTCGTTTTGAGATGTTAGTCATATTTGTTCAGAATAGTTTGATGAAACTGTTTAGTTTTAGGATCATGGAAAAACGTAAAGACATGGAAGGGGGCTTAAAACTTTATGATCTTTAATGAGGATGAGTACGATACAAGGAAGATTTTACATCCTGGATGCAGTCGAAGAAGGCATTGGTGTGTTGATGGGACAGGATATTAAAATGTGCATTTTCATAAGTTAAAAAGATGTTTGGATTTATGCAGTGGTTTCCATCTGTTGTTATTTATTGATTGCCCTCCATATTGAACCCAATCATTAAACTTGTGCTTTTCTTTTTCAGAACATCTGTCACAAGAGAAAGCAAGGACAAAGAACTCATTGCAAGAAGCAGACCAACTCAAGCTAAAAGAGGTATGCTTTCTTTGATAAATTATCTGACTCTGGCCTTGATTTATTATATTCCATGAAGAATATTAAATGTAAAGTAGATGGTAGACAATAAAGGGAGATTAAAAGAAGAATAGAAATGAGAATGACGGGCTCACTTCATATGTGACTAAATTTGGAATAAGGCCATTACATGTTTTATTTATTGCCTTCCATGTTTTTGCAAAAGGGCTAGGACATACCATATTTCATGTATTTATTTTTCGTACCCTTTAATGTTTCGTACACAATCCAGTTATCAAACTAATAAATTTTTGAATGTATCATATTTTTTTGATACAATATCACTTTGTATTTTTTTAAAAATCCTTTAAGTTATTGGACATAACATTTCTACTAAGAAAATTTGTGTTTGCAAAAAAGATTGAAAATACCATATAGCCAGTTTGTTTTTTACAAAAATTAATAATGAATTGTTGCTGAGAATACAATTATTGATGCATAAACTCTCTTATGGTCACTTCAGTATCAGATTCTACTGTTGTTTATTAACAACTGGACAAAGGCCTTCATAGAACATAATCCTGAATTATTGTTTATTAGTTCTCCTTAAATCTGTCGCCATAACAAAACACCACATGCATTTTAAATGAGTTCGGAAGCCCTGTGGTGTTTTCTTATCCAACAAAAATTATATCCGAGTACATGCTAAATTGAAGATAACAGACTAATAATGAACTAATTTTATTGTTTCTTAGTAGTCATATAAAAATAAATTATAAAAACCATTTAAGTTTCTGTTGTCAATTTGAAAGTCATGGACTTCATTAAATTGATTCATATATATATATATATATATATATATATATATATATATATATATATATATATATATATATATATATATATATATATATATATATACAATCTTTTAAGTGCTTGAATATACTGTTTTGACTTGGATATAATCAACATTTTGTTACAAATCTATTCTATGATATACCCCTCTATTGTTATCCTTATTGGTGAGTTCGAATAACATGTAATGTATATGATTGCTGGACTTTACAATATCTGCTGTATTGACATATTTTCATTTCCCTACCGCCAGTCTTGCTGATTTGACCTCTTCTGTCAAGTCTTGCCATATGTCTGGTTTCAACTGGAATAACCAAAGCTCTAAGCCTATTTAATTAGCATGCAAATAACACTGCATAGCTATGTGATTATTGTAACAAAGTATATCATAATTAAAACATGAATGAATTGTTGATTTAGAGGTGTTTATTGACAATGGAATATAGTTGTGTCCTAATACATGAGGATTTTCTTAATTGTCAGGTAAATGGAAATATTCTTTTCTCTCTTTGCAAAAGCTACAATTAAAAACTGTCCTGAACAAAAACGGTCTTGTACACTGACAAAACAACTCTCTCTCTCTCTCTCTCTCTCTCTCTCTCTCTCTCTCTCTCTCTCTCTCTCTCTCTCTCACACACACACACACATACACACACACACACACACATGCTCATGGGCATTAACTACAATGTGTCAAGTTCTTTATATATTTTTTTTATTGTAATTTGAAAATGAGGTTGTTGCTTTAAGAATACAAGTTGCACTTTGTTTCTTGACAACATGGACTCATATTGTTGCATACAATTTACCAATCACAGGTCAGTATTGTAGGCTTTAGTAACATTTTCCTTTTATTCATTATAATTTATAAGCTGTTAAATGAAATTTGCTATACTAATTAGTTTTCTCACTTTTGTGCACTTTTACTGTAATGCACTTTGAGATAGACATGAAACTTTCCATGTCTGCCTAGTAGCTTTACAGTGCTGTTTCAAGGGTCACAACCAGATTTCATTGTATAATTTTGGTAACATCAACGCAGTAGGTATGGGACACATTCACTGAATTTGCTTGTTCAGCGCATAAAAGCATTGCAAGAAAAATCAGACTGAACCAAAAAATAGACATCAACCAGTTTTATATGTATATGTGTTTCATACATTATTTTTATAGATTAAGCCCTCTTTATACAGTGTAGTCCACACACATACAGTTTTTCCATTTAAGCAAGTAGATTTACGTCATATTTTTTGCATGGCTTCCACTTTGAGTGAGTCTATGCTTGTAGTAATATGACAACACTTATGGTGGTGTTATGATAATAAAACATGTGTAGTCTGATGACATTTGTAATAGTCTGATGGCATTTCTGGTTGTTGTAGGGTTTAATGCCATTTTTAAGCACATGATAGGCTATACATGGTGGTCAGTATTATTGGTGGAGGAAGAAACGTGAAAAACCCCGGAAAGAACCACGACCCATGAGAAGCTACTGGCAAGCTTTCTCACATAACTACATTAGCCGAATCTTAGACTCAAACCCATGTAGACAGAGGTGAGATGGCAGTGATCCGTAACAGAGAGCGCTTTAGACCACTGGGCCACTCAGTGCCCTGATGGCATTTGTAGTAGTCTGATGACATTTGTAAGAGTCTGATGGAATTGGTAGTAGTCTGGTGACATTTTTAATAGTCTGATGGAATTGGTAGTAGTCTGATGACATTTTTAATAGTCTGATGACATTAGCAGTAGTCTGATGACATTTGTTATAGTCTGATGGTATTCGTAGTAGTGTGATGACATTTGTATTAGTCTGATGATATTAGTAATAGGTTGTTGACATTTCTAATTGTCTATTGACATTTGTAGTAGGCAGATAACATTTTAATAGTCTGATGACATTTTTTGATTTGTAGTATGCTGATAACATTTGTAATATTTTGATGATATCTTCAGTAATCGGACAGAATAGATTGTAGCCTGATGACACTTGAAGTACAATAAAATGTCAAGTATACGGACTGTTTGCTTGTATGGACTAGTACTTTCTCGCCTCAAACATTTATTTCTTATAATCAACATATAAACAGAATTAATAATTTACCAACACTGACTTAGAACAGAGTAACAGAAATCAGAAATAAACACACTCTTATTTAATTATAATTGCGATGATATAATATAATGATAAAAATGATAAAAATATAATGATACTTATAAATATAATGATATAACTTAATTATCTTCTTAATGTAATAAGAAATTGATGGAAAGAATGATTTTCTCACAGAAAGTCCAAGCTATCAGTGTTGACTTAACAGGCGATGTAAGACAGCAAATGTGTATGTTTGTATGTATGCAATTGTTTATAATGGCATCTCTGCATAATAATGACTATACAGTGCCAACTAAAGTTAAAATTTGAGGGGAAAAAATATAAACGTTTAGAAAGGTAAATCCATCCAAATAAATATAAACATTAAGTACAGCATGACAAGATATTTAAGGGTGATGTAAATTCATCACCTTGCACAGGTGTGAATAGAATCCATGTTAGCTCAGTTTATCTTGATCAAGGCATTTGATATTTATGGATACTTTGGTAATGCATTTTAGTATTTAATTATATCTTATAAAATTTTCATTTTTAAAACTTTTTCGGCTTTTTGGCCTGTACATTATGTATGAAACATTAATATTTACTTAACTAAAAATACATATACAGTCAGACCTTTTTAATCCAGCTATTTCTATTCAGTTTCATTTTTTGACCAAAAAAGATCATCTGGTTAACTGATATCCAGACGAAATCTAATGCTTTGATGCATCTAGATAATTAATGTTTTACTGTAGTCTGATGACATAGTGTTATCTGATGGCATATTTGGTTGACTGATGACATTTGTTGTAGTCTTATGACATATTAAGTAGTCTGATGATACATGATGTAATCTGATGACATTTGTAGTAATATGTATTGTAATATGACAACATGTAACAGCCTGATGACATTTGTAGTAGTATGTATCATAATATGACAACATGTAACAGCCTGATGACATTTATAGTAGTATGTATCGTAATATGACAACATGTCACAGCCTGATGACATTTGTAGTAGTCTTTTGTAGAAGTCTGATGATACCTATTTTAGTATGATTACATTTGTAGTAGTCTGATAACAGCTGTAGTACACTGATGACATCTATAGTGGTATGTATAGTACTCTGATGACATGTAACAGTCTGATGACATCTGTAGTAATCTGATGACATTTATACCAGGCCAATGATATTTGTATTAGGCCGATGACATGTAATAGCCTGGTGACATTTGTAGGAGGTTAATGATATGTAACAGCCTGATGACATTTTAGTAGTACTCTGACGATGTTTGTAATAGTCTAATGACATTTGAGATATTCTGATGATGTATGTATGTAGTATTATAACATTTGCAGTGGTCTGATGACAATATGGAGCTGCATAGAAAATAAACTCTTTTCTGTTGTAGATTATGTTCGTTAAACAAGAGGCAACAGAGACAGAGAAAGCACTAAGGGACAGAATTCAGCGACTGGAGATGACTCGGCTAGAGTTGGAAGAAGAGATTAGCAGACAAAAGACAGTCAATATGACAGACAAGCTACATGCTGAGGAACAAATTAATATTACCAAACAGAAAATAAAATATGAGGAGGTAAATGATGGTCAACATTTTTGTACAAAATTAAATGGCAGATAAGAAAATATGGTAGTAGCTCAGTGTGAACAGTAGCTGATTGGTGAAGGCGATTGTCATGAAATTTGCACTATAGTGTGCATGTAAAATAGACCATTTTGCTGTGTCTTCTGGTTTTAATAAACTAAGACATTTCATCTTTGATGCCAGTCATTCATGCTTTCTGATCATCATCATTTTACTGCAGGTAGAACTTATTTCAGTTGTTCTGTGGAAAATGTTTAAATATAATTTTTGTTAAATATTTAGCATTCATTTTCATAAAACATTACAAATCTGATAACACACTAAGCTTAGAATTTCAGATGTTATTTTGAAAGAACAATTGGAACATCTCATTAAAACTACTAATTATAAACTGGTGTTACTGGAAAACACACAAGAAGGATATTATTATTCTACTTATTATAACACACTCATGTTTTTGGAAAAGAACAATATAAGCATCGCATTAAATCTGTTTAATCTAACACTGGTGTTACCTGGAAAGTATAATAGAATCATGTCATTAAAAGTACATATTATAACACTCATGTTATCTGGAAGGTACAATAGAATCATTTCATTAAAACTACTAATTATAACACAGGTGTTATCTGGAAAGTACAATAGGATCTTAAAACAATAAAACTACCGAATATAACACACTGATGATATGAAACCATAGCATTACTGTAGCATTAAGAAACCAAATGTAAAGCTAACTTGATAAAAAAAAAATAGCAGCAACTCTGTCTTCAGACGAACTATTGTTTTTAATTACACATATTCATATGTATACACATCAATGTGACAGGGTCATGTAGTGTTACCAGTTATTATTGTTCATCTGTACATATATCTGTGTGTATTGTTAAGTTTTGTATTTAGGACACTGGTGGAGAACTTGTGTTCGATAAACACATTTCTAGTTCTTTTCTTTCTGCATAACTAAAAACTATTTTGGATGTTGACATTGTGAAGACAAAAATAATGATTTCTTATATTTTATCATTCACTTTTGACTGATTTTGATAGATTCCTTTCAAGTGATATTAAGTTTCTCTTTCATCGTTAAGATATCTAGCACTTGTAATAAAAAGAAATATTAATTCATGGTCCTTTTGAGAACTTAGCACACACTCTAATATATTCATTCATAGTCCTGATGATAGTTAGCACACACTGTAACATGAATTCATGGTCCTGATGAGAACTTATCACACACTCTAAAGTATCCATTCATAGTCCTGATGAGGACTTAGCACACACTGTAACATTAATTTATGGTCCTTTTAAGAGTTAGCACACACTCAAAAACATACATTCAGTGTCCTCATGAGAGTTGACATACACCATAAAATATCCATTCATGGTCCTAATAAGGTTTGGCACATACTATAAAATATTTATTCAGGGTCCAAATTAGAGCTTGCATATACTGTAAAATATCCATTCAGGGTCCCATTGAGAGTTGGCTCAGTCACATGTTTGTTCTGGGTCTTCAGGCCCAACCCCTTTTCATACAAATTGTCAAAATTTATCCTAATTGATAGCTTGCAATATCTCTTATAATACTTTTTGTGGCATTATTACTTCTGCCAGATAAAGCACAGTTTAAAAGTCTGTGATGGATTGTTCAATAAAATACCATCTTATTTATGCACAATTCTCTACTAAAGAGAAAGCATTAATGATATTATCCAGAAATCTCAGTGAAACTGGAGTCAGAAAATAAAAAAAATTAATATTGGCTTTTAAGGAGAACAGGATGAAGCAGTTGGAGGAGAAGCTGAGGATGATGCAGATTGCCAAGGATGAGATGGAATCCCAGTACATCCAAAATCAAAGTCTGGTTTCTGAGCTGAACTCCAAAAATAGCTCTCTCACACTGGAAGTTGAGTCACTCAAACGTAGACTCAACACTCTTAATGAGGTTTGTACATTCAGTCTGCTCATTTTCTAAACAAATCACAGAAATTGTTGAATTGTCTTGTACATTAAAACAAAATCTGGAATATTTTAATTTAACACTGTAGCATACAATTCTGTAGGTTTTAACATGTAATATTAAGCCTAATAGGCTTCTATTCTGTAATAGTTGAAGTAATCTTGATGAAGCATTTGCATGAGTGGGGGGAGGTGCTTGCATGGCAGGCAGTGGTGGGGGGAGGGCATCTTGATTTGATTCTGCTCATACCAAGAAGGTTGCTAACATTATTGAGCAAAAACGCTGTGTAGACAACTGGAATTTGGCTAGCATATTTGTGTGCATGAAAACTCTGTGTAGACAACTGTTATTTGGCATATTTGTGTGCATCAAAACACTGTGTAGACAACTGTTATTTGGCATATTTGTGTGCATGAAAACACTGTAGACAACTGTTATTTGGCATATTTGTGTGCATGAAAACACTGTAGACAACTGTTATTTGGCATATTTGTGTGCATGAAAACACTGTGTAGACAACTGTTATTTGGCATATTTGTATGCATGAAAACACTGTGTAGACAACTGTTATTTGGCATATTTGTGTGCATGAAAACACTGTGTAGACAACTGTTATTTGGCATATTTGTATGCATGAAAACACTAGACAACTGTTATTTGGCATATTTGTGTGCATGAAAACACTGTGTAGACAACTGTTATTTGGCATATTTGTGTGCATATGTAGATCATACTTACAGTGATCTTTAATATTTTACCAGTTTTAAACTATTTCAACTATTTTGATGAAAAATTTAGCACAAATGTAGCAAAAACCACCTGAGGTAAAAAAAAAAATAAAAAAAATGATAATATTATTAGAACCGAATGTACTGATTGTAAAACTTTGTGATGTCATAACCTACTAACATATAGCTGCATTAATGTCACCAGATCAAAAGGTAGCTGCTGCAGCTACTAGGGTATATATAAATGACACATCAGCAAAATTGTGTCAGTCTTTTGTACCAGTGCATCAACCATAACTTTTCCCTGTGATGATTTACACGGATAAGAAAGTCAGAGTTTAGGTTGTCAAGACCACCCGCAGGTGTGGGGTAATGCCACAACTTTGCTCAGACACCTTCTTCCAAACAAATTCAGTATGCATGTTTGATTCATATATTTTCTACCTGATTATATTAAAAATAATCCCTCTTTCCCTGCAATGAAAGTGTCCTTTAAGCAGAGAAAGTTATCCTAATGTAATGTGATCTGTTAAGTCTTACCAGAGAAACATTATTTACTCAAACATTTTTATCTCTCTGCAAACCCAAAGTTTTATGTATTTTGAATAAGGATACTTTAAAATTAAAATAAGTGTATAGTTATATAAATTACATGTTGCAAAGTCTTTATCAAGGAAAGTAAACACTGAAATGCTTGTTTGTAATTTAAAACAAATTACATCTTTGTGCTAATGGTATCATAAATTACCTTGACCTAAACAATTTCTGTAAAGCATTAATCGTATATTTTACCTATTATTTCTGCATGCAATTACTTGTAGTAGCAAAATGTTGTTTTTAAAGCTGACAGCACAAATCAGATTTACACTTGTCTAATCAAATGTCCAAAATGGAATGTCTAGATTTGCATTTTGAAATAACATTATTTTCTAATTATCCTCTTGCAGGAACTTGCAGAGAAAAACAACATAACTTTGGCTGAAGTTGGAAAGGTTAAATTGGACCTTCAGCAAGCTCTGAACAAACATGAAGCTGAGAGAATGGCCCAGAAAGAGCTGAGAGAAAAACTTAGTGAAGCTGACAGCAAGGCAACAGGTGATTGTTACTAATAGCTTGGATCTCTTGTATGGACATAGAGTACATGTTTTTATTATTGGAGTTGTACTTGCAAGAAAGATAAAGGTTTATAAAAGTATGCTAAATCTTAAAGAGATATGAATTTTTTCTAATTATTTTGATTATTTCTGTTCACTGGTAGTGTAATTTTCCTAATAATTGGGCATTTATACAAGCTCAGTTTGTGAGTAAAAACTTGAAGTGAAGTACATAAAAAAATTAATAATTTACTGTCTTATAAGCATTGTATAGTAATGGTATCCCAACAATAACTACCTCAAAAAGTGAACACCACTTAAATTGAAATGCTTTAAATTAAAATGCTTTAACTATCGAGTGCATACTGAGATTATGGAGGTAGGGTGCATAGCAGTCCTTATTTCTGTCTGACCTTCCATCTGGAACAATCTTGTTAGCACAACTAGTCCCACAGTATTTGATGCATCCATGAAATTGTTAAATATTATGATTAACACCTCAAGATTTGCATATCGACAAGCTGCATTGCTCCCACAATATTTGCTAATTATTGTCCTTTTTATTTCATAGTGTGGCATGGTCATGTAACTTATCCCCCAATTTTTGTAGGATTGCTTTGATAATAAATACTTTTTGGTCATCACCAAAGATATTGATATTTACAAATCCCACAACATTCGAGATATTGCCCTTTTACCTTAGTGTAGTATACGTGTTTAGCAATCTCATTAGTGCTGCTAATCCCCCCCCCCTTTTTGTTTGACCAACATGAAACTTAGAAAATTATATGGTCATCATCTGAAAAAGAACATCGACAAAACACTGCTCCCTGAGTTTGTTCAAGTTATTGCCCTTTTCATTGATAGCTTAATGCACCGTTTATCACAATCTCATTAGTACAATTAACCTTGTAATTTCTGATGAATTGACATGTAAGTTTGGAGAATTTTGGTCATGATCTGAAAATGGTAATTAGAACAAGTCACTTTATTGCTATAATGTTTTCGGAGTTACACATCATATACTTTTATCTATTATGATTTGCTGTGAAACTTCATACTTATTATGGTCATCATTTAAATTGCATATATGACAAACCTTTCTTAATTTTTATAAGCATTATTGCTCTTTTTGACTTACAGCTGGGTGCACTGTGTGCGAAACATAGTTAATATGATTATGGATATCTAAAGAAGATATGTGTTGACCAATCATTTTAGTCACATGGTTTTTACAATTAAACCCTTATTTTTTTTTATAGACACACCTCCATCATGGAGTAGGGGTAGATGTGGGAGAGATGGGGGTTATATTTATATGACTAAATTGCATACCATTTTCATCTATATCAATCTTTTTTTAAATTTGTGACAGAAAGGCGGAATACAGCAGGTCCTGAGGGTTTAGGTTAAGTATGTGATCTAGTCTTAAGCGATCTACATTAACAATATATACCAGTTGTCAACAAGAAAAGTGAAAAAATTTCACCTTTAGACCTTGTCCCATGGATAAGCAGACATCCAGGCTTTTATTTTTTCCTAATTTTTGCAGCTTATACACGAGTATATATGGTAGTTTATTTTGTATGTTCCAGTTGTTATTTTTAATTATAACATTATCTACTGCCCATTCATTACAAACAAAGAAGCCTGCACACAATAGTCTAGCAACCTGGAAATTTACTATTTGTAATAATAAAATAACCTTGTTTTTTGCTAATATTATGTTTAATGGATGGAAAACGCGAACAGTCAGTAGCCACTAAATATTTTAGACCATTATTGGTTTTCTCTCTTCTCAGAACAACTGATGAAATATCGTGACACAATTGAATCAAAGGAGAGAGAAATATTGAGCCTTCAAGAAAAATTGCGAGCACGGGAATATGAACTATCTAGAGTACGTGAAGAAGAACTTCAACGAGCACAAGTCCTACAGAATGCAGTAATGAATTATGTCAGCAAAGTACCACAGCCCAGCAGATGAGGAGGACAGGTGTCTCAATTTGAATTCATTCTTCAGAAAATTACAGCAAAATATTTAGCAAAGAATTTATTCTCAACAGATTTTTATTAATGTGTTTGCAATAAAATGTATCCTCAAAGCATTTGTAAGTTACAGGTACTTCTAACTCCATGCAACTTGCATGTAGATGTGTAACATTATGCAGTCAATACCTGATTTAAAAGTCTTTGTAACTTCATCAACCTTAAAAGTGTGACATAATGCAGTCATTACCAAATTAAGTTACAAGGCCTTGTAACCAAGCAACATTTAGGTAAATGTGTTAAATTGTGCAGTCAGTATTATCTGCATATTTTTAACAATTCAGGATATTCTGTGCACAGTTTATCTAAGAATTATTCAACAGTAAAACTTTACAACCATATGCAATTTATTTATGTTGTATAGTATAGGAACCTGGAACAATTTTTGTTGAGCCACATCACCAATTGAAATTTTCTTTTACCGAGTAAGCATCTGCTGTATAACTTTGGATTTTTATCATATAAATAATAATATTTATCTAACAATATCTGTGATATTAGGAAAATGCAGATCTGGAAGCACCTTGGAATTTTATCACTAAGAATGTAATGAAAAAAGTTAATCAAAAGCTATAATAACGTTCCTGATATATAAGAGCATGCTTTTAAATAAATTTGTATGTGCTACATTTTTCTTTACATAAACGCATATTTATGCAGATGAAATCTGAATATGCCAAAAATGAAAGTCATTGAGATCTGAATCTGTATAGGATTCTTAAAGCATCAAATAAGTTTGTTATAGATACATATGAGCTTTGATTCCCCGAATAAAATCACTCCCAAAGTGAAGCATACATTTACTGGGATATATGGTTATCTTGAATTAATTTGATATATTTTTCAAGGATGTTAATTTTTGTGGTGTTTGCACTTTTTATTGTCCTAATTATTTCACATGTGGATAATTGCTTGATGGATCTTTAAATATATTTTCTTTTATCAAATATGAAATCCACAAAAACTAGAATCCCATTAAAAGTAGTAAATTCTTGGTGTTTTTTTTTTGTAATGTAATGGATTATCTGGTTAGATATATTGAATTACATGGTGATATGATGAAATATGTGTTATGATTTAAGTCTCAATATGTTTAACATTATTTCTGTATAAAATGCTAGTCTGATATGCTTTTCAGTTTGAAAGGTCATTACAGAAGGTATACTAAAATTGTGAATTATAGTTAATTTACTTGTATTATTTGATGGCCTACACCACTGTCCATCACACCTAGACAGGTTTGCAATTTAGGTCATTTCAAACAATGTGGAGTGGCATCCATATTCCATTAACACATTTGACTAATATATTATGCTTCACTGACTGAGCAGTTCATACTAGAATTTAAATCTAGTGGTATGAATTAATTACATAATATGAAACTACATCTATTCCAGCAGGTTTAATTTATACTCTTATCAATTCTCCAATATTATCCAACAAATCTATATTCTATGCTTGGGATAGTAATTTATCTGTTTAATTTTTATGTTACCTTGTTTTCTTTAAAAGGCTGTCTAAGAACATTTGTCATAGAGAAGAATGTCATCTGTAATATGTCTGTTAATGAAGTTTAGTATTTGTAATGATTATTTATGTACAGTTCATAATAGCATTGTGGAATTATCACACCAAAGCATTAACTACAATGGTACCAAAACAATTTTTTGCTGGACATATACAAGTTATTTTTTACTCACATTTATCTGAAAATAAACATATATTGATACTGATTTCTTCTCATTTTAATTTTGCATTTTAGAAGTGAGCTGAGAAAAGTGAGGGTAATTGTTGTTGCTGTTGTAGGGTTTAACGCCATTTTTCAACACACAATAGGCTATACATAGCGGCCAGTATTAATGGTGGAGGAAGAACTCGGGAAAATGCCTGGAAAGAACCACTGACCCATGAGAAGCTACTGGCAAGCTTTCTCACAGCAAAGGGTGTAATTACAAACCCACATTGGAGGTGAGATGGCAGCAATCCGTAATGGAGAGCGCTTTAGACCATTCAGGGCCCCCAGGGTAATTATAAATAAAATATTTCAGGATTTAGTAAGCTGCAAAATACATCTTTTTTTTCAGAAATGACTTCTCGTTTTACAAAATTTTGTTTAAATAATTTCACAATATGGTCTAAATCTCTTTTTTTTTGCACAGATGCATCATGCGAGAGTTTTATGCATATATTAGAATCTTCTGCTGTCATTGAAGCACTTGAAAATGCTCAACTGCACTACATTCAGGCATTTAGGATTATGCATAAAGAAGATATGATGTGAATGAACTGTTAATTGTAAAATAATGTAATTCATGATCACTGTGAGAAACAAATGAGATGATCATCTTAAAAATGAAGCTATATACCTAGGCTTATATACTTACTTCAGTCAATTCAATCAAACTATGCTTGGGGTCATGGAAGGAAGAGAGGGTTCAAGTTGACAGAGGATCAGCTATAAAAACAACCACAGCCATTCTGTAAGCATCATTCTTACAGCCCAATATTTTTTTTCTCAAGGAGCTTGCAGTGACTTCATAAAGTTTTCAGGAGTAATTTTCATAAGGAAATTTAATTTTCTCCATGATACTTTGTTTATCACTGTATAGATACAAAAGTATAAGAAAAACAACTGCACAAAAAACCCAATGGGACACTACTACATTTGATGATTAATAGTGTTGTCTTTCATTTGATCTGCCAATACTTTTTTCAGTTTTACTTGTTTATTATATTTGCAAAATGTATAAAGCAAGTATTCTGAATTTAAAAACATTCTATATTTTATTCAGGTAATTGTTTTGTATTCACAGAGAAATGGAACAAGTTTTTGGCAAAATTCAAGGGGTGTTTCAGTAAGCGCTAACACTTTTCAAACTAATAATTAACGATTTTCAAAGGAACCCCTACATTTTCAAGAAGTTTTCAAAGTTTTATGAACCATGATGAGGTATAACAGAAATGTAAATGTTAGACCAACTGACAGTTTTACGCAGGTAAAATATGGACAGGAATTTGCCGAAATTCTCCGAGATAGTTTTAAACTGGTCCTGTACTCCAAGATTACACTTTTCTTCAAATTTGTTGCCCAATCACATTAACATTAGGATTGAAAATATAAACCCTACCACCTTCAAAATCCAGTCCTCCCAAAAGACTAAACTTTTGACTTTCCTGTCTAGATTATATAGATACAGTGAGACCCCGCTATAACCCGCCCCGCTATAACCCGAATTCGGATATAACCCGGTCGTGGCATGGCTCCCGAAATTTCGGGTAATTTATTACAGGTATTTTTCTCAAAGACCAAAAAAACAAAAAAAATTTTTTTAAGTATGAAAAAGCAAAAAACACGTCAATAGTTTAATTATCATTCTCATATTCGTCTAAACAGTGCGAAAAAGAACGTGTAGAAAATGTATTATCAAATTTCTTCTAGTTTTGTGCCAAAATAAACGTCTGAAATACGAACCAATTGCTGGGCCTACTGAGAACTTTGATCTTTGTTTATTGTTGAAAAATTACAGCTCATAAGTGTCAATATTATAATTACTGATTCCTGAGTAATGAAGCCATCATGTCTACTTTGTGTTTGTCTTCAATGCATTCTGAATACAATCGTTGCTTTAATAATCTCCGATATATGTTCTCTTAATTTCATACACAACTAAGCAATAGCCAATGCGGGGGTTGATAAAAGATTCTCACCAGAATGTATAAATCTATCAATTTAAGTACATTGTTTATCATCAAAGTGAACTGCTGAGCTAAACAGTGACATAATTCAGTAGTTATAAAATACAGCCAGTTCGCCTGCTGTATTAGAGTACATCAAAAGAACATGACGCAATAGCTGGGCGGCAAGTTCAAAGGACTTTGACTAGCAGCTTGGGTGGGAAATTTTTCTGAAATTTACAATGACTGAATTCAGAGACAGAAAGATCCTGAGATGTACATGTAGTTATTAAAAGAATACACTTTAGCTTCCATTATTTAATCTATGGACATGTACTATTTCATCATTCATTACGTACACCCATTACGTAATTTTTGTTTTTTTTCTTTTCATTGAATTCAGTCACATAATGATCTGTGACAAAATTATTGAATATTTTACATCCTTGTGTGGATATTTTCGATGGAAATATTTGTATTATGGATTCAGTGTATGTTACAAGATTCGCTGGTGAGTACACGGTGTTGATACTCTTTTCATGTAATAGATTATACATGTATATATAAATTAGACACGTGTATGTACCAATGCATGGTTCTCTGAATAAAGTAATATATTAAATCTGCAATTTCTGTTACCACAGCAAATGTTTTTCTCATCTAATATATATTGATCAAAAATGGTAATTGTGCCATGCATTTTCGCACCCGTCTTTATGTAAAACACCCCCACCCCCCAATTAAATCCAAAAATGTGTTGGTATTGTACATGGTTGCTTATAACACGGTTCGGTTCATAGCCCAGTCGGATTCTATGGCTCCCAACTACCGTGTTATAGCGGGGTCCCACTGTACAGGGCAATAGCCTTTGTCATTAACTCCCCTTGCTGCAAAAGGGTGGTGATAGTTTGAAGTTTTCACTCTGGACTACCAATACATTGTTCACAGTGCCTCCCAAAATCCATTGGAAATTCATGCTAAATTTCGTCCAACCATTGAGGATGTTATTATTTTTTGGATATATTAAGGATTATTCTACAGTTGGTGTACATTATAATTTGGACCTTAAAGTTTGTGAATTTTTGCACTCATGTGGACTTGGTTTCTGTTATATTTAACAATATAGTTCTAAACTGCAATATTTTAATAGAACATGCTGTAGTTTGTGTTTGTGCATACTATTTATTTTGTTACCCCTTGTATCACTAGGGTTTTTGGCATTATTGATTTTGATTATGAGAAGTCATCTGTACTGATTCAATGACCACATCCCATGGATATGGCTAGCCATTTACTCATGATTTACCCTCTTGAACATACAATGAAAGTCTTAAAAATGAGAGGTCACGCCTCATCTACACCTCTGTGAATGTATTATTTAGACATTTATCTTGATCCCAACCAGGATGACCCGCACACTGAGTGTGTAGATAAACTTGATGTTTCAGTCAGATCCCACTATGGAGAGGATTGAGTGTAGCTTTAAGGCTGCAGTGGAGGAAATGTATCAGGTGTGGCTGAACTCAGAATGTCTGCCACCCTCTCTTATATGCTACCCTACATGATGAAGGCCTCAGTTGATATTGAGAGAAGGCCTTAGTTGATAGTGATGATGAGGAAGTCAGACCTTCCTTCTGTCTTCTCCCACAGTCTAGGAGAATCATGGAATTGATGAAATATTATCTGCCAAGATCAGCAGCCCAGGTGACTCCAAAGACTTTTTTCTGAGAGTCTACCACCAACATCTTTGTATCTTGCAGGTATAAGCTACTTTCTGACACTGTTTCTGCTGATCTTACAATACTAAAGTAGAACTATACTGTGGTCAATCTGACTTGACCTGTTTACTGTAATGTGAAAAAAGGTGTTCTTCACACCACTTCAAAGCTTGTTTGCAACATAAAAGTTGTGTCTTCATTGCTAGATTTTCACTCTGGTGATCTTTATGATCTGAGCACACCTTGGAGTCCAAGAGTCATGATACGTGCTCTCTCCTGTATTGACACATCTTGAGAGACACTGGAAAAACTGAGCCATTTTGTGGAGGTCAAAGGCATCTCATTCTTCAAGTTAAACCTGGAAGAGAGGAGATAACCCTTCAAGTCTTCTCATCATGACTGAAATAGGTAATATGCATGGCATACTATGATATCTTGTCAGAATAATCATCTCGTTAATATCTCTGATCCTGAGATTGATCTCTACTTGCCTTGCTTTTGACTGTAAAGTTTAATCACATACATCTTTAAGGCTGTTGAGTGGCATGTGTAGCCTACCTTCTAGAGTTTTGTCTGAAGACAACTCCACAGTGTCACTCTGCATCTGGTAAGCCCAGTCTCAGTTGTACATGCAGCTACCAGACCCAATTGACATCAGCACAACCTCTGGATGGGCACCCTATGCAGCTTTCACTGGATTCACACAGAAATTTTATTTGGTAGTATTTAAGTCATTTCTTTTTTCCAGACTTTACCATATTGCCTCCAGTTGTGATGATTGAAAGCTAAGAGAATTGGTTATCCAACCTTCTTCCCTCAAAGATGACACGAAATATTGGTAGGATGCTCAACATCATCCAATTATCAATTCTCCTAATGTTTATATGATCAGGAAAAGTATTCAAAGGAAAAACCAAAATTTTCAGTATAGTATGTTACTCCTAGAATACTTGTCCATTCACATTACTTTCATACCCTCCCATCCTTACAACAATGCAAGCATTCCATTCATGATGAGCAATATTTGCTTGCCTTGTGTTTGTAAACCTCAGCTTCAATCTAGTGCCACCAGTCAGCAGAAAGGGGAGGTAATGGATAAAGTTAATTGCTCTTTGTCCATATAATACAGACAGGAAAGAAAAAATTTCATCATATGGGTAGAATGGATTTGGGAGGTAGTAATGCTTATATTCTTATATTCTTAACACAAATGTGTTCAGGTAAATATTCTAGGAGAAACATAAATTGCTGAATAATTTGCTTTGTCTTTTTATGGTATATTCATTGCAAGCATGTCTTGTGTTCAATTAGGTTATCAGTTTTAATTTGACATAATGTTCATGACAAGTGTCATGACATATAAAAACATTAGTTACCAAACTCTGACAAAACTTTAAGCAACACCAAGAAGCAATTTTATCAAAAAATGCTAAGTTCTTAACATTAGTAAATAAAAACTAGAAAACAAGTTCATTTCACAATCTATGAAGCTGATGGCATACAACATTATAAAATTTGATCCATACATTTTATTTCAGAATAAATTTGTGGAAGATCCTCAACATAGTGTTAAAAATAATTGTTAGCGAAAGGCATAGAATACCGTGAATCTCACAATTTTCATATTTCTACCATGGATTGTATGCATGCTACAATCTGAATTCAAAAACCCAGCAAACGACTGTCTGTGGGGGAAAAAATAGAACACTTTTGTGAATCAACGAATTTAAGAACAGTTTTATTCTTTTTTTTGTGGATACGTCATAAAATTGTATGAATGAATCTTTAAATGATTATACTGACATTCACTTCTATGCATGTCAGTAAAGAAAATACCAACATCCATTTGCACACAAGGCTATAATTAAACTTAGACTTAAAGACTATTTATATTTAGGGCTCTAGGCACTAAAACAAAATCTTAAAATGCTTTCTGTATAAAAATAGCGCTAAGCGGAATTTGGCAAACTTTGATAGAACTCATCCAGATATAGAGGGCTGTCAAATATGTACAAATGATGTTGATACACCATGAAGTATAGCCACTGTTATTAAAAACAAAATATCCTTAACAATTTCTCAAAACCTTCTAAAATAGATTTGACAAAATCTACCAAATATGATTACTAGCATAAAAGGCTTTCAGACTTATAATAAATAATGCCAATTTGACCATTAAATGTGTCCGTGATGTACTAAAAATGAAACAATTCTCTTAATGACATGTTAAAAACTGATCAACAGAATTTTAACCAAATTTGTAAGAAGGCATCTTGGATAGATAACGCTTAAGTTTGAACAAATGATGCCAATCTGCCATCAGATATGGCTGCGCTGACTAAAAAAAAGACAATGTCTTCTTCAAAGGATCCAATTAGCAGAATCTAAATTTGACAGAAAGCATCCCATCCTAAAAGCCTTTCACATTTACAGAAATTATTCTGATCAACCAAAATTAAAAAACTTGATCTAAGTAAAACTGCTTGACAGAATTTGACAAGGCATCCCAGCATTGAAGCCTTTCAATATTTGACAAACAATGTTGATATGCAGTTAAATATGGATGAAAGTATATAAACTGGAGAAACCTTGAAACAACTGTTTTCACAGTACATGCAATCAACATCATTGTAATAACTTTTGACAGGTAGCATCCTGCTGATCCAGAGATTTGTCCATCTGCTCTTGTATTTGGCAGTTGACACATGTCAACCAGAAGAGTAACCTCAGGTTCACATAGGTCTCTTGTTTAAATCATGGTGCCTATGTTAATGTAAATTTCACTTGAGCCTAATCTTTCCCAATTGAAATTCTGATAAATAAAATGAAACCCCAAAAATGAAAGAGAAGGGTTTCTTGAAGTGTATGTGTTTGTGTTTATGCAACTTTAAAATAAATGTATGTGTATGTACTTAATAAAATCCAATTATTATCTGGTCCAAAAAGCATCTTTCATACCAAAAAAAGTATGTAAAATATTGTGCTGTCCAGAAAACAAAACACAGCATGTTCTTAATAGTGCTGACTTGCTTTTTCCAACTCTCTTCTAAGCTTTTGAGTGTATACAGTTATTTGTAGTACATGTAAATCTAACTCCACTCTATTATTTTATATGCCTGTAATGCTGAAGAGAACATAATATTATTAAGTCAATCCATCTGTCTGTCTTACTAATTACATTTCTGCAAAAAACCTTTAGTTCTCTACCATCTACAGGTACCAGCCTAAGTGGATGGCTTGAATATGGAGTAAGGAAGAATCCTATGACTTTTGGGTCAAAGGTCAAGGACACTGTGACTGAAGAACAAACATTTCTACAAAGTAACAGTTCTCCACACAGAAGCACAGCTCAAGATTCTTATCACACTCCATTGTCCATGCTCATACATTGCGGAGTGAACTTATAGTTGCCTTCATTTTCTAATACACTGCCTGGTGAGCAAATCCAGGGGTCAGAGGTCACATTCTGCCACTGTAACAGCTTCTGTCTCATTTGTACAAATACCTCTTTAATGTGGACATCTGAGGAATTAGCAAGGTTTTTCAGCTCCATTGTGTCATTCTGTACATCATACAGCTCCCACTGATCCCTATAATAATACTTATCTAAAGTTTTATACCAATATAATGGTTCCTTTGCACGAGTCCTATTTAGCAGATCCTGAAAAGTTGGAGATATGTAGAAATCCTGGTCTATTGGAAAGGGCATCCTGAAATTCATATTATGGATGAGTTTAAACTTTCTGTCTCGGACCACTCTCATTGGATAATACATGGTCACTTCATGCAGATTGTGACTGGCATAGACTGTGTCAAATCCAGACTGAGGCTCTGCCTTTAATACTGGTAGAAGAGATTTTCCTGTAAGGTGGACTGGGTGCTTCAGAAGTGTGTAATTTGGATATTGGATGCTGAACCAGTCTAAAACTGTGGGTACAATGTCAACCAGACTGACCATGGTATTGCTGGTCTGAAAAGTAAAAAATTCACAGCTTACAATACATTATCAATACACATATATCAACTTGACAGTCTTTTCATCTTTGAAGGTCTGACAGTGGTAGTGTGCCATTGAATATGCACTGACATCCTGGTTGTATATGCAGATTGCAGACAGACATAGATTTTTCATCTGTTCATACACCATTCTCATCCTTGACAAGGTAACAAAAATAACAGACTATTGGTACCTGTTGTTAGTGCTTTTAATTCAACTTTTTAGGCTCATCAATCTTTGAAACTTGTCCATTTAATCAGATTGCAGGACTCATCTTAGTCACAATGACCTTTGTTTCGCACTGCAATTCTTTGAACAATATCTTATTATCTGTTTCATATCTTCATTTAAATTTGGAAGACATTATGGTGTTATGTATCTTCAAAACAATAGAAATAGTGTAATTTCCTTGTGCAAGAACCAGTCAGCGTGTGGCAACAGAGATCATTAGCAACCATATTCATTATATCGTACTCCGTGCAGATGCAAAACAACTCCCATTGCCTCAGGCATATTTCAGTTAGTGGAGAAAAAAAATAATGACAACATCCATTCACCTTCTACAAATTAACGCAAGATGACAAACTCATGCCATTTGAAATCTGCACCCCTTACCCCCCCCACCATCTGTGCTAATTTTATATATCTCACTGACATATTCAGTTTCTGCTTGCTTATATCAATATAAAAGGAGACATTTCAAACCTTTTTGTTCCCCATGTATGTTTTAATTCCTTTACAGATCATTTAATTAACCTGCTTTTGCACAAATGTTGCTTGGTATCTACTTGTATCTAGTTTGTATACCAAAGCTACCATAGTTACATGCAGCAAATAAGCTGCATTCAGTTCTGATTGGTAGTCATTGTTTAGTCTGGACTGGAACAAACAACTACCTTTAGAATTGAATATACATGTTTCACTGCATGACATATTGGAATGCCTTCTTGACAATGATGTGCATTATCAGTAAAAGTAAAGTAATTAGCATGGAATTGACAAGGATTGAGGGATACAGATTTTGAATCACATCACCTTGTGTTAAGTTGTAGAAGGCAATTGCTTGTTGTCGATAGGATTTTTTTCTCTCCACTGACAAAAATGAATTATGTGCAGTGAAGGCTATCTTCTCAATTGAAAGAATAAAATGCAAATGCATAAATTAATCACAATTTTTGAAGAATAAAGCTTCTTGTACCAGGTATAATTTTGTATTGATTCTTCACCTTTTGTATCAACATGTGTATCGGGGCCCTGAGTGGTCTAAAGTGTTCTCAATTATGGATCACTGCCACCTGTCTGCATGGGTTCAAGTCTCAGATTTGGCCAATGTGGGTATATGAGAAAGCTTGCCAGTAGCTTCTCGTGGGTCTGTGGTTCTTTCCGGGGTTTTCCCATGTTCTTCCTCCAGCATTAATACTGGCCACCATGTATAGCCCATCATGTGCTGAAAAATGACATTAAACCCTACAACAACAACAACAATCAACATGTGTATCAATATGGCAAAAGTATTGATGAACTGTTTCATCTTACTCAACATTCACCACATAACCAATCAGTTCTGGTTTTCTCTCTTGAAGTTTTTTTTCATTGTAAACCACCACACCACCCTTTATCAGGCTAGGATGGGCTGAGCTAATAAGTTACACATAGTCTTATAACAAGCAAAACTATTTTTCCTCTCTCTGAGAACACAAACAACTGAATACAGACATGGGCAAACCCTGCCAGTTTTCTGAAATAATGTTAATCGAGGTTGGGGATACAGACATAAATGTGTAACACAAGGTGCAACTGGTCAGAAAATTAAAAGATAATAAAATGCTGCTTCCTTCAAGACCAAACACATACAAAAAAAGTTTGTTAAATTATGTATGGGAACCAATGTGAAATCGCCTTGCATGATATAAATTAAAGACCCTATGACTCTTTTCTTTTTGTGCTGCTATCATGTGGCATATATAATGATATGACACAATCCTGTATTTAAGAAAAAATTTGCAAAGATGGATAGATAGTTAGCCATATAAAATATAACTGATCAACAAAAAGCAATTATTGGGCTAAAATATTATGGTTTTTAAACGAATAGCGGTCCATTTTCTAATTTGGGTTTCCTCGGAATATTCCCACCCCATTTTTTATATTTGGACATTTAGATTGGGATGTGGGGTCGTTGCAATTGCATATTGAAAATTTTAAATTTGCTGCTGCCAAGGGATAGCAATATATGGTAGTTGCTTACCATCGGGTTTAGAAAAATTAAACTTATGTTATATCGACTTATTACTGCATGAAATCGATAGGAAAATGATTTATTTTCTCAGAAATGGCAAGTACATGTTTCATAATTGTTGTCTTTAAACTGCTGACAGATTAGACAAAACTATGGTATTGATGAAACCAAACCCGGTACTTTCTATTTGCATTACTAGTCACTTCACAAATCTGAATCGACAACATTGGTAGTCCATTAGTTATGTGATATAAAAAACTAACTCCATTTTAAGGCTGTTATTGAGAAATTCAATTATATTAAAAATGAAAAGCAGACACTATTTGTAAAAATAATCAATCCGGCCAGTCCGATTTATCAAGCAGAGAGCACATGTGACTGTAGTAGTACCATGATACAACAAAACTCCAGAAGTTGTTCTTGGAAAATATAAATATGGAAAATTTTGTGTTCTTTTTTTTTATTACAACCAGTATATGACTTTTATTTATATTTTTTCCATTCTCTACAAAATTTGTAAATGTGGGTTGTTAGATTTGTGTACTCATGTGACTAGCAATGCAAATCGCGAGTACTAGGTCACATTTCATAAATGCCGTAGTTTTATCTTGTCTTTCAGCAGATTAAAGATATACTCACAAATTCTAAGAAAAAAAGTCATTTTCATACCCATTTCATGACTGTATCACTTGATCTAACAATGTTTAAAGATTGCTAGGCCATCCGGTAAGTGGCTATGCTTTGCCACTATGTTTGCCACTTGTAATGCTAGAATGGTTTTCAGATCTTCCACGTAAGGAAAGATACAGATAACAAGCTGGCTTTGAAAAAAAAAGTCTTTAGTCTACTAGATGAATCTAATCCACTGAGTGTTTGGATTGACTCCACATATATGATTGCTGCAAGCACCCAAATGATCCATACTGCACCCTCCGAATATTCTAATTAGAACTCGATAAATTTAAGTCATGATCAGTTTAGTTACAATTCAATTATGTGATTCTTTTGGGCGTCAAGTGGTGGCGGAAAATTTCCAGGTTTTGCACATATGAAAATGTCATAAAATAATGCATATGATCACTTAAAAACAACAAATATTTAAGACATAAGATACATCATTTTCTGGTTTTGAAGGCAGTAAGACTTAAATGTCTTTCAAGAAAATATTTTGTGAATATATATGTGAATATTGTACTCTAAATTTGTTAAAATCTGTCTTTAAGTTTTTTTTCTGCAAGGGAATGAACTCTTAATTGTCCCCATCATAGTTCACAACCCTCACTAATAAATACAGTATTTTTCTATTTTTACTAACTGTGGACATAACTGATGATTAGCATCATTTTATAATTTCTTTAAAAAATTAAAAGGTTCTTATGCAACAATCATTTCTGTCAAGTTTGGACAAATTCTAGTCAGTGTGATAAGAAGTTGTTTCAACATTTTTTTTTTTTTTGGTAGCAGCATCTTTATTATTTTTATTAATGGTGGCCATATTTAAAGATGAATCAGCATCATTTGTGACAAACTGAAAGTTCTTTCTGCCTGAAATCGCACATCTGATTAAATTTTGTACAGCGATTTTTTTCAGAAGAAGTCATTGAAAGAGTTTATTTTTTATTTTTAGTAATTGTGACCAAATCTAATTGCAGATTGACATCTTTGTATAAATATTAAACCGTTTCATCCCAGGATAATTTCTGACAATTGTGGTCAATACTGGTCCTGGACCAGTTCTTCTTGAGAAGTTTAAAATAGCAACTGATTGATGCATGATTCATGATTCATGATGGATGCATGGCCATGATATTAGCTCATGTGAAGTTATGGATGCATGATTCATGATGGATGCATGGCCATGTCATTAGCTCATGTGGCCTTATGAATGCATGATTCATGATGGATACATGGCCATGTCATTAGCTCCTGTGGCCTTATGAATGCATGATTCATGATGGATGCATGGCCATGCTATTAGCTCATGTGACCTTATGGATGCATGATTCATGATGGATACATGGCCATGCCATTAGCTTCTGTGGCCTTATTGATGCAAGATTCATGATGGACACATGGCCATGCCATTAGCTTCTGTGGCCTTATGAATGCATGATTCATGATGGATGCATGGCCATGCCATTAGCTTCTGTGGCCTTATGAATGCATGGATGCATGGCCATGCTATTAGCTATGTGACCTTATGGATGCATGGTTCATGATGGATGCATGGCCATGCCATTAGCTCATGTGGCCTTATGACTAGGAGAGCTAAAATATTACATACCTGCCCCCATCTCTGTTTATGATAAGGCGAGGATACTATGAAAGGTTCAGCCATGCCAGAATCATATAGATTGGTTCTGCCATTAGGAAAGGAGATCCCATTATCAGAGGTGTAAATAATGAGGGTATCATCTAGCTGTCCTGCCTGCTTCAGCTCATCAATAATCAATCCTATACCTACAAATAGATATAATACAGTCTAAACTCATTATTTAATGCACAGCAAACCCAGTTTAACTGACCTACTGTCAGATAAATTACATTATTTTATATCATCATCAATAACTCATTGTATTCATGCTGTCAAATTAAATTAATAGTGAGAAAACAAGATGGATCCATAGGACCTTAACATAATAACAAGAGAACCTGGTGTCTCACCTGTATATGTGTATTGATTTGTTGTCACTGTATCTGTGTACTGATGCATCACCAAATGTATCTGACTTGCACAAAACTGTCACAAACTTAATGCAAAATTTCAACACTGTAACAGCCATAACACATGATTCACCATGCTAATACAGTTGAGGAGAAATGAAAAAAATAGCAGCAGTCCTATAAAAATGTAAAGCAATTTTATCAAAGTTTCAATAAAAATGGTTCATTATATTTGGAACCAGTTGTCAGAAACAAGCAATAACTGCTTACAATCAAATTATAAAACCTGTATCAAAATTTGATTTCTTTAAAGACACACAAAAATATGTAAGATATACCACTATCACTGTAATAGTGATGATAGTACAGTAGTTTGAATAAATGTAATTGATTTGTGTAAAACAATAAAGTACATAGTTTTATAGGCCTAGAAATCCTAATAATTAAACTAAAAATATCTCAACCACAGACCAAATAAAGTTCATAAGCCTCGAAGTCATAATAATTGAACTAATAAATATCTAAACCACAGACCAAATAAAGTTCATAAGCCTCAAAGCCCTAATAATTGAACTAATAAATATCTCAACCACAGACCAAAATCAAATTCATAGGAGTCTTAATAAATTAACTAAAAAATTCCTAAACCACAGACCAAATCAAATTCACAGGACTAAAAGTCCTAATAATTGAACTAAGAAATATATATAACTAGTACCAAATCCAAATTCAAAAGCCTAGAAGTCCTAATACTTGAACCAAGAATTATTTAATACAGAAATAATTCAAATTCATGGACATAAAATGCCTAATAACTGAACTAAAAAATATTTAAAGCAGAGACCAAATTCAAATTCATAGGACTATTAGCCACAATAATTTAACTAAGAAATATCTAAGAGAACTATTAAAATTCAGCAAATGACCATTCAATTAAGAAATAATACACATATCAGTTTAGACTATATTGATCTACAGTGAAACAAAAAAATATGTTTTCCCTTCTCAATGGTTGGTGCAAGTTGAAAAAAGAGGCAGAAATGGGCCTGATATTCATCACCTAGGTCAATGACAAATATAAGCAAGTGAATGCAAATTCAAAAATGTAATGAAATCATTGATGCTTAGTTTTAACGGTGATGTAGAACAGGCACATGTTTGATTTATAAGGATCAAGTTTAGACTGGTAGTCTGCATACTGATACTAAATCTGCTCATTTCCAGTAATATTTTTCAATGTCAGCCTCTCACTATGGCTCAACTTTCAACATGCATTGATGCACATTTTAGACATTTCAAGGAATAAAAACATATTTTCTTCAATTTAAGGGAACAAATAAGAAATGTTAAAGTTACAACAGGCTAGTGCTGTTAATATATAACAATACACAGCTTAATAAAATTGGTCCCAGACCTCAGACCAGAATAATTTTCAGGCCCAGTTCATGCTTTAAAAAATTGGATTGGATATTCAGAGTAAGATTTTTTAAAATTTACATAATATTAAGTCAGTCTTTAGGTCAAACATATACATATGAATATATTATTTTTTTTTTAAAATACAACCAAATTTTCCATTTGAACAAACTACAGATATATATATAGAATTTTTCTCAAGCATATCTACCAATCACAGGGTAACACTTTGAAAATTTAAAGACTTGTAAATAATGATAAATACTCTTAATTCATAGAATACATGGTCTCCTTCTCCCTTCTTAGCCGAACTATATCCTCCTTTACTTCTTTATTATGCACTAAATTTAATCTCAGTATACATCGAATAGGAAACAAAATGTGTAATATACAGTAAACAAAAACAAAAGATGTTTTCTGTGTAACTCTGAATGATAAACAAGAAAACTTACTCTTGGCCAACGAAATTGCCAAAGTAAAGGAGTAAACATAAAAATATTTATTTCACTCTGTCACA
The DNA here is from genome assembly GCA_030141615.1 of Unio pictorum. Taxonomy (NCBI): domain Eukaryota; kingdom Metazoa; phylum Mollusca; class Bivalvia; order Unionida; family Unionidae; genus Unio; species Unio pictorum. Next base: position 27,858,681 of record JARLTB010000044.1, read on the forward strand.
GTAGAAAGATTTTGAATTAGGAAATACATATCATGTGATGCTATTATTTGAACAATACATAACTGGCACTTAGCTAGAAAAGTACAAGTCTGGTAATCTATTGGATTTCTAACACAAATTTATTCTGACATTTGTTTCTCATCAAAAGTCTTTCCAGTAATGTCCAACTGATCTGGTAAAAAAAAAAAAATCTCTTAACTGACAAAATCTCATTCTTGTGTTCAATTTGTCTTTAAACAGATATTTTATTATCAATTATATTTTGGAAAGAATATGGAGGATATGATGGCAAACAAAAACTTATGAATATTCTAATACTAGTATAAGGTACAAAAAATATGCCCCTTATAAAGTTGGATAACTGACATCATACTAACATTGCACTGTATATACAGAGTATACATCTAACACCAGAAAAGGGCATAACTCTATAATTATAAAAATGTTCTTCTATCAAACCTGACCTTGGTCAAATCGACTGATGGCAGTGTACTGGGCTGCTATGTCCTCTCTGGCTGCTGGAGTGTCCTGCACAAAATAGGGCACAGTGATTTTGCCAGGGTCATATACCAAAGGTTTCCAGTCTGGGATTAGACCCATTCCCTGGGATCCATTTCCAAACCACTGACAGAAGCTGCCATACTCAGGATTGGTGTGACCACATCGGTGAGGATCATGGAATCCAATGTACAAGAAAAATGGCCTGCAATAGAGAACCCAAGTGAAACCTTGCCTATTTTCAATGGATTCTTTTGGCTTAATGATCTTGCTGAAGAGCATATTTAATTACTGAATGAAACATCAACTTTTTTAAGAAAGATTTTTATGGTAATCTCCTTATATCAAACATACAAAATTAATGTGAAATTGTTTTGGATTTCAGCTGATTTGGGGCCATACAGATAGTTGAATCTGAATATTTATCATAAAGTCAGATTGTGTGTCTGATTGAACAAATATTTACCTGTGATGATAATGACATGATGCCATATGAGAATATGATCTAGTAAATGTTTCATCATTGACTAGTAAATCACATACTCTGCCTTCTACAATAGTTTCAGGAGATTTGTTATACATGTATTCCATTTTATTATGATCGAAACCAAGTTTTTCAAATGGTATAACTTGTACTCTGATCTTGATTTTAAAAAATAAGTCTCGTACATACATGCCCCAGAAATATTGGGGTTTTTGTTTCTTCAATCTATTTAATATTGTGACCTACATTTGATATTCTATTATACACTGCACAGTCAATATGCTAAAGGTGATGGGAGGATTTATAAACAGGTAATATAAAATATCTCTTCTACAAACTTTGAATAAACCCTCAGTTCCACCTCTGACTGATTTGAAAAACTAGTAACTGAAATTAAAATGGCCTGACTAAATGAAGAATAAGAAACAATCCTAGCAACTTTAATATTGATCTGTTCAAGAACTATCATTAAAAAAAAATTAAAGCTCTTCTAAACATATAATTTGTCTCATATGATTGATAAACTAACAAGGATAATAGAATATTGTGCTACACTTATTGACCATGTCTACACTAATAGACTTAAAAGTGTTAGTGAAATGAAAGTACCTATCTGTAACATGTGACTATTATTCAATGTATACAACCAGACACTTCCCTCATCTCTCTGTTGGTGGTCATCACATTGAAAGAAGTATACATGTACAGACTTTAAAAAATATGATGAAAAGAAATTCCTGTATGATTTAATATGAATGCCTTTCCAGGGGACTGAAACATTTTGACATTGACACTGCTAATGTAATATGGTATAGTCTTGTTAACAATGTTCTAAATAAACACATAAAATGAATAAAACATCACATATGAAACTGCTAATGAAATGTTGTATGGGCTTGTTAACAATGTTCTAAATAAACATATAAAATGAGTCAAACATCATATATGACACTGCTAATATAAAAAATAAATTAATTATTTTGGGCTGAAATGCAGACAGAAAGATTCCCCAAAGTAATGTATTTCATTTCCAATGCCTGATGCATAAATATTACATATTTTCAAAGCCATGCGCTATATCAGTTCTAGTAACTTAAGCACAGTTCTGAATCTCATTTAAATCTTCATCATTTTTTCATTTAACCCCAAAATACTTGTCCAAATTTGCAAATGGTATTTTGTCCAAGTCTCGATGTGACAGGTTTCAAGTTCGGATGCAATATTTATACAGCTACAATCGGAAATGAAATCAATTACAGGATCACGGGGCTTCGCCAATGTAGAAAATTGCGATTCTGTTTTCCTTTTTGGTGACAAAATAAATACCATCTGGCGATATTTGTGGCAACACGAATTTTGGCTGATAAAAACTGTATATACTGTACAGTCTTGCATTTGGAGTAGAGAAAAATCAATGGCACCATGACAGGAAGCAGCAAATTTGGATATAACAATGCACTGTTTATCATAATCCGCTTATGCTGATATCTGGTCTTTTTACTGTATGCTGTATTATAATCAAAATAACCATGCAACTGACTATTTAAAATCCAACACCTCTGAAGGCGGAAATGTGAAATGAGTACAGTCAACCAGATGATGCTAATTTTTTTTAAAAAACAGATGGAAGAAAAAAATTGTCTTGCTGACACTTCAAAGAAAACTGATTACCTTTGAAGCACTGATATATACTAAACAAATAAAACAAATCTGTCTCAATGTTCTACAATTATCTGATGTTGCCGCGGCAATAACAAACGAGGATTTGTTAGGTCCTTCAACTAGAGCCTTTAGCGGTGTCTTTCAATAACAAATGCACCATCATCAAAGCAAGCCAACAACCTTTGCTCAAAGAAAGTCAGCATCAAACTAAAAAAAAAGCATTGCCTCATTTTTCATAGTGATTAGAACATATTTATTGTGCCACGAAACTATCCTGTTTGCAAAAGAAAAAAAGCAACATAAAAAAAGCCGCCCCCCCCCAAAAAAAAAAAACGTGCGTACGGAGTACCCCTGCATGGGTGATTTTCTGCGCCCCAGATCAAAAATTTACGTCCAAATACGTGTAATTAAGCGTTTCCAAGAGCTCTGACAGAACATATAAATTCAACTCTTTATGACACATCCAAATGAAATCTATAGACTATTCTATTCCAACTAGGTTGAGTTATCATGACAGCACTGCCTTTACACAAGTGGTTTTTGGTGGTCTGATCTGCATTATTTTCATTTAGGACTAACTACATATCATACAAAGTCTTGTAATGTAAACCCCATGTTCATATGACCATCTGTTAATAAAAAAGATTTCCATGATGGTCACTGCATAGGTTACAATGGATATTGAAGGAGCACATTTTTGCTCAGGTCCAACAAGACCCTGTGAAGAATATATACATAAAGTTCTATATTATATTATATTATACTCATTCCAGAAGTTTATGAGTACCAACAGTAACAATAAAATACTGTTTAAGAGACATAAAACAGATAACAGACAAAATGCCATGACATAAGCCCACCTGGTCTTTGACCAGTTGAGCTAAGACTTCAAGTCACGACTTTGACCTTGAAATCAATGTCAGAGTACTGAAAATATAATTTGTTTTATTTAAAAACAACCAAATGCTTTACCAGATCAATCTATTTAATTATATATGTACAAATAACTGTTTTCATAGGCTCTATAAAAGTACCAGAATGAAAGTAATGACAATAGACTTTACCCCACATATCATTCGGATCTGATTTTCAGTTTTCAAACTCCTTGGAAAAAAAAGTGTTAATATACTGGTGGTCAGACCTGCACCATTTTCATTTAGAGCCAATTAGATACTGCAAGAAGTGTTACTAAAAACCATACCACAGTGCCACCACTCATTAAAAAGTAGCGATAACCAAACGTTTGATGGCCGCTATTTATATTGCTGCAATGTTTTCATGAAAACCCCATGTCAATACAATCATTGGTTCAAAAGAAGTTGCCATATTAAAATTTCATAATGGATGTCAGAGAATCCATTTTGGATGATGGATAAGTAATATTTTATTACATATTGCAATATATTTGTTATGTTTCTCAGAACATGTCAGTTCATCCATCCATTCAGGAGAAGTAGTAATAACAAAACATCTCACAACAGCCACTGTGACAGCCATTTTGAGTGGTTATAATGCAATCATTTTCATTCAGAAGCAATTATATTTGTGAGAAGTGCTTTAGTTAAAAGGCACTATCATGACTTACCTCCAAGTAGCTTCAGATGAGTAATGACAATAAACAGCTAACAGATAACTGACAAATGCTATATGCAGGATGCACAATCTGATTAAAATTCAATGTATATATATATATATATATATATATATATATATATATATATATATATATATATATATATATATATATATATATATATATATATAATATATATAACAGGAAGATTTGACTGGCATTGTCATGACTTTCCACCAATTAGCTTCAGACGAGTAATGGCTACTGTTCAGAGACAATGGACAAATTATACAAGCGGAATGTACAATTAAAATCAGTCAATGTATATAACATGGAGATCTGACAAGCATTTTCTTGACCTTCCTCCAAGCAGTCTTAGATGAGTAATGACAACAAACAACTGCTAACATACAACTGACGGGGTCCCTAGAGGTCTAAAGCGTTCTCCGTTACAGATCACTGCCATCTCACCTCTGTCTGCATGGGTTCGAGTCTTGGATTCAGCCAATGTGGGTATGTGAGAAAGCTTGCCAGTAGCTTCTCGTGGGTCAGTGGTTCTTTCTGGGGGTTTTCCTGGGTTCTTCCTCCACCATTAATACTGGCTGCCATATATAGCCTATCTTGTGCTGAAAAATGGTATAAAATCCTACAACAACAACAACAACAATAACTAGTGTTGTTCCGATTATCGATTATAATCGATCATCAGTTGGTTGAGCAAACCAATAAGATAATCGATTGTGAAACTCCATAATCGATTGTGTGTAAAGGGAGACTACTTTTTAGGTGTACGCAAAGCACAAAGGTTAGTAAAACTCTCAGCCACTAAAGTTGACCTGAAATTTATTAATCTCTTCACAACAACAAATAAAAAACCTTACAATTCATAATTAGGAACTTATAGTCATTATTACATGGTCAAGTTGTTAAAATTGTTGAGTTAATAAATTTAAACACATTTTGTTGATTTGTTGCAGTTAAATTGCAACATCTTTTGTAGTATTTATAAACAATGACAAACAAGAAAATCATGTCCTTCAATACTTTAAATTATAAACACATCACATATAAACAAAAGAATTTCAGGAGATTGTAGCAGTATTTCAGTTACATATAACTGATCAATCATAAAAAGTTGTGTTCATTTAACAAAGTTGTGTGAACAAAAGTAATACACGATGTAATATTATTGTCATTTTAAAGTATACATGTCATTAAAAGAGATTACTCCTGTACATTTATAAACATATTGAACTCTTGATCAAAGATACAACTGTGTAACAAAAATTAAAATTTGCTCTTAGTAACCGATTATAATCGACGATCAGTTGGTTAAGGGGAACCAATTATCGATTATGAATTTCTGGCCGATTCCCATCACTAACAATAACAATAGACAACTGACAAATGATACATGCAGGTTGTACAATCTAATTAAAATCAATGCCTATGTATAACAAGGAGATGTGACAGGCATTGTCATGATTTTCCCCCAAATACCTTTAGATAAGCAAAGACAACATGTAACTGCTAACAGAAAACAGACAAATCCTGTATGCAGGATGCTTGGGTTGGTTTTATGATTTATGGCACAGCAACACAAGTAGCTTATTTAGTGCACAGGCAATTGGAACAAAATGCCTTGCACAAGGTCACACCATAGTAGCTGATCAAAGCTAGTCTGATAGTAAGATTCGAACCCACACTCTTTTGGTCTTAAATCTGGCAAGCTAACCACTTATCCACAGTGACTCTCTGTATGCAGGATGCACAATCTGATAAAAATCAATATCAAATTAAAATCAATATCTAATTAAAATATCTAATTAAAATCAATATCTAATTAAAATCAATATCTAATTAAAATCAATATCTAATTAAAATCAATATCTAATTAAAATCAATATTTACTTATAGCAAGTACATCCAACAGGCATTGATAAAAATTCATGCTGTGGTGACCTTAGGTATTTCTGTTATTTTTCTAAGCTATCAAATAAAGCAATGCAATTCATATTGTAGAGACTTATTACTATAAACGATACATTCCAAATGATAATTTATCATGTTCACAAATGTGCATGCTGTAACCTGATCGGTGAATCAAAGTTCAACAAAACATATACCCTATATTTAAATCATACTTCAAGTCCTTGATAAAATATGAAAACATGTACTCCCACCCCTCCCCAAAAAGGAAATATACTGAGATCAAATTCTCTCGTTACTGTAAATCATGTTATTGATAATAAAAATACACTATTTTTCAAATTTACCTGAGTTCAAATTAGTGTAATTTTGGGATGATTAATTGCCAAGAAAGGTGCTTTAATAACTTACCTGAAGAAAACAATTAGTGAAGTTGTGATGTGCCTCCAAAATTTCCACAAAATCCAAACAAATTTTCAAGTTACTGACCATAAGGTGTGCATGAACAGTATTAATAACTTACCGAGATTTATTTTGGTTAAGAAATTCTCTGACCAGAAGTTTGACATATGTGATGTTTCTGCCCACCTGCATAATGGAGTTGTTCTCCTCTGTATGGGCATAATCATAGGGATACACCCACTCTGGTCCTACATGCTTCTTCCCAATAATTCCTGGAAAATAATAATTAATTCAAAATTTCCGATTATCACATAAAGGTCCAATAAAAGCCAAACACTTATATATGTCATATTTAAGGCATCACTAATTAGACAAATTTATGGACATAAATTAGGTATTATGTCAAGGGTAATACTACCAGGAAAAGTGGGTGACTAAGTTGCCTAAAAATGTAAACTTCACATTCTTCTGTTAGGAAAGCGAAAGCAACTTTGCCCTGTGATTATGCAGATGAACATTGAATAACCAGACTTTTTGAGGTGTCCTCTTGCCAGGGTAGTTCCAGTGTAATGTTATGGTTGAAAGCAAATTTAGGATTCAAGCCATCAATTTTGCCAATAATCAAACTTGTGCACATTCACGGGCATGTGTTTTGAAAGCTGATTGACCATTAACCCTGCCTCGATATAGTTAGCTATTAGTGTTTCAAAACTTTAACTTGTGTAAATAGCAGCTTGTTTTTAAGAACAGAATCAGTAATATGAATATTGTAACTGCCAAGTGTACATTATTTTCTTCATAAAAATCAGTTTGGAACCGTTAGTGAACCTGTCATGGAGAAATAATTACAGACAAAAATGTTGATTCTGGGAAGTACCATTTTGTTAGATTGTCTCTTTTTGTAAACCATAGGGCCAATAAAGTTATGAAAATATACAATTAATAGATAGCTGAGTCTAAATATTATGTTGTTTAAGATTTAGCTTTAAAATGCAGAAACATACAGGGCATTGTTATGTTGTAGAATTTGAGAGACTTTGTACGGTCAAGGTTGTATTCTGAGTTCACTCATTTTTGTGAAATATGAAGGAAAAAAAACAGAAAAGCAAATACTATTTAACCAATGTGTAACGTTACAACAAGTACATGTATATATTTGCAATCCTATCTACGGACTGTTGTAACAAATTTATAAATTGAGTGGTTACATAACTCCTCAACCTAGAAGTAGATGCACCTGTTGGCTGTATCGATTTGGTTGAAAAAGGGGTTCAGTACATTCATATACTGACTTCAATTCTTTAGTTTATTGTCTATAAACAGTTATGGTAAAGTTGTATTAGCAACAAATAAATTAGGAAGAAGAGTATGATTTGAAAGCTGCATGCATTTTCCCTCATGTACATGTTACAGGGGTTGTTTCAAACATGTTTAGAAATCTTTATGGCTGCCATTTCATAGTGAACTCTCAGCGAGAAAAAAGAAAAATTCTTGAGTCAGGGTAGTTGATTAAGCATTGTACAAGCCTGTAATTACAATACTGTAATCTTGTTACTCAGTTAAAATTCATTACAATGTATAACTTCTGTTGTTCTTTTTTTTAAAGTCATATTGCCAAAATACACTGCATATGAATATGATGCACCAAATGTGTTAATAATATAGATACAACAGAAAAGATTTTCTATCTGCTTAAAGCCAATCTTAAATGCAAATATGCATAAGGCTTGTTTTTCTCCCACTGCTCCTTATTCAGTTCCCACTTCTCCCTGTTTATTCCAAAAAGAGAAGACACTTCTTCCTAAAATTTGAGTCTAGCTTGACCCCTGTTGTGTCAGTCTTATTTCTTTTTCAATCATTTTTTAAAACAATTTTGATAGGGTAACAGCGTGTAGGTTGTGTGTCATTGAGTATCATATTTGTTCTGTTCTGTTTTAGTATTGTATATTTAATTATTTGTTATGTTCTGCTTTATTGGGGGTCGTCCATTTAGTACATACGCTTGGAGGGGGGTAACCCAAATGCGTACGCTTGCTTGCGTATGGGGGGGATCTACTGACAATGTACTTGCATAGCGGCTAGCTTTTGGATCCAAAATTCCTTTTAATGCGTCATTTGATCTGCATTGTCCGTCACCTGCACAATCTGAAATTATCAAGCGCATATGTCCTGTGCGCGGCGTGTATAATTCGTTGCAGGCCAGTGTAAGATGACACCAAAGCGTTCACACTACTGAGTCTACCGACACTGAGAACTTAAATCAAAACTTGGATGATGACGTCAGCGAGGCTGTGGATATTGAGACAGCGGCCCAGCATAGTGCAGCTAATGCTGTTGTGATTCAGTCTGACGTTAAGCTTGTTGCTGAAATTCCTGTTATACGTAACCTGTTTGACTGGGTTCAGTTGGCATTTGCAGACCTGTAGCAGACACTGGCGAACTTTTTAAAGGTTTAATAACATGCAACTTATTTCTTTTATATATACAGCAGCTGAGGACTGTTTTACTCCGTTTCATTAAACATTTGAATATTATTAATCCTGTGTCATTTCTGCGTGGATGAAATATTGGAAGTTCTATACGAGTGGGTGGGTGGGGGGTCATTCATATGTACGTACGCATGGGGGGTGGGGTGTAAAAAGTATGCATGCGTACAAGGGGGGAAGGGGGTCAAGTTTTGTCTTATTTTTGCGGGTAACAGGCTGATTCGGACCTTGGCCGATTCGGACCAAGCTGATTCGGTCCAAATTAAGGGCTGATTCGGACCAGATTTCTGGCTGATTCAGACCAGATTTTTGGCTGATTCAGACCATGTGAAATATCAATAGGTTCTTCTGAGATTTAAATGTGTCACTTACATTTATTTAAAATAAACTAGTTGAAACAATATAAACTTAAATGTTTAATTCCAGTAGAAACTTGTTTGTCTTGTCTATGTTTTATATTTGCCTTTGAAAAAGACCCATTAAGAGTCGACAGCGCTCAGGCTAGTTAGATACTAATTTTGCACTGTTCGTTGTCAGTTTATTGTCAGTTTATTGCATATATATATATATAAATATATATATATATTTTGGTTGAACAAATCTAAATGCAATAGTTAATATGGAGTTTTTCTGATTTCGGTTAGAAATTTGCTAGCAGATGTCTTACGTAAATTTAAAAGCTGAATATTAAAAGTTTTATGTTTTCTTAGTATGTCTGCAAAAACAGTAATAACTACCAAACTAAATAATGTGTGTTACACGGTTTTTCTTATAATAGTTCACATGGTCCGAATCAGCCCGTCATCTGGGCCGAATCAGCCCGTAATTTGGGCCGAATCAGCATGTAATTTGGGCCAAATCAGCGTGTAATTTGGGCCGAATCAGCTATGGTCCGAATCAGCCACAGTCCGAATCAGCCAGCATTCATTTTTGCGTACGTACTAAATGGACGACCCCTTATTGTATATTCATTCTTTTTGTTGTAGGTTTTTTTCTGTCATCACATATGTTTTCCTGACGGATAATAAACCTCATGACCTGCGAGTGTTGTATTTGCTTACTTTTGTGCAATGCCCAGCTCACAATCACCATCGGACCCCTTCATGTACTGATCGATCAATCACTCACGCACTCACTCATGAGAAACACATACCTGGATCACATAAGGATGGGAAGAGAAGCTAAAACATCTTCCTACCCGTATGAATGGCTGCATTTCTGAGAAGAAGTGGAAGGCTCTGAACTTTATCAAAGCTCATAAAATGGTGCTCATCTTGGTGAAGTCCATACATTCCATTCTGATGTTGAGGCAGGCCACTCATGATCACTGACCTAAGAATTGAGAAAAAATAGAATTTGTGTGAGTTTCGTAGTTAATTTTTGCTCATTTTGCAGATAAAATGTTTCCATAAGACATATACACCCCTACAATGGAAAAATCATTAAATTAAATTTATATAGAAAATGCAGAGATGTAACTCACAAATTTAATGACAACCTAGTTTCATCAGAGTTCATCAACAGTTGCCCTCCAAAAAGCCTGCGACAGACAATCATACAAAAAAGGAAATTAATCAACAGTTTCATAGGATTGATACTTACATGCTTTCACATAAAGTTCAGGAAATCTTAGGTAAGTCCATTTCTTCTGTCCTTTTATTCCTTTCCAGTGGTGTATATTGAAATCAACTCTGATATTCCTTAGAAACACGAACATACTAAAAATTTTAACAAAATATTGTCTTACATGTACTCTAAAGTTAACATGTTCTAATATATCCATAAAATTGATTTGATAAAAATCCTTTCCTACCTATATGTCTTGTCATACTCCTTGCTACTAACATATTCATGGGACTGCAACTAAATTCAAAGTCTGGTCAAAATTCAATTGTAGATATACATGTCAATGTGGTAATAAGCTAAATAAAGTACAAATTGCAAGACATATTGTTTGACTTGACCCAAGGTCAGTTAGGTCTGGTTTTCAAAACAGACCAGTGTGTTAGGGGTTACATCATATACATTATCAAAGCAGCTGATCAGCATCATTTTAATTTACTAATAACTAAATACAGGTAAATACAGGTAATGCTAGCTATATGCCAATTTTGATTTACATGCTTTCATTTTCATGCCATTTATATTCAATTTATGATACTCCTCCATTTTTTCTGCCATGATCACTGGCACGTGCTGTGACTCATGCACAGCACCAGTATGTGCATGTGTGTGCATCTCACTGCTCAAAGAAAGCAAAATTACTTTTGATTTACACCAACTTGTATTGTACTCCATAACCTATGGAGTGCATCTATGGCATAAATCGAGAATCATCTGTACTGTAAGAAAGAGGTAATTGTTTTATGGATCAGTGGGGGGGGGAGGTTGTTTTATGTAATTCTGGTATGGTTATGTGTTTAGGTATTACAATGGCATCTACTATGGGACATGAATGGCTTAAATGGTGCCCACCATGGGATAGGAATGGATTACAATTACTGTCAGCCATTTGTGTCCCACAGTGGACACACCTGTAATCTATACAAGTCCCACGGTGGCTGCTATTATAAGCCATTTGTGTCTCACAGTGGGCACCACTGTAAGCCATTTGTGTCCCACAACGGACATCATGTAATCTATACAAGTCCCACGGTCAATGTTATTGTAAGCCATTTGTGTCCCACAATGGGCACCACTGTAATTCAATTGGGTCCAGTGATGGGTGTAATTGTAAGTCATTCATGTCCATTGGTGGTTGCCATTGTAAGCCATTCAAATTCCTACAGTTGGTGCCATTGTAATACTTGTATATGGGAGAAAAAACAGTTAAGTCTTCATGGGTTCTTGTACTTTAATCAGACTTGATGATGACTAAATTATTCACCAAAAGAAGAAGATGAAGAAGACAAGCACTATTTAGTATTCTGATGTACAATAGTTATTTTCTTTGATACCATTTACAAAGTATTGCGTAACATATTGCACCCAGAAATGCTGATTCAGAAGTTGAATTCTGGAGAGTCATTGGAGGAGTCAACAATGGAACAGGGAACTTGTTATGTAGTCAACGTTTAGATGTTAGGCACGTGTAACACAAGGAACTCACATACTTCTCACTTACCATATGTACAGCAAAACAACATGTATATGGACATTGGACATCACTGTACTGAATCAATCTGTAACTGTTACTAGAAATATTAAATGCACACATACAACAATAACTAACAGCAGTTTACATTAACATAGCAGCCATTGAGACGATACTAGTAGATGCCGGGTCAGCATAACTTTCGTATCTTATTTGAACAAGTAGATATCAACCCAAAACAGGAGAACTGGTGATAAAATATTCAAGATCAAAACTGAGGTAGCCATACTGGAAGGCAACTCATGAATAGTTGTATTTATCATCAGCATTACTTCATAAGAAGTCATATAGCAAAATCCCTTGTCAATAAGATCATGCCACAGAGAAATTATAAGATTTTAGTAACATTGGATCTGCACTACTGTCAGTGAGAACCAACTAAGCATTATACAAAGTCTTTTAGTGAAAACTCCATATTGATATGAATATCCATTAAACAGGAATAGCAATAAAAAGATTTTTGTGAAAGACCACTGTGGTAGCCTTACTTAATCTCCAGTCCAAGTGGCACCATTTTCATTCTGCATTAAATTAGGATTAACTATGATTGTGTATGTCATGTTTCAGTGCAATCCTCTAAGATGTTTAGGAGAAGTAATAACAGATAACAGATTCTTGCTAACAGATGGATAACAGATAAAGGGCTATCACAAGATTCTTTTAGTCTATGACTAGTAGAGCTAAATCAGGAGCACCATGATTAGAATATTATAAATTGCCCTGTGTTCAATAGTCGACTGTATACACCACAAGGTATAGCTGACCTGTGGATCTGAATAACCTTGACCTTTGAGACTGTTCAGAAACTTATTTTTCTAATCAGAGCAACATCACTTCAGACCCATGAATCTACAGATGCTATAAATATCCTAAGTGCAAGCAATTCACCAAGTTTGGTCAACGAACTTTCACAAAAATAAACATTACTCTCCAAAACTCATTTTTCATTCATTCACATTCAACTTGACATTTGATTTTTTGCCCAAATCAATATACATATTCCCTATTTTAATTGAAAGCCATCTACAAACTTTGTATATATTTCTAGAATTTAAAGATATATGCAAACACTGTTTTTGTTCTTGCAGTCAGTGGCCATGACCTACAATTTCATCCATAAATCGAAATGCTTCTTTCTTACATGATATTTTAAGTCACAGGGCTTGTAATAAGTACTTATCTTACTGTCAATGATACGATCATCATAATTAAATATTTTAATAATCCTGCCTAAATTTCACTAATGTGCAAAATTCAAACATAAATATCAGTTTTTAATTCAACATATTTATTACTCACAATGTCAATAACTGTATTTCACTAAGGTTTCAATAAACATTCAGTCATTTTCTGTATGTGATTCATCACCTGATCTAGGTCGAAAGGGCCTAGTCTTGAACTTTCTGTTCCTCTGTCCTGGTTGCTGGTTTCATAATCCTTCATGAGCCATGAAGCACCATGTGATTTCAGGTATGATTTATTCAAGTTTTTACACCTGTCTACAAATCATTAAGTACACCACCATGCATTTCACATTTCTCTGAATACTCAGTGTAGAAAGTGCACACCACTCCATTTCTGGAGTCATACTTCAGTCATTCTTATGTATTTTCACGGCTTTGTTGATACCCTCTTAACCTCTTCTCTTTATCATATTTATGATAATGCTCTTATTGTCAATTGTCAACGAATGTTTATCAGAAACGATACAAATATTAAAATACCTTGTGGGCTAGGTGTTAGAGCATTTGCCTTGGATGCAGAAGATCATGGATTTGAACCAAGGCAAAGTCATATCAAAGACATAAAAATGGTACTAACAGCTGCCTCGCTATGCACTTAGCATTAAGAGGTTAGTGTCAGGATTGGTCTGCCTGGTGTCAGGATAATGGGACATCATACTACATAGACATCACAATAAGCTGTAGACATCATAGTGATATGATTGACAAATTGTTAAAGCTATGTTAAAAATCTAAATCACACCCACCCATGTTATTTGGCAAGATTCTTGACTATTTATTGAGTCGGTCAACACAACCATTTCTCATTAGCCAAGTCTAGCTTCATATCTTATGTGTTTTTTCATTGTCCACAGTGAAATTAGTGTCTGAGGCCAGAACACCAGGCTATTTATATGTATGTGAAGAGTCTACTGTATTGTCTTAAAATCAAAAATAAGCATACCTTATTGATCTCCATTATGGTGAATTTCACATTCTAAATTATATGGTTTTATTTATTAAGTTGAACACAATATGCTAAGTTATACTAGTACATATTCATTTATGAATTCATTCCTTCATGCCTGAAAGTGTTCTCCAAATATGCCATCATTCTTTTTACTGAAGTGTCCTCCACATATGCCATCATTCTTTTTACTGAAGTGTCCTCCACATGTAATTTTATTTATGCCTGAAAGTATCTTCTATATGCTACTTCATTCATTCATGACTGAAAGTATTCTCCATATGTAATTTCATTTGTATCCGACAATATCTTCATCATGTGACTTTATTCAATTGTGCCTGAAATTGTCCTCAACAGTCATGCCTGAAAGTATCCACCACCTGTGAATTCATTCATTCCTGCTTTTAAGTATCCACCACTGTGAATTCATTCATGCATGCCTGAAAATGTCTTCAATATGTGAATTCATTCATTCCCGCCTTAAAATGTCCTCCATGTGACATCATTCATTTAAAATTATGCCTGAAAGTGTTCTCATTCATGAATGAAAGTATTCTCCACCTGTGAATTATTTCACTCATGCCTGAAAGTGTCCTCCATGAAATTCATTCATTCATATCTGAAAGTGTCCTTCACATCTGAATTCATTCCGGCCTCAAAGTGTCTTCCACTAAGTTTTATTTAGTTAAATGTTAAGTCAAGTATGTGGAAACAACATATGGTATGATTGAATTACTGTATTTTTCACCATATCCAATAAATAAAATACAATCTGATGATGACCCATGATGAATGACAAATTATTCATTTCAAAATAATATACTTGTAAAATATTCATCATTGTGGGTAAAAACTTACCGACTAGGTGAACAGCTACTGACTGAGGTGAAGGCATTGTTGAACACCAGACCTCTCTTCGCTAGTTGATCTAAGTTGGGAGTTTGACATACAGTGTTGTTATAAATCTGTGTCTCAAACCCAGCATCATCAGCTGCAAGTGATAAAAAAATCAATGCTTTACACACAGTGCAGAGCATGGGGGGGGGGGTGGAAGCGGGATTTTTTATCCACATGGGACTGATGCAAAATATATAAAAACTTGATCAGTGTTTGTAAAAGCAAAGAGTCAAAGCAAAATAAAAATTAAGAACTGTACGAAAAACCTTTTAAAATCACAATATTGCATTAAATCAGGTCATTCATTTATGCATACAAACATGCAAACTAAATTGACACGTAATGTTATTACAGTGTACTGTACAGGGACCTAAAACAGTCATGAAATGAAGAAAACATTTCCCTAATAACATTCCATATCATAATCCCTAGCAGACAACATAAAATATAGAAATTTTAAAGTATTCACTTATTTACAACCATTATGAATCTTTACAAATTTATATTGAGTTATTCTCTGAAGTGGAAATGCTAGCACCTGTAAACATGCTCTCTCTTTAATATTCAAATCTGACCAGTATAATGAGTCCAGTTTGGTCTAATACCAGTATGAGCAGTAGCGAGTCCAGTGGAGTCAGACATCTCATAGAGCAGTATAGCGAGTCTAGAAGAGTCAGATATCAACATGAGCAGTAGCAAGTCCAGTGGGGTCAGACATCTCATCGAGTAGTATAGTGAGTCTGCATGGTGAGATAAAACCCTAATATGCTCTTTCTTCTAAGGATCATTTTTTTTGTTTTGGTTGGGGCTTTTTCATTTACAGAATGGCTTTTTTGTGCATAATTTCATCTTTCTCATTTACACACATGACTGATGCTGATACTTATCCTTCTTTTATGGACATGCTGTTAAAGGGGTAGATTCTATGCTTTCTAAATGCATCTATATAGTATTATGTTCTCTTGTAAAACATCACTCTTCTATTTTCTTTCACTTCCTTATTTCTATCATGGCAAAGAACATGTATACAATTTGAATGGTCTTTTATTGAGTAATTTGATTATTGGTTTCATTTCATTTATATATTTTGGCATAGCATTAATTATATAAATAGAGAAAGTCATGGATGTTTGCAATAATCCAGGATGAAGTCAACAAACCTTACTGCCTACCATATTTTTTAGCAGCAACCAACATACTGTACATGTATAAATAAAGTCAATCTTGTGGCCAGGCTAGAATTCAAGAAATTCAATGAATTTATTAATCCATGTGGGATGCAATTCAACTTTCTGTATGAGAAGCAGAGCAATAATATTTGGACTGACGGAAAAGGGAAGGTGAATCTTTGTAATATTTTCTGTTGATTCATTCATCACCATCATCATCAGTCTCTTGGCCTAGTGTGGTCATTGAGGCACTGTGCTGCTTAACATCTGACCAGTTCCCTCCACTTGTATTGATCATGTGCCAATGCCTGTGTCTCCACAAAACTTTTCCTGGTCCATTCTTTGATGTTGTCAATCCATTTTTTCTCTGTCTACCTCTCCTTCTGCCACCCTGGATGCTGCCCTACAGTACTGTTGGGGATAGATTATTGGATCTAGTGACATGACCATACTGTTTCAGCTTTCTCTTTTTGACAATGGTGAGGAGGTATTCATATCAGCCTACTTTGTACCTGATGGTGTTGCGCACTTCTTCATTTGTGATGTGGTCCATTTAAATGCTAAAGATGGTTCTGTAGCATCTCATTTCAAGTGCCTGGATTCTTCATTATAATTCTGCTGTCAAGGTCCAGGCATCACATGAATACAGAAAGATTGAGATGACTAGTGTTCTCAATAGTCTGATTTCTGTTTTCAGACAGTAATTCTTGTCTCTCCAGATGGGTCTTAGTTTTGATATAGCTGCCATTGCTTGTGCTGCTCGTGACAAAATTTCTGATCTCAATCCCTCTTCAGTGATTACTGAACAAAGATATTTGAATTAGCTCACTGTTTCCAGTTCCTGTTCTCTGACTTTAATCTTGGCTGAGATTTGTTTGTTACGATTTGTTATCTGCTTTGTCTTCTCAGCGCTTATCTCCATGTCAAATCTGGAAGATGTTTCGTCCAGGTTCTTCAGTAAAGTATCAAGCTCATTTTCACTGCCTGCCAGTTCATTAATGTCATCTGCAAAGCAGAGGTTGGTGATGTTACGTCATCCAATGCTGACTGTCCCACAGTGGTTTTCCTGGGCTTGGCTCATGATGCACTCGAAGTTTTGACCCATGTTGTACTTCTTCATTGTGGCCAACAAAGCCTTATGCCACACTCTGTCAAAGGGCTTTTGAAATCTATGAACATATGATGGATATCTGGTTGATGTTGATAGTACTTTTTACACAGAACCCTGAGAATGAATATTTGTTCTATTATGCTTTTTCCACTCTGACACCCTGCCTATTCTTTCAGTGATTATTTCTTTTGCTTGTGGTTTCAGTCTGCTCAAGATGATATTCAGCATTACCTTACTAGCATGGCTGATCAAACTGATAGTTCTGTAAATTTGATACAACTGGAGATTGCCTTTTTGGGGGAGTTTTATAATCAGTGACTGGGTCCACAGTGTTGGTTATTCACCTGTCTGCCAGATCTTGTTGCAGCTTTTTGTTAGTAGTTCTATCACTGATCCCCTCCCCATTCTTGGTAAGTTCAGCTGGGATGATGTCTACTCCAGCTGCCTTCCCATTCTTCAGTTCTCTTATTGCTGACTCCACCTCTTCTTTGAGAATGGGGATTTTTTAATCATCATCATTTGTGGAGTTTGGAACTTCAAGCACCCCTGGGTCTCCTGTGGACTGATGGTTGTAGAGTTCTTTACAATACTCAGTTCATCTTTCTGCAATCATGTCACTTGCTTCTGTGAGGCATTTTCCATTTATGTCTTGATGGTACTGACTCTTGGTTGCTTCTAAAAGTTCTGTCTTGTGTGGTCTTTACAATCTGGAATGCCTTTTTGCTGTTATTCTTTACCAGACTGCTCTCTATTTCTATGCACTTTTGTCCAATCCAATCTTCTTTTGCTTTCTTCAAGTTTTTTCTGATATTCTTGTTTATTTCTCGGTACTCCATTGCATCACACAAATTCAGAATCTATTTTGTAACCCTGGGCTTTTTCATCGGTTGATGAAGGTCAATGATCTCCTTGGCAGCTTTTGTCATGACTGTATTGAAAGGGTCTGACATCACTTTCAACATCCATCACAAGGAGTGGAGTAAATTTTCCTCCAACTTTGGCTTGGAATGACTTGCAAATGTTAGGGTCCTTCAGTTGTTTTTTGGCTTGTTAATTTTCTACAGCCTCTCTCGGAAATTCATAACATGAGGTCAAGATCACTCCCAACATCAGCACCTGGGAACGCCCTTGTTTTTGCTCCATTGATGCCAGATCAATAAATGTTTTGAACGGGTATGTAGTTGATCTGGTTATGATGGGATCCATTTGGTGCGTGCCATGTCCAGCATCGTGAACCTTTTTGTTGGTCCAGGGTGTTGGCTAGTACCAAGTTGTTGCAGCTTGCAAACTCAAGCAGCCTTCTATATCTTTCACTGGTAAGCTCATTGCAAGAAGGTTCACAATGATCATCCGAGTCTTTTAGAGCATCTTTGCCAACCTTGGTATTCCAGTCTCCTTGGACGATGAGGATGTCTGTTTTACTGACCATGTTTAGAATACACTGGAGTTTGATGTAAAACTCATCTATTTCTTCATCATCATTATCGGTAGTTAGAGCATAGACTTGGATAATTGTGATGTTAAAGGGAGTGCTTTCAGATGAATGGAGATGAGTCTGCTAGATATGGGGTATCATACAAGCACAGATCCCTTGATGGCTTTGTTTACAAGGAATTTTACTCCATTTATGGACTTGTTCAACTTTCCTCTATAGTAGAATATATGCCCATCTTCAGTTTGGTGTTCTCCTAGGGCTTTCCATCTTACTTCACAGAGTCCCAGTATGTGCCATGTGTAGTATTCCATCTCATGTGTCAACTCTTGGAGTCTTCCAATTTGCACCAGAGTTCTAATGTTCCAGGTGGCAATGGTGATGCTGTCTCTCTCTGAATTTATGCAATGTACCAGTAGCACACTTGTCACCTCTGTCCTGGTGGACAATGGCAGACGCGGTCTTTGCTGACCCGAGCGATGACCTATACGGTATGGTAACTTCAGATTTGTCCAGCATTATCAGTGTGTCTTGGGCAAAAGTTGTCTGGGGGAGCCCATCCCTCTCCAGACCAAGAAGTTGTCCAAGGTGATGTAGTACATCATCCAGTTGCCTTAGGGTCTCCACACCAGATTTTGTATTATAGTGTTTACTCCCTTAGCCTTTGACTAACCAAAGCCGACTTTCAAGTCATTATGATTCATATGATGTTAATTTCCAGAAAAAGAAACATTGTTGATGTTTTCATTGAATTGTGGGTACAAAAATGCCTTTGTATTAGACATGGGCAAATAAGAACATGGGTTTTGTTGCTGAGCAAATTGTTACCCAGGATGCATGGTTTCTAACCTTGGCAATTTCAAAATACTGACTTCTGCTCAATTGCTGTTCAAAAGAGATGGAAAACAAGTCATATGACCTTAATAAAGTTAAGAAAAATAAAGTAATTTCATGACCTGTAAAAATATTTTAAAAAATTATTTTGAAGCAACACTGATAGAGGAAAGAAAACCAGTCCTTTCTTCATGACAAAACAAACTGCCTTACAAAACCATGTTTCGTTATAATTTAAGCTGTATTTGAATGGTGCTTGAAATGTGTAATGAAGATTTTTTTTATTATATAATTACATCATTTGAAACATTTAAACATAATGGCTCTGCTTCATTATTAATAGAATTTTCCAAGATGTATATATAAAGCTAAACAAAAACACAAATAGGAATTATGAAAATATTAGTCTCTATTTAAGAATTAATACTATTAAAATGTAAATAAGGTAAAATACCTGTAGACATATATACAATTTTTGCCCTTTTCATAGTAAAAAAAAAGAGAGACAATTCTTCTTGATAGCAAATGACAAACTGCAGTGCAAGTAAAACTTGCATGTGCAGTGTGTGCAAAGATAATAGTTACTTGTTTTGCTGGTTCTGCCTTTTTAGAACTAAATATAGATTGCACAGGTACCCACTCGGAATGACTACAAATGTACATGACATATTTCCAGATAGTGTTAAGTTCTGAAGGCTCAAAAAAGCTGTTTTTAAAGTCCTAAGGAAGGGGGGGGGGTTGAGCATAACCCAAAAGCATAATGTCACCCAATTGATAATAAGTTATTTTTACATATAAGTTATAATATATATTAAAGAAAGACAAAATATACCCAGTTTCTGTCTTGAACAGTGTAATACTTTCTTAATTTGATGCTGTCTTTGCTGTTCTCAGTTGTCTGGAGCAGAAGGTGCATTGAAGGTAATGCAAGTAACAAGTGACGTGTGTTCATCTTTGTACTCATTAGATACCATATGTTAATGTGGTTTGCACTTTCCACTTGTTGAATTTTCTCGGCAGAGATAACAATCTTTCTTGTTGTGAGAGAGTGTTAACTATGCTACATCAGCGACTTGAGAAACAATCATGTTTTGTGTTTCATATAAGGTGTAAAACCCAAGTTCAAAAAAATCTGCCATATTTCATGAATTTGCCAATATTTTTTAATAAAGATAATTCAATATTCTCATTTAAGGCAATGCTGTGTAATAAAGTTTGTTCTTCAACATGTATCTCTTTGATTTACCAATAATAGTGTTATACCTAGGATCCCATGGGAAGAAGATACTGCATCACTCTACCTTCAAATTTGGTGGACACACAACATTTGAACAGGACAAAAGAAAATTGTAATACCTATAGTAATGCACCAAAAGTGACAAAAAAGGAAATAAATAAATCTGTATTATTTGCTTTGACAGTTTTGGCATCTTAAATTTGTCAAACTTTCCTTGGACACTTACTTTATTACAATATCATTTGATCACATGATCATGTAACTCATGGAAACATTTGTACTGCCTCTATGACATCACCTGTAATAAAACTGCCTTGAGGATAGGTTTACATCGGTTCAAAGCATAACTGTTTACTGTATATACACACTACATACTTGGGACATATATGTCGTGGTCAAAACTTTCATCCTCTCTCTGTTAATGTTTCTCCCAAGATCCCTTATAACTGAGCAGACTTTTTAACATGTATGTGCCACGAGTTTGTGAGCAAAAAAATTGTTTTTCACATGACATGTCATGTTATGGCAGGTTTGCTACATGAGTGAATGAATGATTGAAAAACTGAATGCATGAATTTATAACTGTAGACATTGCAGATAAAGACAACCCATAGACTAAAATGATTTTATAACTGTTACATTACAACACAATACACAAGTACAATCATTTTCAATGAGAAAACACATTTTTAAAAATAATTTCACTCAACAATAAAATGGCTTATCTACTTCTGAAAAATAGAAATTTATTTGGGCAAGATGTCTAACAAGAATCAATTTGAAGTAATTCTCTATTAAACATGCACAAAGCACCAGCAGTTGGTGGATGGCTTGTTTATCCAGAGTTCTCTGGTCATGGATTTGACATAAGATTTTTAATATAAAAGTTGATGTCATTTATCTGTGATTACCTAATGCACCATCAAATGTTTTAATATATATTAATCATATTTGTTGATAACTCCATGCAATAATCATATCTGTTGAAAACTTGATGCACTGATCATGTCCATTGACAAGCATAATAATTTGTGATTATTTGTTGAAAATCCATGCTTTGATCACAACCACTGAGGAATTATTCCATTCCTGGTGCACAACAGAAGAAACAAGAAAGGGAAGTCAATTGCTGAACTTGGTCACAAACAGCTCCACCTGGGGTCATCCCCACAAAGTGAATAGTCCTCATTGATATAAAAATTAACATTCAACAATAATGAGTGATCTTTAAGTATTTTTCATTAGAGTAAGCCTGCAAGAAGGATTTATTATTTCTCCCCTATGCTTGTGTACATGCATTTACATACACATATTAATTTTGATATACACCAAAAAAACCAAAACATTTCATCTACTGATGCAGTCATAAGAGTTTTTTTCAAGAACCAAATCAATTTACTGCAAGTAAGAAGAGTTTTGAGACACAATCTGAAATAATATACCAATAATTTAACATCATCAGCAGCAATCATCTCTAACAGACAAGATGTAAACAACCAGGAGCTTTAGTTTTTATAAAGCAGGTAGGCCCTATATGCTTGCATCCTTGTTCTGTTCTGTAATTTTACTCTGATGTTTAAAGTCACAAAAACTGAGCGGATCATGGTACATGTCGTCTGCAATTGCTGATGCATGATTGAAAAATGCAAGTGTACTGAGATGTGTTTCATACATTATAATATTGGTTTATCAACGCTTAATTTCTTTGTTTTTGGATAAATACGTGAATACACACTTTTAAACTACAGCTTACCAAGAAGTATGAGTACATTTCTGCAGTTTGCTGAAAACAATCCACTAAGTGTAATGATAAAAGTGATCGGAAGAGATTTATATTCTAACATTTTGGAAAGAAGAGGCACAACAACCAAACTGGCAACTCCCACTTCCGTTTCCGGTTTCAATTTATACACAAATGTTTATTCCTAGGCATACCAACAGTGCAAAATGCTGAACAGTTCTGATGTCATTGTTTCGCTATTTTTTAAAAAGCTTTTATGTATAAATGACTGTTATTTTGGTTTCACAGCCTTTTTAATTATCTCCTGAGGTCTGTTGTATCAAATTTCGTCTGCTCGCACCTGCTGTTCTTTACGAAGAAAACCACAAAACAATACCTAAAGTTTGTTTACGGCCTTCGGTTGCCTTCTGATCTATCCCTTTGGAAGATCGAATTTCAAAACATTTATTTTCCTTCAGTGAAAAGGAGATGAAAGCAAATCCTTAAAAAGACATTTGAGAGATGAATGAACTTTTAAGTTGCTCTTGATTTTTGGCTATAATGAACATTTATGAAAAAGATATTGCCTTTGGGGTCATGACGGCTGACGGTCATTGACAGATCCCGCATCACATGATTCACGTGCTGCCCATCACCTCTATTCTAACTGGATCTTAATTTAAGGTTTATTTTCAGCTTTGCAACATCCATTTTGGTTATATAACGTCAGCATAAACTATACAGTATAATTAACTCATACTGCTACAGTAGTTGTACCTGGATTACATTATGGTCATGTAACAGATCTAGAAATAGCATGGACATGCATGTTGATCACATTACTGTACTTAAAATTATCACTAGACAAGCCAATTTTCAGTATCCTATGTACGGATATGGCACTGTAGGTCTTTTTTTTCTTTTAATGACCTGCCTTTTTTTTTAAAAAAAAAGCAACAATTGAATGTTATATTATTTGTCTTCATTGATTAATGTGTTTCATTTATTTAAGATGGCATTTCTATTTGTCCAGTGAAATGTAAATTTCCTCAGACCTATTTGGGTTGAAATGACACCACATGCTTAATGACCTTAATTCCTCATAACCTTAACATGACAATTTTTGCATGGATGGTTTGGGGGTTGCAATAAAGGGTATTTGTTATTCTTGAGATATGTGTGACCAGCATTTATATGACATACATTAAAAAAACATGGCTTTTAATGTGTTAGTAGAAAAAATTTGATATGCCAATACTATTGATATATCAAATTGTGATCCACCCATGGCGCACTAATGCACATATATAAACATACTTGCAATGGCGCCCTTGAAACTGCGTGCTGTTGATTCATTATATTTTTAGTGATGGATGAAAATAACAATTTAATGTATTAATAATCTCTATTTTCTAAATTAATTTAATATGGTACACAATTTTATTGCAATCTTTTTTACTTTCCATCTCCCCTCCCTTCTCATGCATAAAGGACCAAATATGCAGAAATCTGGAGTGAGAGAGATAAAGAATTTGGGCTGGATGTAAACCTTGAAATTGAACTCACACCAAATAACCTGCAAGAATATGGTTTGTTGTAATGGTATATTTGCACTTTACATGGCCGTGGGATTTATCTACATTGTTTATATAATCAGTGGTAAAGAGTTGCAACCCTGTCAACATTATACAGTAAATTTCTCATGTATTGCACATACTGTGATTTATGTAATGTTGTTGTTATTTTGTAGCTCAGTTATGTACTAAAAATGTATTAGTATTAATTAAATATAAAATTGTCCCAAGCCCCCCCCCCCTTCCTCTCTCATTGCAAAATATGGGCATAAATCTATGAAAAAAAGAGCATGATAGATTTTGGCTTGTGTCATCCTACTATGTCTCAGGATGTGTGAAAGATGGTAAAAGTTAAATCAAACTGACCAAAGGATAAGAGAGAGAGATTAATGGTTGGTAGTAGTGTTATTAAAGCAGAATAATGACAACTGTAAATATATTAAAATATTTTAATTACCTCATGTTGGTTCATCATTTTTCTGTTCCACAATCTAATTTCCCTGCACCGGTACATGAATGGCTGACCATTCATCATAAAATATATGTACATTATATATGCTGTATCATGAGTATACTGCTCATATAATTTTTTTAACATCTCAAGGTATATAATTGATAGAGGGTACATGATAGATAGATAGATAGATAGATAGATAGATAGATAGATAGATAGATAGATAGATAGATAGATAGATAATCAATTAAAACAAAAACAATTTTAAGTTTTAAGATGTTTTTAGTTTACTGAGGTTTTCATTGATGTGAAAAACCTCTTTTTCTCAGCACTCTTGTAATGAAGGGAGGGATAGAGATTATATATTATAACTGAAATGCCTTTGGCCCCAACTTGACTAAACCATTCCCACATGTGATCATTCACTTTGTCAGATTTGCAGGCATTGTTGAAAGGGCACTTGTCAGCACTACTGTTGTTTTCAAATTCATTCTTATAGAATTCCATTTTCTTTAGCATATCTGAAACAGTTCAGTCATGATCCTATGTTGAATTCTGCCCGTTTCTTCCCTGTATGGTTTGACTCAGATTTATACTCCTTTACATATATTCAAATCCTATAGTATCTATCACAATTAGATAATAATCAGATAAACATCTTTTTTTTTTTTATGGATTACCTAGAAGCATTGAGCAATGAATAATTTGCCTAAACAATTAGATCCTTTTATTGGTGCAAAGACTTCATATTAGTCATTTGTCAGCCCTAATCAGTGTTAGCCCATTTGTCAAGTATGGTTATAACTCTGTATGTCCTTGTATCACAGATAAAGCTTAGCACAGTACTTTTTACTGGAATTTAGCATATAATAGTGTGTGTGTGTGTGTGTGTGTGTGTGTGTGTGTGTGTGTGTGTGTGTAGAATGATGTATTCATACCAATAAAAAAATAAATATGAAGGTTTGGGAATTACTTTTGGGTATCATTTTATAATATAGCAAAATAAAAGCTGATTCACCATTTTTATATAATTGCAACTGCTATAATGTAATCTACATAACAGTGCAGCATTTAGCATTGTATAGTTGATGCTGTGTTCATTTGAACCAAAATAAATACATATTGTAATGACCAGAGTCGAAACATAAACTATAATATTCATTTCAAGACAGGCAAGGCTGGTGGTAATGAAGCGGACATGTACAATTTGATCTTGAATTTGAATCAAACTTTGACTAACCACAGGTCAAGTATCTATCACAATTATATATATATATTATATTATATATATATATATAATTATTGGTGCATGAATTCATTGTAATACTAATAGAATTTTTTTATATTTGTTACAGTATGTTAATTAGTCTAGTATCAAGAGATGACGTTTACCATATTTATCTGATAATAAGTGCATGTGCTGTTAAATTATGAAAATGTATCTTTAGATTCATGAATTTATTTCACAATCAGCTCGCTCCCAGTTGCACAAATTTATTCCTCCTGATTAGTCGTTGTTGACTCTAATACATGTATTTATCCTGATATGTCATTAGTCACTCTATTTTTATTTATCCTGATTAGTCATTGGTCACTCAAGTACATTTATTTATCTTGATTAGTCATTGGTCACCCTAATTCATGTCTAGTACATCAGTAAGGGTAAAAATACAAAGTGTTGAATGAACTAGAGTATATTTAGATGAACTCCTTAGAAACAGGTAACAATAAGCAGGAAGTGTTGGATGAACTAGATTATATTTAGATGAACTCCTTAGAAACAGGTAACAATAAGCAGGAAGTGTTGGATGAACTAGATTATATTTAGATGAACTCCTTAGAAACAGGTAACAATAAGTGGGAAGTGTTGGAAGAACTAGAGTATATATTTATGTACTCCTTAGAAATGGGTAAAACTACACAAAGTTACATTGTATACCATGAAAAAATGTTAGTGCCTTCAGTATCATCCCCACAGTGACACCCTACTTTCCATAGAAAAGAGAGATATTTGGACATCAGATTATGATTTCATGTATACATAAATAATTGTGGCATCCGGATTGGTGCAACTCTATATTAATTACATATATTGGTACATTCATCCAGTTGTCTATCCATGTCTCAAAATTTTCATTTCTGCAGAATAAGTTTACATGGAATTGTTGGATTTTTTAAAACTAAATTTGTCATGCAACTGTATATTGCTTAGTCTTGAAAAGTGATTTTGTTTTAGTGATGTGTTACCATTTAGAGGAATTATGGACCTTCATTTCTCATTCCCATATGCTCATTTCAGCAGGTTGAATTGTTACCAAGTATTGTTGGATTGTAACCAGATTTACAATGCTGTTTTATTGCTACTAGGTATCATCAATGCAATATATCATCATTATTTTTGGTACAATAGCAATATCTGGTTAAAAATAATTGATTGGCAGTGTCATATGGAGTTGAGATACCACCCCACCCTAGCCTCCTTCACACATAATACCACATCCAATAAGCAGATGTACAAAAAACAAAGTACAGCTTGGAGTCACTACAGCTTGTACTGATGAGACCTGAATGAGTTTGATTTCCAGTCTTTAAAAATGTAATTTGAAAGAGTTATGCCCCCTGATTTCCTGTCCACCTGACTGAATTTTCATAATTCAAATTTACCAAAATTTTTGGGATTTCAGCTCAGTTTGGCATGCTAAATTATTTTACCAGAAATTTTATTGCCAAGCCCAACTCTTCTTCCTTGGCCCAGAATATACCCAGCTTTCAGTGTCTCATATAAATGATATTGCTGTTAATATTACCCGTCATGTGGTTTCTTTCTGTTTATCATGATTGATATGGCTTCATTCATCATAATTGTTATTCCTTTCCTAAAAGTATGGCTTTTTTCATTATATTTAAATTTAATAAACACATTAATCTTTCTAGTTTTCTTCCATATGGTTTTCATTTTATATAATTATGTCTTGTTTCATTTTGATGGCTTCATGCAGTAAATATTATAAGCTGCTTGAAGATAATGTAATCCACAAAGTTATTTATTGCTGCATTAAACTGCAATGAAATGTTTGTCATTTAAAAAGATTGAAAAAGCATTTTGGGTAATAATGTTGTTTCAGCCACCGAAGAGGATGTACTTCAAAGCAATTACCATGTTTTCATACAAAGATTTTGAAAATATTGGTACTTAAGAATGAACCAAATTATAACATTATATTTGTTACTTTTGGTAGAAGTATTGAAGTATATTCACACTCACAGTGTGCATGGTCCTTTTATGCTTCCATATCAAGGACAAATCCCTAAAGTAATGATGTCATTGTCTTTAATCAACTGCTGCTAATACCCAGCTGGTGTAGGCATTGAAAATAGAGAAAGCCAGCTGTTGGGGGATTTTATTTCACCTGAGCAGTTGGGTTTAAGTGGGAGAAAGGAATGACCTAATTGTCAGATGTATGGATCCAGACAGGTTGGCACAGACAGATATTCTGCTAACCCCCCTCCATCACAATGTGCATAATGTAAACCGGTCAACTATGGTCAGACCTTTGACTAAAGATCCCTTTAATGAAGCATGTCTGGATTGGAAAAGATGGCCTGCCGGTACACACCCAGAAGTCAATTTAAATTATATGAGAACAGGTGTCATTAAAATCAAGTTTCAGTATATATGCAGTGAGTTGTTGTTACAGGGTTTAACGCCATTTTTCAGCACAGTATAGGCTATACATAGTGGCCAGTATTAATGGTGGAGGAAGAACTCTGGAAAGAACCACCGACCCATGAGAGGCTACTGGCAAGGTTCCTCACATACCCACGTTGGCTGAGCCAGAGACTCGAACCCATGCAGACAGAGGTGAGATGGCAGTGATCTGTGACGGTGAGCGCTTTAGACCATTCTGCCACTCTGGGGCCCCCTATATGCAGTGAGAATAGGCATTTGGGAAAAAAACCAGTGTCACCTGTTAGACAGGTGTATTGAATTTAAAGGACAATTTTTCAAGGATCTTTGAATCATCCCTTATGTCACAACATCAAAGCAGACAAATTTGATAAAAAAATCTAGGTCACTGTATATTTAAAACTCCTATGGATTGTTCTTTACCGGTATGTTCAGAATTGCTCAGTTGTCATCACTTTTCAATTTTCTTATCTCTGTCTCTTAACCTGGAAGTCTACACAAATCTAACAACCCACATTTTTAAATGTTATAGAGAAAAAAAAGTTATATGCTAGTTGTAATAAAATAACATAATGAAAGAACACAAAATTTTCCATATTTATATATTATAAGACAAGATTCTAATTATTTGCGTTTATTGTTTTATAATAATAATATGAAATGTTACTTTCTAAGAGATGCATATCTATTACAATACAGACTCCATTACCTGTAATTTAATTTTGCTGAGAAAATTTAGAAAATATATGTACATGTACCATCATACTACATGTCAAATTATGATAATTACTTTAAACTTCAAATTTTATATTTCTCCAAATCATTATCCACAGTCATTTGACATGGACAGACTTGCATATACATGTATTTCATTGCAGTTTGGTGATTATGAACATTTACATACAAAAAACATATGCTAGAATGTAGATCTGAATATTTGTTATATATGTTTATCAGATTGGTATAGTTCTTATATTTATTATAGTCAATCAGTGTTCAAAGTTCATTTTGAAATATCGTCTATGTGCTGGTAGTTTATTTACTTTTCAATTTGGTAAAAACTTATGTTCGAAATTATGTTATACACTGTACCATGTTTCAATCACTAAATACTACATATACTCTCACTGCTGATGCAATGGGCAGTGGCATATCAGGGTCAGTGTTGTTTGAATCCCATTTAAAAGCAAGTATGGTATTTTAATATATGCTAAAGGGGTAGGGTAAATTAAATATAATAATAATAATGAGGACTTTGTATAGCACCTAATCTTTAGAAGCTCTAAGCACTTCACTTTACAACATCTATAATAGTATGACTACAACAAACAACAAAACAAAAACCATGATATTGGGGAAAAAAACAAATGTTGAAAATATTTAAGGTAGGAAACATTAAGTTTTTAAGTTTGTTCTTGCAGTCATAAAAGGTGAGTTTTAAGATGACTCGTGAAAAGGATCACTGTGTCTTTGTGTTTAATTTCAATGGGAAATTTATTCCACATTGCTGGGCCCTGGTATGCAAATGAATGTTGTTAATATGACTTTGTTTTCATAGTGGAAATAATGAGTATATGATTGTCAGAAGAGGAGCATAAATATCTTGCTGGTGTGTACACATGGGTGAGGCCAGATAGGTATGCTTAACTGGAGTCCATCAGTGAAACATAGCACAGAGAACAAATTTTGTGTTTGATTCTGGATCAAATGGATAGCCAGTGTAGTGTACAGAGCAGCGTGGAGGTGTGCTCTGATTGTGGTACTCTAAAGATGATCCAAGCAGCTGTTGTTTGAACTTTCTGAAGTTTCTGGAGTAGATATGAGATGAATCGGACAGAATTGAGTTACAATAGTCCAGTCTTGAAAGTACTAATGAACACACAAGTGTTTTAGTGACATCAACTGAAAGATATTTGCGAACGGAGCTGATGCATCTCAGCTAGATATGCAGCCTTGCATGTGTTCATGACGTGGTGCAGTGTGAGAGTACTATAAGAGTAACACCTAGGTTTCATACTGACTGTGTTGCTGATATTTATTGTGTGAGGTAAAGGATGTGAATGAGAAAGTCTTTGTATTGTGATCAGAATGGCCTCAGTTTTATCATCATTTATCTGCAGCTTGTTACATGGTAGCATCAAGCAGAGTTGGGTGGCTAGACTTGTATATTTGGGTGTCATCAGCGTACAATTTGTAATGATCACTTGGCGATGATCTATGACACTTGAGATTGGCTGATTGTATAGAATGAAGAGAACACGTCCAAGAACAGACCCCTGTGGAAAACCACAGCATAGATCAACTCGGCTGGAGTGTATTTCATTTGCAGATACAATTTGTGTCCTGTTGACTAAGTAGGACTTGAATTTCAGTAAGGCTGTATTGTGAATGCCAAATACATGTGGGAGACAGTGAAGTAATATATCATGGTCTATTGTGTCAAATGCTGCAGACAAATCAAGGAGGGTGAGGACTGTAACCTCTCCGCTGTCCAAAGCAGAGAGAATGTCATTAAATTCTTTCAGAAGAGTAGTTTCAGTACTGTGGCAAGGGCGATATGCAGACTGTACAGTGCTGAAAAGACTATTTGAACAAGTTTGGTCAGAACAACTTTTTCTAAGATTTTTTATATGAACGGGCAATTAGAAACTGGGCACTAGTTCTTTAAATTGTTATGGTTGTGTGTTGGTTTTTCAGCAGAGGCTATATATAATGGCAGTTTTGAAAAAGGATGGGAATTCCCTAGATGAGAGAGAGCTATTACTAACATCAGTTAGTGAAGGCAATATTGGGTCTAAGCACTCAAGCTGCAGTGATGATGGAACTGAATCAAGTTCACATGACTTCGGTGCACTCTTCATCAAGATTGTTTGTACTAAATCCATATAGACAGTTTAAAATGCTCACAATGGTTGTCGCTGAAATTCTGTATCATAACTGTATGGTGACACCGAGTCAATGGAAATTGTGTTGTCAAGCATATCTCTAATGGTTTTTACATTCTCATAGATGAAATTTGCAAATAGGTCCAGAAGGTCTACTGGAGAGAAGGTAGTTGGAAGTGGTATACATTTTCCTTGACATTAGTTTGTTAGTTATCTTGAAGAGCTCTTTGCAGCTGGAACTCTCCATGATCTTAGTACTGTTGTGGGATAATTTGACTAAATGGACTATATTTGTGACGTTCTTCTTAGCAGCTTCATATATTTGTTTATGATTAGTGAGTCGGGTGGAAAGTCGACGCCTCTCCACTTTACGGCTATATCTTTTAGCAATGTGAAGTTGGTCCCTCCCATGGAGAACACTTTTGAATTGATACTCTGCACCTGGTGGCTGGGGCATGTTTTTCAAGCAATGAACACGGGCAGTTATCAAGTTGTTCTGCTGTAGGAGGTAATAAAGTTGTTAGGTTTGCTTCAATGTCATGCATTAGTTTGGTTCTATTTATCATATTCAAGGTTTCTCTTGGTAGCAAATAAAGTTGGAGGGTTAGGGACTGATACGTCAAGATGGCATATAATGCAGAGGTGATCTGATGCAAGTTCGTGGGATACAAAGGTTTGATCACAGAATATTATCATCAGGTGTATGACGAATTCAGTCTAAAATGTGACTATCCTTATGGGTGGGTTGGTTAACTGACTGTTTAAGGTTAAATAATGAATGGAATGTAGGAGTTTTTATGTATATGAGTTTCCAGGACAGTCAAAGCAAAAGTTGAAATCTCCAAGAATAATCAGATTGCCACCTATTGAATTTCCATACTCCAGGAGATTCGGAAACTGCTCCCTTTATTTCATGGATTTATGGATTTCAAAAGATTACTGGTTTAGAATAAAGTATGTTCTCACCATATCTCCTTTCCAACAACTATTATAATTATACCATCCATTAGTAAAATTATTTAAATTCATTGTCTTACTACAATTTATATAACTTTCTAGGAACGCTGACTAGATTTTATTGATTCATATGTTTCTTTATATTTAGGTGAAATCAAAATGATGAATTCTGTCCCCATTGATGACAACAGCTGTTACTGTTGCTGTTACTAATAGCTGGACTTCATTTCTATCAAGCAATCAATATATTTACTTCAGATTGGATTGGGTAAGTTAAATTAATTTCTTTGAAGTTAATATTTTCCCCCTCATTCTCCTTTCGGAAGTAACTTTGCTAAATAAATCACTCCAACTTATTCACTTTGTAACTTCTGTAATATGCAAGTTTTCTTTTCAAAATTTCATCTTGTTTTTCAGAGACTTGTTTAATTCATAACAAAAGATTAAATTATAATTATAGATGCATTTAGTATCTCATCGTAGGACTGCCTAAAGGTTTACACAATATTTACATTCCAAGTATAATTATGTAATGATTTATTTATTTTAAAAAATCTTGCCCAAGTCCATTTGAGATTTGTTTGATTAATGTAAAAACAGCTGGTGGTAGATTGTTGGTTATTTATTGTCTGTTGAAATGTTGATGTACATATATTCTTGCTTTCATAATAATAGGGATTTTATTTAGAAAAGTTAACTCAATTACAGGAATTAATCTACCTTTGTGCCTTCTGTTATGCACAATATATACAGTACAAGTATATACATCGCAATGTCACATCTATTTCCTTAACACAAAAGAAATTAGTTCATCTAAAATTCTGTGAAAGTTTCAAGCTCATAATGCAATAAAATCAGGGATCACAGAAAAATTAATCAAATATTTGTATTAACAAATTATTCGGTAAAAAGAGATGTTGTAGCAGAGAAAAGCAGGGGGTATTTATATTATGTAGACCTGTTAGAGTGTCTTAAGATTTCATCCATGGGAAGCATGTTAATTAATTTACAAGATGGATGCTGAAGGGAATTGATAATGTACATTAGGGGTGCTAATGGTTACTGATTAATTTGCATAAGGGATGCAAGATCATATTAATTCATTTGCATGTGGAGTACAAGAGCCCATTAATTAGCATGAGGAGTACAAGAGCACATTAATTAATTAACATGAGGAGTACAAGAGTCCATTAATTAATTAGCATCAGGAGTACAAGAGCACATTAATTGATAAGCATGAGGAGTACAAGAGCACATTAATTAATTAGCACGAGGAGTACAGGACCACATTAATTAATTTGTGTGAGGAATACAAGAACACATTAATTAACTTAGATGAGGTTTACAAGATCACATTAATTAATTTTAATGAGGAGTACAAGAGCACATTAATTAATTTGCATGAGGAGTACAAGATCACATTAATTAATTTGTATGAGGAATACAAGAACACATTAATTAACTTAGATGAGGAGTACAAGATCACATTAATTAATTTAAATGAGGAGTACAAGAGCATATTAATTAATTTAAATGAGGAGTACAAGAGCATATTAATTAATTTAAATGAGGAGTACAAGAGCACATTAATTAATTTAAATGAGGAGTACAAGATCACATTAATTTAAATGAGGAGTACAAGAGCATATTAATTAATTTAAATGAGGAGTACAAGAGCATATTAATTAATTTAAATGAGGAGTACAAAAGCTCATTAATTACCATGAGGAGTACAAGAGCACATTAATTAATTTAAATGAGGAGTACAAGATCACATTAATTAATTTAAATGAGGAGTACAAGATCACATAAATTAATTTAAATGAGGAGTACAAGAGCATATTAATTAATTTAAATGAGGAGTACAAGATTACATTAATTAATTTAAATGAGGAGTACAAGAGCATATTAATTAATTTAAATGAGGAGTACAAGATCACATTAATTAATTTAAATGAGGAGTACAAGAGCATATTAATTAATTTAAATGAGGAGTACAAGATCACATTAATTAATTTAAATGAGGAGTACAAGAGCATATTAATTAATTTAAATGAGGAGTACAAGATCACATTAATTAATTTAAATGAGGAGTACAAGATCACATTAATTAATTTGAATGAGGAGTACAAGAGCATATTAATTAATTTAAATGAGGAGTACAAGAGCATATTAATTAATATAAATGAGGAGTACAAGATCACATTAATTAATTTAAATGAGGAGTACAAGATCACATTAATTAATTTAAATGAGGAGTACAAGATCTCATTAATTAATTTAAATGAGGAGTACAAGATCACATTAATTAATTTAAATGAGGAGTACAAGAGCATATTAATTTAAATGAGGAGTACAAGAGCATATTAATTAATTTAAATGAGGAGTACAAGAGCCCATTAATTAGCATGAGGAGTACAAGAGCACATTAATTAATTTAAATGAGGAGTACAAGATCACATTAATTAATTTATATGAGGAGTACAAGATCACATTAATTAATTTAAATGAGGAGTACAAGAGCATATTAATTAATTTAAATGAGGAGTACAAGATCACATTAATTAATTTAAATGAGGAGTACAAGAGCATATTAATTTAAATGATGAGTACAAGATCACATTAATTTAAATGAGGAGTACAAGAGCATATTAATTAATTTAAATGAGTACAAGATCACATTTGATTAATTTAAATGAGGAGTACAAGAGCATATTAATTAATTTAAATGAGGAGTACAAGAGCCCATTAATTAGCATGAGGAGTACAAGAGCACATTAATTAATTTAAATGAGGATTACAAGAGCATATTAATTAATTTAAATGAGTACAAGATCACATTAATTAATTTAAATGAGGAGTACAAGAGCATATTAATTTAAATGAGGAATACAAGATCACATTAATTTAAATGAGGAGTACAAGAGCATATTAATTAATTTAAATGAGTACAAGAGCATATTAATTAATTTAAATGAGGAGTACAAGAGCCCATTAATTAGCATGAGGAGTACAAGAGCACATTAATTAATTTAAATGAGTACAAGAGCACATTAATTAATTTAAATGAGGAGTACAAGATCACATTAATTAATTTAAATGAGGAGTACAAGATCACATTAATTAATTTAAATGAGGAGTACAAGAGCATATTAATTAATTTAAATGAGGAGTACAAGATCACATTAATTAACTTAAATGAGAAGTACAAGAGCATATTAATTAATTTGTATGAGGGATGCAATTGCTTAATAAATACTTAGTACAAGGAATGAAAGCACATATTAATTCATTTGCATGAAAGATCCAATAGCAGTATAATTAATTTACATGAGGGATGCATAAACATATTAATTAGTATGAGGGATAAAAACTAGTACTAACTAATTTGCATTGTTGTGTTACACACACACACACACACACACACAATTTTCCTTGTTAGGTTTTTTAAATTCATTACTGCTATATGCTGTGGATAATTATATGACCTTGTCCAATATCAAGTTCACTGTATTCCTGACTAAAGCTTCAGCTCTAGTTTTTAGTTTGGTAAAGAAATAATACATAACTAATATATTTATAACAGTGTATTAAATATTATAATCATTTTCTTGGTCTGAATCAAGGGCATTATGTGTACCATGTTTTATATTATAATTATAATAATAAACCTTCTAGAATGGAATTTTCCATTACATAATAATTTTCTTTAGAAAATGCAAATTGTAACCTAGGTCAAGTAGATGGTTGTATAATATTGTTACTGGAAATGTTCTTTATTTCTGCAGTAACTTTGAAGCATAAATCAATTTATATGTTGTGTTCCATATTTCATTTGTTGTGTAATTATTTATTCAAAATTTTAATCTCTGGAATTTACAAAGTGCTCAATAATATTTTTGTGAGAAACATTAATTTGGAATTAAAGTTAATTCAGACAAGGATATCTTGGATTATATTATTGGGATTCAACAAAAGACTGTTGGCACATCATTAAACTCATGCCATTGGTACTTTAGTACAATCAAGACTACAGGCACATAAATTATTTGACTGAATCTTATAAAACTTGTAGTATTCGCTGTTCTATTTGTTTAAGACCCTGTAGTCATTATACTGTTGACTGAAGTGTATGTGCACAAAACAGTATTTGATGTGTATAAGTGCAGACTAGTATTTCAGGCTCAGTAAAGCAAGAATTTGAGCCTCATCAGGGTATTTTTGTGATCCAAAGAAATTTGAAGTGATGTTACTGCATTTCAGCGATAATCAGAAAAGTGCTGTTATGTGCTTGTGTGCTCATAATATTTATAAATGCTTACTAACTTTTATGAAGATGAACAAATCAAGACTTTTTGAAGGTACAGGCAAGTCTGTGAATGTAAATTCTGCATTGCTCAATACTGGATGGAAAAACACTAGTGAAGCAACTGACCTTGAACTTTTTGAAGAACTATATTTTGAAGAACTATATGATCACTTACTAACACACATCCATAAACAAAATCAAAAATGTCATGTGGCACTGTGTAAGATTGCCATGCTCGGGATACCAGTGAGGTGATCCAAAGACTGCAAGTGAATAAAAGCATTATCATGTTGTTGTTGTTTTTGTAGGGTTTAACACCATTTTTCAGCACAGGATAGGCTATACATGGTGGCCAGTATTAATGGCGGAGGAAGAACCCAGAAAAAACTTAGAAAGAACCACCGACCCATGAGAAGTTACTGGCAAGCTTTCTCACATACTCACATTGGCCAAATCTGATACTCAAACCTATGCAGACAGAGGTGAGATGGCAGTGATCCATAACGGAGAGTGCTTTAGACCACTCAGTCACTCAGGGCCACTCATTATCTTGTTTATAACTATTTGAGTTTTCTGCTAGGAGAGGGTCAAGTGATGAATCATTTTGTTTAGTTAAATGAGACACTATCCACCTGGTCCCTAAAGAATTTGGGGTACTAATTATATATATAAATTAACTGAATATACAATTGTCAGAATAGGAGCGTAAGTATCTTGCTGGTGTGTACACATGGGTGAGGCCAGATAGGTATGCTGGACTGGAGTTCGTCAGTGAAATATAGCACAGAGAACAAATTTTGTGTTTGATTCTGGATTGAATGGATAGCCAGTGTAGGGTACAGAGCAGTGGTTGATAAATGGCTGCAAGTTTTGATGAATGAAGGTTTTTGGGGGGCATTATGGTTCAGTTTTGAAAAATGTTTTATCTTGTCGATCTTGACATTCTCGTGGAAAATATAAGAATCTATCAATCTTTTGACAGCTCACAAATTGTATTCCTCATACTTAATTGACAAATTCTCCATATCTGAAAATGTAATAAAACAAATGGTTCTTAATTAACAACAAAGCTGTAGAAAACAAAATTAAAGGCAGATGACTTGAGTCTTTTTCAATAATAAGGCACTAAAAGTGGTTTCAAAATTCTTGGTATTTTTATGGACAGTAATCTAATTTGGTTAGAATATACAAGCTTATTTACAAAGAAAATAAACTCCAATCTTTAGCTGTCAAAAATAAATTTTTTAATTCTGAAACAATGCCATTGCTTTTTACAAAAGCTACATTTCAGCATCACTTTTACTATTTGAATAGATTGATGGGAAAAGTACATTAATGTTGGGATTTTTTTTTGTGTAGACAAATTGGGCAAACTGGAAACATTGATGGGAAAAGTACACTAGACATTAATGTTGGGACATTTTTTTCGTGTAAACAAATTGGGCAAACTGGAAACATTCTGGGTAGTACGTGCTTTCAAAAACCATCTTTTTAAAGAACAGTTCCACCTTCAAGAAGTCAAAATAATGTACCAGGTTTCAGTCAAGTTTGACACAGTTTATTTGCATAATACACAGCAAGACCCTAGATCAATGACATGAAGAAACGTTTGAATCCCAAACCAATGAAGAAAAACCTATTTAAAAGAATAATTCAATAATCTGGGCCTTTTATATGGAGTATTATTCCCAAATAAAGTTTAAAATTTCCAGTTTGTTTTGCAACAGATGCAGTAAATGAATGAAAATCTAGGTCTTAATTACAGGGCCTTAAATAATTAGAGATCCACCCCCTCCTTCTGTATAAGTAAATGTAGTTTAATTCATCTTATCCATAAGTTTAACTTTGAATTATGACATTGACATTAATTTAAAAATATAATGCCTTATCCATAATGTTGAGAGAGATTTTGGTGTAAACCAAAAAAATATTTAATGTTGCTGTTGAAATATCTGGGTCAGACAAAATAATATGTTTTCTAGTATTGAATGGTGTTTTTTGGACATCCAGGGGGTTTCTTTCATTCTCACTTGAAATTTCATTTTGTTTACACCTTCATATTATTTGATTCATGTGCAACTGGTTAGTAAAACAAATAGCATTATGTTTTATATGATGATCAGCCTATTGATTTTAAATATATTTTAGGTTTGTACAAGTGATTTTAAAGTATTTGCATTTAAAATCAAAATGTTGCAATGCAGAACTTCAAAAATGTATTTATCCATGAAACTTAAACATTTTTTTTTTAACCTTTGGAAGGTTTTTCTCATACTCAGCTATGCTCTTTATTGTTTTATTTTTTATTGTTGGGTTGAAGATCAGGTTGGTTAGTTATTTCAGGATATTATCTCAGGAGGGGTCAAAATCGGGACAGTTTGTAAACCTTGCCTTTGATCTTGCTGCTATCTTGTAACTTGACAGTCTTGCATTGTGTTTTCATTGTGTCTTTTGGAAGAAAGCAAATAAATAAATAGGAAATAGCAGAGGTTTACCTTTTTGGCATTCATCATCTGGACTACCGAGTCTTCTCATCTCCTATCATGATCGTTTTACTAGAAAAGCTAGATAGAAGAAAGATGCACTCTCATAGACACCCTTTAATTTTGTTTGTCAGTGTCAATACAACTTACATAAGTAGTTAATTAGCATGAATTGTAACTTCTGTGTTCATAAATGTGTATGTGTGTGTGCATGTGTATGAGAGAGAGAGAGAGAGAGAGAGAGAGAGAGAGAGAGAGAGAGAGAGAATACTCAACATTGGATTGTCTGACTGACCATGACCTTAGCACTAAAAAACTGTGTTGATTAAGGGTCCATTTCTGCCCCCTTTCCAATTTTCTTCTTATGAGGTATATTACAACATGAGGTGGTTTGATTTTATTTTTTATATATACTTTGTGTTCTCTTACTGGTAGCCATGGAAAACTGTTTAAAACAATATTAAAGAAGATCAGCAAATTTTCCATCTTTTCCATGTATTTTTTATTGATACTATCTATCCATAAACTTCACTAAATTTAAAATGGCATTATGATTTTCTTTTTATTTGGTTGGTACAAAGTTGCATAAAATAAGGTTCAAAAGCTGTGTATGCATGCATATGTTTATATGTGTGAGTTCTGTAATGTCCGCAGCTTCCTCAATAGTTTTGGTTGTGACCCACATTATTTTTATGAGTTGATCATTTTATGTTCTATGTCCTGTAAAATGCCAATGACTCTAATGACCAAACATCAATGCTCTCCTATGTCACTGTGTCTTAGTCTGAATTCTGCCTGCCATCCAGTTTACTCCTGTACCTCCACAACTGTCAATCTCATGTTTTCATCTGCACTGTCTTTCAGCATCATCGCCTACCTGGTCCTGGTCACCTTGAACTTTTCTGTTAATGATTATAGTGGCAACTGAAGCTTGCTGCCAGTACTGTACAAGTCTTTGCTACTGAAGCTTCTTGGCACTCCAATCAATCATTAGAGATATGTATTGAATATTTTCTCAACTACATCTATGGGACTTTGTACATCAAAGGATCCCTGTTTGAAAACCATATTGGTAGCACCAGACCTTGTATTTTCCAGGTAGCACCCTCTTGTTGATGGATTCCATCCAGCCTTTGATTTGTTGACTTGTGTCAACCACACTATCATATAATTCAAGGAGCCTCCAAACCATGTGCCGAGGTTCTTAACTAGTTGCACACTCGGTTTAATAATAATAATAATAATGAGAACTTTGTATAGCGCCTTATCTTTAGAAGCTCTAAGCACTTTACAACATCTATAATGATATGAATACAAAACACAAATAAAAAACACCATGAAATCGGAAAACAAAAAATGCTGAAATTATGAAAGGTAGGAAACATTTTTAGGTCTTTCATTTTGTTCTTGCAGTTGAAAAAGGTGAGTTTTAAGAGCATTCTTGAAAGGGATCACAGTGTCTTTGTGTCTAATTTCAATGGGCAATTCATTCCATGTTGCTGGGCCCTGGTATGCAAAAGAACGATATCCATAGGAGAGGAAGTGATCTTGAACCCCTATCCTACACCTTTGCTTTCTTTAGGGCCATACTTCTTCACTTTGATGTCAATATCTCAACAGGTTGCCTGTACACAATGTACTGAATTCAGTTTTGATAGACATACCATCTTGGTTTGGTGAATTTTATGCCTCTATTGTTTTTATTGTCTATTGTCTATTGTCTTGCCACAAATATGGACCCTAGATGTGTCTTTATTCTGACTTGTCCATTGAACAGGTATGTTTGTCTCCATGGTCTGGCCATTTTTTTGATCATCCTCCCCGGCTTTTTTACAATCTTGGGAATATATCACAGTATATTTGTTCATAGTGAAGTTATAGGTGTCTGCAAAACATCTAACTTTCAAGTCAACATGAAACCATTTTTAGCTTTGTTGCAAAACTAAGATATTCTCTAATAAAATAAAAACCTGAAATATTGTTTAATATTGTTGTCTGATATGATCAATTATGTTGCCTTTCCAGATGCTTCTGAATTCTCTTATTCACCAAATATCTTGGTGTTTGTCCCCTTGTTCCTGGAAATGAAAGATGATTTTTGTACAATATTTTTTTCTAAAACTACTTAGCACACACAAACACACACAAGATGTAAGCCTTT
Organism: Unio pictorum; assembly: GCA_030141615.1. Taxonomy (NCBI): domain Eukaryota; kingdom Metazoa; phylum Mollusca; class Bivalvia; order Unionida; family Unionidae; genus Unio; species Unio pictorum. The sequence continues at coordinate 27,899,970 of JARLTB010000044.1, forward strand.
AAACAATTCAGAACTGTTGATCTGTTTGTAACTTATTTTTGACCGTATAAAGGTGCTCACATAATATGAGAAAAAAGAAATTCTAGCTTTACCAGAAGTACCATATTCTTTATATATTTAATTTTTAATAAATAGGGTCACAAGAATTGTGTTATAAATTACATCTCAGTAGTTGTTTTTTTTTAAATCAAACATGTTTTACATACTAAATGTGTAGAACTAGAGGAAGAAAATAGCACATTGTGTTATCACTCCACCATAACTGTTGTATGTATTAGAGTATTTAAATGCATACTTTTGTTTGTAAAGGCCCTTCTGCACTAGAAAGGTTTTAGATGATTATTTAATACTACCATGCTAAATGATGATTGCTTATTAAATTCCTAGCTCAGTATGCTTGAAATGTTTAAAACAGAACTCGAGCTCAGTAATCAGAAAATTTAGACTTAGATTAAAATGAAGATTGGTGTTTTGAGATTTAATTTTGAGTTTTATGCATAACCCATTTGGAGAATATGGGGTGTTGCTTTGTGGTCTAAAAAAACAAGCCATTATAATTTGTGTTTAATGTTGAACATTACAAGGACTCTAAGTTGCATGAGTAAAATTGGGTGAACTAAGTACAAATGTCCTTATTCAACTAGATTTATCAACACCAAGATGACCTACTTGCCAGTGAAACAGTAAGAATCTAAATATATATATCACTTGAGAGATAAATAAGGATTAGCATGTAACCTTTATGTTTGCTGGTAGTCATGGTTTCCAGGAAGAAGTCTATTCATGACAAAACCAGTCTAAACCTCCATTCTAATTTGTAGAGTGTGAGAAAAAAAACAATCTCACATTCACTTCTTAATGTCAATGCCACAAAACTTATCCATTAAATATCTTTTTAATATTTTTTGGGACAGCATGATTGCCCTTTAAACTTAAACCTCTTGTAAATTAAAGCATTAAACAGACCACCTGTGTTTTATTTCTGAGAGAGAGAGAGAGAGAGAGAGAGAGAGAGAGAGAGAGAGAGAGAGAGAGAGAGAGAGAGAGAGAGAGAGATGAAATTCACTAATACTGTCTGGAATAAATATGATGTTGCTTTTTTCAGGATTGGTGTAAATCATAAATAATGGTTTTGTTCTACTTATCTAACCAGAGATATATGCAGTTTTTTCATTAATATTTTTTAATATTATCTAGAATTTGCCATATTCAGAAAGTTAGTAAACAAAAATGAATACCCTACCAAATTTTTAACCTGGTTTCACCATATGACTGTCATATTTTTATGTATATTTCATTTGTAATGTATATTTGATCTTTATCCATGATTGAGAATTGAGTTTTAGTGTGTACCAGCTTTGTTTGAAGCCAGGACTTATTCTCTAAGAATAACTATACAGCTCAGATTCTGCATATAGACATGTGAAAATCAGAATTTATTGAATTTATTTATAAAAGCCAGTTAAACTGTGATAATCTACACTTAAGTGCAGACTGTTGTTTTATATATTTTAGTGCATATTTTGTATAGGAGCAATTATTTGTCCACTTTCTAGCTAGAGGATTTAATGGTGCAAAACTTAACTCTAGAGGTTTAGTACTAGAGACGCCCTCAATGATTTTTAAAAAAAATTAATTTTCATATGGAAATTCAGATAACAAGATATTGGTCTCTTTTAATTTAGAGCAATCTTCTCTGAGTTATATTAGTTTTATATTCTGTATATTTAGTTGCCCGGTAGTAAGATTCCAGTATGATGCTAGGTGACGTGTCATCCAATTTATAGACTTTCAACTGGCATTGTTAGCATAATCTTAAATAAATAAAACCCAAACCAAGATATATTACACAAGTGTCCTCAGCTGACAAAATGTTTTGAAGTAATATCTTTTTTCATGTATAAATTATATTGGAAGTTTATTATAAGAAATACATAACACCAAACCAAGATATGTTACACAAGTGTCCTGTAATGACTACAAAATGTGTTTCACTGTCAGCTATGTCACACTTCCAGTGTTTTGAGACAATGTGATCAAAGTCAGAGAAAGTACAGAATCTCTATATGTTTTTCCCATTACCGGTATGCACTGTACCCATTAGACTGGTTCCCAGCTTGGCATGCCCCCTACTATGCACTCCACTGCATAACGAACTAATCAGGAGACACAGATTTTTCTAGTTACTGGCCTATGATATTGGATTGTCAATTTAGGCTTGATATCAATAAACCCATATATCAGACATTCCTTAGATTGTCTAATGTTGTTGACAGATTTTTTTTCTTCTCTCCATATATATAAACAGCATGAGGCACAATCTGTATCATGAGTGGGGAAAGAGAGCCTCTTCTGGCAAGACATTCTGTGCGAAAGCAGCTGGCCAGTCATACAGTAAGATCAATGCAGTCAAGCGGCAAACTACGGGATTGCTTAAGAGGCTTTTGTACGTTTGAAACTGTAAAAGATTTGTTGCCCATTCTAAGATGGATACCAAAATACACGTAAGTATATCTTTAAGAATATTAACTTTATTATCAAAACATTTGTTACTTATTCCATCCTTAAGTCATTTTCTTATATTTTTAATACCATTCAAATTCAATCATTACTAGCAAAGAATTAACATTGTGAAATTTTTCATTGCTTTCTTGGAACAAATAATACTTTTTAAAGTAATTTTTCATTTACTTTTTTTTTAAAAAGCTTCTGTGAATTTGGTTGTGTGTGTTGAATATATATATATATATATATATATATATATATATATATATATATATATATATATATATATATATATATATATATATACATATATATATATATATATACACACACACACAGAGTGGAGCTTTGTTAATATAGAAACCCTGCTTTCCAGACATAATTCAATGGGAATGGATTTCCTAAACGTTAATTTGCTCCGTTAATCAAGAAATCTGCGTTCCAGATTTGGAAATCAAAATTGGGGAGCAAAGTGTAAAATTACATTAAACTTGTCTCGATAATCTGGAAATAATCTGTCCAAAAATAAGAAAATTCAAAAAATTGTATATCAAAATACTCAGTAGAATAATACATAAAACACAAAAGTGAAACCCTTGAGAATCTATGGCCACTATCAGTAACTAAGTAGCATGATCATATTGTAACCAGCGATTGAATAAGCAATGTCTGTTTTAGCTAGTCGCCGACTGGGGTGTTAATAATTAAATAAACACACTGGGATCAAATCGTCCATTCTTTTTGACAAAACATATGGTAAATAAATTAAAAGTGTCATTAAGCCTCTTTGTTATTTACCAATTGTATGTAACAATCACAGTTAAATGATGCCTGTACAAATACAGTTGACATATTTGAGCTGTGGACAGTATAAGGCTTTATTTCCGAATAAAATGGTGACGTCAATCATTAGCAACTGTAACAGCTGTAAAATACAACTTATAAAAATGACTGCATTTTATTAGTTTACCATAATGCATAACTGCGAGATAACAGTTTGTTTTCGTTGTACTTATTAAATATATTATTGCGACACCATCAAGCAAGCATAGACGAGTTGAGATACCGTATTGACAGCGTGGGGTTCAGTGACACCAACAACAATCTCAAATTGCTTTAGACATGTACAGATCATAACCACTACTGTCAAAGAAATTGATGATGGAGATGACATGCCATTAAGTGATCTCACAGATCTAATAAGAAGCCTTCTCAACCAGGCTGAGATGTCTGCCGAGGAATATATACGGATAGACGAAAAGGAAGAGACAGGGCAACAACTCAATGATGACAACATTTTTACCCTGGTAACTTAAGATGAGGTTCCAAACAATGATGATGAAGAAGGCGATGATGACACTACCAACCCAGAGGGAAAAGACATTCAATCACCCAAGCCAAGGACAGTATAGAAACATTAATTTCATATTTTGAGCAGACGTCAGCAATATTAACAAGAGATGACATAAAGCACAATAGCGAAGCCCTTGATAATATATGGCCATTATCAATAAACATTGCAGATAGATCTGCCAAAGAATCCAAACAAAGGTTACATATTTCTTCAGAAAATTGACCTGATAAATGTATGTACAGTATATACATGTACAGGTACATGATGTGATGTGATGTGTTTTGATGTGTTAATTGTCTAAACTTATATTTACTGTATAATATGTACATACAAGTGAATGTTATAATAGTATGAAACAAACACAAATTAATAGATGTATTTATCAATTTATTTTGATCATTTTTGAATATACAGTACATTACATTTAAAGTAAGCATATACATGTACATATATACGGTGTAATGACATCGTAAAATAAAAAATGTGAAGAAAAATATAACACTGTTAATAAGAATATTGTATGTTCCTATGCTATGTTTTGACTGCAACTAAAAATAAAGAATTTAATACATGTATGATAGACTGGAACCGTAATGCCCTTTTAGAGAAAATAGATGTGGCTGCAGACAGATTCTTATTTTTAGATGTTGGTGTTCATCAAGTTCATGAAAATTTACAACACTACAATGTATAATACATAGTATATAAATCCTTCAAAATTGCTTCTATGAGGAACTGATGGACTGTATAAAGCGCACAAAAAACACAGACTGAAATCAAAGTACAAAGTTGATAGGAGGTCGTGAACCCATACTAAAGATAAACTGCGAATTGTTTCTTTACCTAGAAATAATCAGACATACTGAGCTTAATTTGACAGTTATCAGTACTTTTACTGAGTAGGCTTGAACATAATTTGATTGAATGAGCACATTTATCACAACAAATTATGTCAAGTATTGCATGTTCATAAAGGTTTCTCTTTAGTTTAGTTGCCTGGTCAGACACAGTAGGAAATGTATAATATAACAGGTATGAAAATAAAATCTGATAAATGTATTGCATTTACTGAACCTTAATGTGTTAACAAACAGCCATTAAGTGTACTTTATTTGCATGCAATTAAACATGAATGTGTTAACAAACAGCCATTAAGTGTACTTCATTTACATGCAACTGAACATGAATGTGTTAACAAACAGTCAGTAAGTGTACTTTATTTACATGCAACTGAACATGAATGTGTTAATAAACAGCCATTAAGTGTACTTTATTTACATGCAATTAAACATGAATGTGTTAATAAACAGCCATTAAGTGTACTTTATTTAAATACAACTGAACATGATTGTGTTAACAAATAGCCAGTATGTTTACTTTATTTAAAAGCAACTGGACATAATTTTCTTAACTAACATAACTGAAAACATCGCAGGTGAAATTCACAGGACAATTCAATCGGGTATGTCAAAGGTGAAGGTAAGAAAATGATTGATTTTAACATAACCAGCCCCCTTCCCTGACACCAGGTTCCCACTGTTAAATATACTTTTTCTCTTGCCACCTTACAGTAACAATTATGGTATATTGGAAATTATTTTGGACAAATATATCCATTTTGTAAATAAAGTTACATTAAATATAATTATCTTTTCTTGACTGGCTTCAAATGTTTAAGTAGCTAATCACATTCACATTCTAGTAACTTAAGTAGCTAATCACATTCTGATGTAGTCACCTTTTAGAGATATTTAAATAATTATTTGCATTTTATTCAGCATATTACAAATATTTGAACCTTTGGAGGGCTTCTATGATTGCATAGTTCTAGTTTTAAAATATTCTTGCTTCAGTTTCCGATTCCAACTACACATTGATTATTAGATGGCTTAAAATCCCACTAAACAAGTCTTTAGATAGTACTATAATATATAGGATAAAATAGGAGGGGATCAAGCAGAGTACTTTGTACTTGATTAAAACATCACCATATACTTTATTAAAATACTCAAGGTTAGTAAGATATGAAATGATAATTGATGAGACATTTCCTTCAGAAAGTAAACATATTGTCATTTTGAATTGGAGCAAACTAATTTGACAGTAATATATAGAATGTAAATATAAGACACCTACTGTAAAAAAAAAGCTGCATTTAGTAAAGTATGAGATTTGGAAATATATGGATCTCTTGGGAGCTCTCATTTGATATATGTTATACATGCCTGTTTATTACATTTCTTTTACAGTTTTAAATAGTAAAAAATAAGAATACTTTCTTCATGCTGGGATCAGCCTGGATCTGTTCCACGAATCTGGGATCAACCCAGAATACACTCTTATGTGGGAATCAGCCAATCATTGATCTAGTTCAAATGGCACCAGTCCAGAATACATCAGTATGCTGGGATCAGACTAGCACATAGACTACTACTTAAGATGGGATCAACCCAGAATATACTCTTATGTGGGGATCAGCCAAGCATTGATCTAGTTAGCATGGCATATATCCAGAATGCACTAGTATGCTGGGATCAGACTAGCACATAATCTACTTAAGATGTGATCAGCCCAGAATACACTTCAATGCTGGGATCAGCCTAGCACAGATTTTACTTGGGCTGGGATCAGCCTAGCACAGATTTTACTTGGGCTGGGATCAGCCTAGCACAGATTTTACTTGGGCTGGGATCAGCCTAGCACAGATTTTACTTGGGCTGGGATCAGCCTAGCACAAATTTTACTTGGGCTGGGATCAGCCTAGCACAGATTTTACTTGGGCTGGGATCAGCCCAGAATACACTGAAATGCTGAAATCAGCCAAGCACAGATTGTGAATCAGTCTTTTACATTCAGATTCTAGCCCATGAGTAGACCCCCACGGAGAGAACAAAATATTTTAATTAAATATTGATGTTATTTTAGTTATGACTTTGACAGTTGTAAAATAGTGGTAATAATGAAAAGTGGCTCATTTGAGAGAAAGGAAGAGAGTTAATGAGATAGAAAATAATTGCATATACTTGTGTATTATCCTATATTTTCTTACAATGCATGTATTAAATCTTTCCCTATTCAAATCAGTATTTTTTGTGTGTGCAATAAATTAAATAACAAATTTAGTTTAATTAATCTGATACCCAGTACACTGAAAATGATATAAGTTTTTGGTTATAAAAGCATTCTTATAAATAAGCAAACAAACCCAGTTAGCATCATTTTGTTTGTTGAATGGCACCATTACTATTAAAATGTGTTACTATTAAAATCAATCAACTTTAAAAGTAAACTTTTTATATGCATTGTACTTTAAGCAATGAAAAGCTGAGACTGCAGGTAAGCAAGGTGTTCAATTAACCTTGCATTTTACACTGTTAGCACAGAAGAAAATTTGGCACTACTGGATGGCATGTCATCTTGTAGGAATTTTCAGATATGGTGGACAAACACTCTAATCAAATTGAGCATAGCATTGAATTTTGTGATATTTAAACTGGTCACTTCAAAGATAAATAAATAAACAATACCTGCCATGTATATTTAATCCTTATTGTTAGGAATATAGGTAAAAATACACCTTAGGCATACAATATTCAAGGTAATTCCACAACATACAATATATAGGTTTTCCAAGTTTCTGTGTAGATGTCTCCATGGACACACTCTTTGTTCATAAAACAGAATTTGTATGCATTGCTCACACTGAACTACCAGGCTTCAGCATTAGATCTTGCCACCTGGTGCTAATGACTGTCGTCCCATATAGTAGAAAATGTTATCTTTAAATGCAATTATTATTATTATTATTATTATTATTATTATTATTATTATTATTATTATTATTATTTTCTGCCACCTTCTAATAACATTAATATCTTTGTTTTCCATAGTGGAAATAATATGAGTTTTAAAGCTAGAAGCAAAACATATTGCACCAGGACCCTTTGATTGCACCCTACAACTTGATCTCTTCATAATGATGTAGGTAACTAGGTCATGTCAAGCAGTTTATCACTAAAGTATTACAGTATTACATAAACTAAAACCAAACTGTTTGCCTTATCTATAGATAATGGGTCCCATGCATGCTTGTATGAAAGTACTGGTGCTTTTTAGTTATTTTTTTAAAATGTATTTTCTTTAATGTATGCATTATCTTTATTTTAGACAGTTTTGTTTTTTGTCCCACAATGGAATTATTTTGTCTCCAGAGGAAGACTTTGCTTTAGATCTAACATGGTGGGGGGAGGGGATAATAATCCCCTGTGCTGTTTGCAAACTTTCATATCATCTAATATTTTTGCAGTTGCTTTACATACCCATTTTATTTGTTTCTAACCTCTTGGGATTCTGGCACCAATTAAAGACTAGGTTATTGGCAATGTCAAAGTGTGGGTTTTAAGCTTGTCATTTATTGCTAATTGTTTCCTTTCAGATTATTTGACCTTCAGAGTGATATTATAGCAGGTGTTACAGTGGCTCTAACTGTCATTCCACAGGGTCTGGCATATGCCAGAGTTGCTGGACTTCCTCCACAGGTTACATATTTCAACTTTTCTTTATTCTCTGGTTGCAAATCTTTGACCTCATCCCCCCACTTCTAAATGTTAATTGCTGCATTCTTATGTGATCTGGCCAACATTGCCTTATTTGACATCATGCTCTTCTCAAATGTCAGCTGTACTCAGATTTTAGAATTTCAAGTGTTGCCTGAGTACATGGTATTTTATTCCTCCAAAGTTTGTAATGGGGCCGTCTTGATTTTGTATCAGTATGTCTATCCCTCCAATCATCTCAATACGCTTGTTAACAATATTGCACTGAATTCACTTGATACAAATAGAGGAAATTCAAAGGAATATTTGTATTCATCTGTAAATGACTTGGTTGTGGTTTCCAGGACACTATACAAAAGATTATTTCCTCGGGCAATGTGGAAAATGTATTCTATGCTGTTGCCTAGTAAGATTGGTATTAAGGGTGATGACAGGGAAGATTAAAGTACCCTATTATCATTTGTTCCTGAATGCAGGATCCATTATACAAGCTGCAGATATGATATAAATGAGCATATTCTATGTGCCTAGCAAAATATATTGAAAGAAAACTCCAAAAACAACATTAAGAATATCAAATCACCAAGAGAATGACATCCCTCATAAAGAACTTGTCACAGAAATGAGTTGGTAATGTGTGATAGTGTATCAGAAACACATGAATGTCCCAGATTGTGCGCATCTCCTGAACACTTTCTTGTTGAGTGTTTTTTTTAATGTGAACTCAATGAAGAAATTTTACCATGATATAACCAGTGAAATTCTTTGAGGTTTTTAGTCAGTGTGGATTATGTAGGTACAAATTTTAACCATTTATTTTTAAGTATTTTGTGGTTTTTACCTTGTCTTTTGTTTTACTACCTTTTATTTTGATGTTGTCTTTCATGTTTTCATCAATTTCATGAAATCCTTCATTTATGCATCGCTTAAACGTTGCATGTAATTGGTACCTTATAGTCATTTGTACTGTGGTATCAAGCATACTACGTAAATCAAGCCATTACAGCAATTTTTGGGACCTGAACTTTTTTAACACAAACCTTGTTAGCATGATCAATGTAGAGCTAGAATAATGAAATTTGTTAGGCATATTTGTATTTATTTGTAGATGACTTGATTATATTCTCAGGTTACTACAGCAATTCATCAATTATCACCCCTGTAAAACTTATTTATGAACTTTTGGGAAAAAAATCATTAGCATTATTATGCAAAATTCACTGTGGACAGAAAAATGGAATTTGGTCTGTGTGAAATTGGATGTGGAGAGGGGTATTTAAAAATATTCTGAATATTATTTTGCCGTACAACAATTTCATCCCCTTGAAGTACTCTCCAAGCACTGTTACATATTTTTGCAGTCCAGCTATTCCATTATTAATAAATGCTATTTTGTATTCACTTTTGGACTGGGATGCTGCACTTCAAACACATCCTGGGTTTCATATCAGCTGAATCTCATTGAATAATGTGATAACAGGATCCAGCCAAAAATCAATTGGAGCTAAATCAGGACTATAAATGGAGGCTGTGACTATGTCTGTCATGACAGCAGATTTATGTGATGATGCATTGCCATAGAGTAAATGGATACCTCAGTTATATGTTTACCCTGGTTGTATGGATACCTCAGTTATACATATACCCTGGTTGTATGGATACCTCAGTTATATGGATACCCTGGTTGTATGGATACCTCAGTTATATGGCTACCCTGGTTGTATGGATACTTCAGTTATATGGATACCCTGGTTGCATGGATCCCTCAGTTATATGGATACCCTGGTTGTATGGATACCTCAGTTATATGGATACCCTGGTTGTATGGATACCTAAGTTATATGGATACCCTGGTTGTATGGATACCCTTATTGTATGGATACCTTAGTTATATGGATACCCTGGTTACCGCTGTGTAGATGGGTGGTTTGGTAATTTTCCACATCTCTTGACCTAACTTTATTGTATTAAAAACAGCTGACAACTGAATGCCTGTGAAAATAGATGTATATTTTACTGTGTATCAAGTTATATTCATCAATTGCTCCCTTCACAGCAACCACCACCCATTCACCTAGCAGAGAGTGTTCTTTCAGAATATTAGATTTGCACCACCTTTAAAATGATGAAACCGCCACAAATTGTAGGCTAAGACAGAAAGCTATATGATCATAATTTTTTTCTAAGTAGGCCTTGGTAGCCGTCAAAGATAGTACCCTAAGAACACCTGGATTATACAATTGTATGGTATTCTCTTTGTTTAGTATCAAACTTGTTCTCTTTCTCTGACATTTTTACATCACTGTTAATTAGTTATACTTATTACTAAATGTACTTATTGCTATATATATACTTATTACTATATACTTATTATTATATACTTATTACTATACTTATTACTATATACTTATTACTACATACTTATTACTATATACTTATTACTATATACTTATTACTATATACACTTATTACTATATACACTTATTACTATATACACTTATTACTATATACTTATTACTATATACTTATTACTATATACTTATTACTACATACTTATTACTATATACTTATTACTATATACACTTATTACTATATACTTATTACTATATACACTTATTACTATATAGTTATTACTATATACTTATTACTATATACTTATTACTATACTTATTACTATATACACTTATTACTATATATTTATTACTATATATACTTATTACTATATACTTATTACTATATGCACTTATTGCTATATACTTATTACTATACTTATTATTATACTTATTACTATATACTTATTACTATATACTTATTATTATACTTATTGCTATATACACTTATTACTATATACTTATTACTATATACTTATTACTATACTTATTACTATATACACTTATTACTATATACTTATTACTATACTTATTACTATATACTTATTACTATATACTTATTATCATATATACTTATTACTATTCTTGTAAATATCAGAAAAGTGCACTTCATGGCATGCTCATTTAAAATATAAAAGACATAGAAGTGGAGGGGTCACATGGTGGGATATTTGTCATTTGAAGATAGTAAATTTCATTTCCTCTTCAAACTTTCAGTATGGACTTTACTCAGCATTCATGGGGTGTTTTGTATACACAATCCTTGGCACCTCCAAGGACATCACTTTGGGACCAACTGCCATCATGTCCCTCATGGTTGGTACATTTGCTGTTTCTCCAGTGGTGGAAGATGCAACATATGCCATTGTTCTTACATTGATGTGTGGGGCTGTGCAATTTGTGATGGGTATTCTGCACTTAGGTATGGAATAAACAATGTTTAAGATGACCATATTTTTACATGATATGCCTTTGTATGCCTTCACTAGTGTATTTATTTGTTTCTTTTTTTATACCCTTTTAAATTTGTTATATATTTACTATTTTTATATTTTATCTTATAGTGTTATATGTTTAAATTATTTGGAAGGGTTAATGCTAAGTTTCCTGATAATTCATTATCTTTATATATTTAGAACTTAACTCTTAATTGGTACTTTATACTTGTAATTAGTACCATGCTGAGGTGTTGTTAGATCTTAATCAGATACAAGCATAATTACATAGTACTTTTCATCTCCTCCTTTTCGATTTTCATTTTTATATTCCTAGCATCACACATTATGGTCATGTCCATACATCTGTTCATTGTCAATCTGTTATCTGTCAATCTGTTTATTGTCAATCTATTATCTGTCAATCTGTTCATTGTCAATCTGTTATCTGTGCAATAACTTGGGTTGCTGAGAATGAATTAAGGAATAAAAGCTATTGATTAAATTGTCAAACAGTTACAGGTTTGGCCCATAATTGGAAATAAGCTTTATATGATTAATGTATAATTGTTTTACATGACACCAAATAATTTGAAGATAAGTTGTCCACATTAAAGAAGCTTATCAATTTTGGGATTGAATGATTAAAAGTTTGTCACTGTAACAAGATAAAGCAAAGTGCATTCTACTTGATTACTCCATTTCAACAATACACACCTTCACCAATCCTCACAGATGTGTTGCCATTCACAAAACAAACAAATTCATTGATTTTAGCATACCAAGGGTAAAAGGTCTAGGTTACTGCATAATGATAAATTGGGATCTTGCATACATGCCTTTACAATGAATCCATTGCCTCAGATGATACACCAAAACTTAATGATTTTGAACCAGAAGGTCAAGGTCATTAACAAAAATGATGCTTGAAGACTTATTAATTCACTATACACTCTAGTCTGCTTCCCTGCTTAGTATGCTCCCTGCGCTAAACCCACTATACTAAGTCAGGAGAATGCCAATGCCATATTGTCACTTGATCAAAACAAATGGTCTCACATGGAGAGATCTAGTTAATCTAGCTGTGGCACATTTATTCCTTTAATATTCTCTTTTTTAATGGCACAATATGAACTTTACTAATACTTTTGATTTCAATTATAGCAGTTGTTATATTGTGTTTAAGCTTAACCAACAATTCGTCATATAATTATATTTGCAAATATTTTTACTATTAGGTGAAGATGAAGGAAAAGGGTACACACAACAGTATTTTGATAATATTGTGCATTTTACACAGCACTGACATAATTAAAGATCACTTGATTTTTTGATAAATTGTTTGGAATAGGTGATTTAAACCCATCTTTCCTTATGGTCATTCAAATTTGACCTAAGTGAATCTGTCCGTGATTTGCTTCAGGGGGGACTCGCATTAATCAGTTTGGTATTGAAAATTTGATATTGGTCTGCAGTTGTGCCTTGAACCAGTTATAGACAAACATCAGAAAAATAAGAGAGATTTGTTGGTAGAAAGTTGTTGTTGTTGTTGTAGGGCTTAACACTATTTTCAGCACACGATAGGCTATACATGGTGGCCAGTATTAATGGTGGAGGAAGAACCTGGGTAAATCCCTGGAAAGAACCACCAACCCACGAGAAGCTACTGGCAAGCTTTCTCACATAGCCACATTGGCCAAATTCTTGACTTGAACCCACGCAGACAGAGGTGAGATGGCAGTGATCCGTAACGGAGATCACTTTAGACCACTTGGCCACTCAGGGCCCCTAGGTAGAAAGTAAATAGTAGTCTTGTAAAACAGTAGTCTCTCAAGTCAGGTTAAATTATATTTAAAAGATTGTTGGATAAGTTGAATTGTTTTTTAATTAGACTAAACTTAATTTTTTAATTATCAGGTGGCCTGTTTTCTTATCGATTTCATAGGACTGATTAGTACATTTCATATTATTTGCATACATGTTCATGTCAGCATTAGACTGAATGGTATTAGGGTGGGACAATCAAAGCATTCCAGCAATGGAGCAAGTGGTACTGGGTTGGGACATTCTCAACATCCCAGCATTGGACCAAGTGATTTTGGGGTGGGACATTCTAAGCATACCAGCATTGAACTGAGTAGCACTAACAGTGGGACATTTTAAGCATCCTTGCATTGGGCTGGGTGCTATTGGGGTGGGACATTTGAAACATCCCAGCATTGGACCGAGTGCTTTTGGGGTGGGACATTCTAAATATCCAAGTATAGATTTGAGTGGTACAGGGGTGAGACAATCAAAACACCCAAGCATTGAGTCGAGTGGTAATGGGGTGGGACATTCAAAACATCCAAGTATTGAGTTGAGTGGTACTGAAGTGGGACATTCTAAATATCCAGGTATTGAGTTAAGTGGTAATGGGGTGGCATACATGCCAACCATTACACTATTGGTGTATTCATTATACATTGTTTTGCTAAATTACGGCCTTACGCATAAACGTATATGGATTACACTTTTTCAGTATATCCACCTTCCAAAAAAGTAAATTATTTGTTTTCTCATTTTCATTAACATTCCATTAATCCCTCAATACTTTAGAAAGACTGCTTCTAAGTAAATACAATATAAGAGTAATCTTTCTGCAGGCAAGTCCACTTTCCTAATAGTATCATGTTCTATTTATAGCAACAATCCTATTATCAAAAAACATCCTAGTTCTCCTTTCAAACCTTCGACCTAGTATTATATTTATAGCAGCTGTATGGCTTAGTGAGGAGAGAACAGACTGATAATCTAATTTTAATCTTCACATGCAGATTCTTTGTTCTCAATTTAAATTTAGTGCAGAACCAGTCTAAAGATAGTTGGCGCTAAAAAGTATATATTTTTTTTAGTCAATGCATATATGAGAGAAAAAATATCTCCTTTCAAATAATTTCACAGATGGATTAGAAAAAGGCAAAAAGTAAGCGAAACAGAAAATAACAGAATCCTCCAAATATAAAGAAATGAGGGCAGTATCATATGACATCTATAACAGGATGCGTGGAAATAATTTTAATATTTGGTGCTAAAAGTCTTCTGATGGATTCTAGTCTATATTTCTGTAAAGCTAAAAGTGCTACATATGAAAACTTGAAGCAGTAATGGATGTTAAAAGATAATAGTGGCAAATAAATCATTGGGTTTTTTATTTTTTATTTTAGCATGTTATATGTGGATTCTGCTTTTTCTACCTGGATTCTGCTTTTTGACCACTTTGATTACACTTTTTCCTCATCAGGGACCGGCATTTATGGGGTGGGACATTTTAAACATCCAAGCATTGGGTTGAGTGGTACTGGGGTGGGACATTCTAAACATCCATGCATTCAGTTGAGTGATATTGGAGTGGGACATTCAAAATACCGCATCAGTGAGCAAAGAGATGCTAGAGTGGGACATTTTAAGCATTTCAGCAATGGGCTGAGTGGTACTAGGGTGGTATGTTGTAAACATGCCGGCACTGGGCTGAGTGATACTGGGGTGGTATGTTCTAAACATGCCAGCACTAAGATGAGTGAGACATTCTAAGTGTATATGTAACAATACAAATGTGAATCAAAAACCTTGTACTTTGATGAGCATTGGAAATTTTAAAATCAGACATTAAAATAGTAAAAGTAGAAACAACGTCTGACTGATAAATTTAAATAAATTAATTATAGCCCTATATTTTGCCTGAAATGTTTTTATGTTAGACTGTTTTTTTTTCTCCCCAACCCTCATGTATTCTATTATATATCATTGTTGTTTTGTGACTCTAATTGAGTGAGGTTTTCATTATAACACAGGAGCCATTGTAGCTCATTTGGTAGGGCATTGGACTCACAATCTAAAAGTTGCAGGTTTGATTCCTACCTAGACCAACCTGGTTTGGCTGTGGCCATGGTTTGTCCTTGGGAAGGCACATGGTTTCCATTTTATCAGCATGTTATTGCCAAAATTGTGTTAAAGTGCCATTTAAAACCCCAACATTTTGTTTTCATGTATTTATAAACCCCATGTATGGATGCCTATGCGTACCAAAATCTGTTGTAATTGTGAAATTTGCCAGTTTACTTTATGATGACTACTCAACTTGTACAAATATTAATGACTGTTTTGATAACATGACAGTGACATTAAAGGGAGGGACTCCAGAAAATAATTTTAATACATTTGCACATATATTCATGATACTTCTTTTAGTAAAATCTTTAAAACTCAAAAGTTTCTGAGAATAACTTGATTGCCAGCAATGTAGAAAAATAAATGCCAGATTTATTTCTCAGATCAGTGATACTGTTGTAATTGAGTACAGAATGCATTGTGTAAAAGTGATACTGTTGTAATTGAGTACAGAATGCATTATGTAAAAGTGATACTGTTGTAATTGAGTACAGAATGCATTGTGTAAAAGTGATACTGTTGTAATTGAGTACAGAATGCATTATGTAAAAGTGATACTGTTGTAATTGAGTACAGAATGCATTGTGTAAAAGTGATACTGTTGTAATTGAGTACAGAATGCATTGTGTAAAAGTGATACTGTTGTAATTGAGTACAGAATGCATTGTGTAAAAGTGATACTGTTGTAATTGAGTACAGAATGCATTGTGTAAAGGTGATGCTGTTGTAATTGAGTACAGAATGCATTATGTAAAAGTGATGCTGTTGTAATTGAGTACAGAATGCATTGTGTAAAGGTGATACTGTTGTAATTGAGTATAGAATGCATTGTGTAAAGGTGATGCTGTTGTAATTGAGTACAGAATGCATTGTGTAAAGGTGATGCTGTTGTAATTGAGTACAGAATGCATTGTGTAAAGGTGATACTGTTGTAATTGAGTACAGAATGCATTGTGTAAAGGTGATGCTGTTGTAATTGAGTACAGAATGCATTGTATAAAGGTGATGCTGTTGTAATTGAGTACAGAATGCATTGTGTAAAGGTGATACTGTTGTAATTGAGTACAGAATGCATTGTGTAAAAGTGATACTGTTGTAATTGAGTACAGAATGCATTGTGTAAAGGTGATACTGTTGTAATTGAGTACAGAATGCATTGTGTAAAGGTGATACTGTTGTAATTGAGTATAGAATGCATTGTGTAAAAGTGATACTGTTGTAATTGAGTATAGAATGCATTGTGTAAAGGTGATATTGTTGTAATTGAGTACAGAATGCATTGTGTAAAGGTGATGATGTTGTAATTGAGTACAGAATGCATTGTGTAAAGGTGATACTGTTGTAATTGAGTACAGAATGCATTGTGTAAAGGTGATGCTGTTGTAATTGAGTACAGAATGCATTGTGTAAAGGTGATACTGTTGTAATTGAGTACAGAATGCATTGTGTAAAGGTGATACTGTTGTAATTGAGTATAGAATGCATTGTGTAAAAGTGATACTGTTGTAATTGAGTACAGAATGCATTGTGTAAAGGTGATACTGTTGTAATTGAGTACAGAATGCATTGTGTAAAGGTGATACTGTTGTAATTGAGTACAGAATGCATTGTGTAAAGGTGATACTGTTGTAATTGAGTACAGAATGCATTGTGTAAAGGTAATACTGTTGTAATTGAGTACAGAATGCATTGTGTAAAGGTGATACTGTTGTAATTGAGTACAGAATGCATTGTGTAAAGGTGATACTGTTGTAATTGAGTACAGAATGCATTGTGTAAAGGTGATACTGTTGTAATTGAGTACAGAATGCATTGTGTAAAGGTGATGCTGTTGTAATTGAGTACAGAATGCATTGTGTAAAGGTGATACTGTTGTAATTGAGTACAGAATGCATTGTGTAAAGGTGATACTGTTGTAATTGAGTACAGAATGCATTGTGTAAAGGTGATACTGTTGTAATTGAGTACAGAATGCATTGTGTAAAGGTGATACTGTTGTAATTGAGTACAGAATGCATTGTGTAAAGGTGATGCTGTTGTAATTGAGTACAGAATGCATTGTGTAAAGGTGATGCTGTTGTAATTGAGTACAGAATGCATTGTGTAAAGGTGATGCTGTTGTAATTGAGTACAGAATGCATTGTGTAAAGGTGATGCTGTTGTAATTGAGTACAGAATGCATTGTGTAAAGGTGATGCTGTTGTAATTGAGTACAGAATGCATTGTGTAAAGGTGATGCTGTTGTAATTGAGTACAGAATGCATTGTGTAAAGGTGATGCTGTTGTAATTGAGTACAGAATGCATTGTGTAAAGGTGATGCTGTTGTAATTGAGTACAGAATGCATTGTGTAAAGGTGATACTGTTGTAATTGAGTACAGAATGCATTGTGTAAAGGTGATACTGTTGTAATTGAGTACAGAATGCATTGTGTAAAGGTGATACTGTTGTAATTGAGTACAGAATGCATTGTGTAAAAGTGATACTGTTGTAATTGAGTACAGAATGCATTGTGTAAAGGTGATACTGTTGTAATTGAGTACAGAATGCATTGTGTAAAAGTGATACTGTTGTAATTGAGTACAGAATGCATTGTGTAAAGGTGATACTGTTGTAATTGAGTACAGAATGCATTGTGTAAAAGTGATACTGTTGTAATTGAGTATAGAATGCATTGTGTAAAAGTGATACTGTTGTAATTGAGTATAGAATGCATTGTGTAAAAGTGATACTGTTGTAATTGAGTACAGAATGCATTGTGTAAAGGTGATACTGTTGTAATTGAGTACAGAATGCATTGTGTAAAGGTGATGTTTAAGCACACCATTTTGAGTGTCATGACTCTTTCTGTTTAAGGATGGGAATTATACCTGCATTAAAGTTTATCACATTACTAACAGGGAAATTCCAGTTTATCTCAAAATTACCTAACTTACCTTTACTACTAATAATACATGTAGTATGACTGAATGGTAATTTAACTGTCATCATCATTGTTACTTCTACTTTTAATACTAACAATATTATACAATTATGATGTAATTATAATTCATAATCTTGCACAATTTGTATAGCTTGCACCAAGCCTATTTTTACCCTTACTATCTTGTTCTTATTAGCAGTGATTCTCACACATAGCTTATCTGTGAGTAACCGTAATAATTAAATCGGGGGGGGGGAAGGAGGAGGGTGGCCATGGTTTTAGTTTTGACATCACTTCTATTTAATTCTCATTCTAAGTCACTTCAAAATAAGGTGAGCCAAATCTGGAATATGTTTTGAAAAATGCAGATCCCTTTGCAGTAATTAATGCATTCAGCAGATTTGGACAAATGATAATATAATTACTAAAAAAAAAATGAAATCTATCTAAAGTTTCAACTGTCATTATTAACAATGAAAGTTACAAGCAGGTCAAGATAAAGGATGGGAGTTATGACAAAAGGTACAAAAAGGTAAAGGATGAGAGTCCTACGATAATTTGACTGCTAAAAATTCTGATTGAAGCGCACATTATTTGCTTGTAAAATCATGGTTGTTGATATGGCAAGATTCATATTGGATATTAGATCAAGAAAAAGCTATTTAGATAATTAGTTTAATTTGAACCATAGGAAATTTGAATATATTCTCACACTCTGTACTACAGAAGCTTGTGCAAAAGGTCATTTTACGAGTGATTATGAAAACTTTGCATACAAAGCATATCCATTATTCTTACTTTTTCTTAGAAATAGATGCATTTTGTTGTATTGCTTTAAACAATTGAATTGATACAGCTAAGATAAAAAAACATGAAAAACTTCAAAAGAAACCCTTTAAGCAATTAGTTTCTATGATACGAAAAGCATTGTTTATATTAATTTTGTTTCCATCATTTTTCCAATAATGCTTACACAAACTATTTAAAATGTAATTTGTCATTTTTATTGTCTATTGCAGGCATCCTTGTAAACTTTATTTCATATCCGGTCATCAATGCATTCACATCTGCTGCTGCTATCACAATCGCCTTTGGCCAGATTAAGGTATGTTGATTCATGTCTTTAAAGGCAGCTCTTTGTAAGGGAGATTTATCAGGAAATGGCACCTAGAATTAAAAATACTTATATTCTTTACTTACCTATAATTTAAAAGACACCTGCTTAACACTTCACAAAAGCTCATTTTCACTATATTAGAACATGATTGTGATTTGCTTCAAATTTGCAGATGTGAAGATGTATGCTAAAACTTTTTCAAATTGGAATCCTTAAAATATTAAAACATAAGAACATTATTAAGAAAAATTAATTTTATGCTCCTTAAAAAAAAAATTCTTTTTTCTCAAATCAACATTTTGAAAAAGGCTGAAATTTGTTCCAGTATTCTGGATTTTTATTTTGTAGGGTAAAGTTTGGGACATTAAATCATACATGGTAGATTATAAGGTTTGGACCTTGTATAGTGAATTTGGCTTTGCCATATCTAGGAAAGAATTGAAGCTGATTGACATTACTATGCAATCAACAATCTGCAAAAAAATATTTGTTATTAAGTCATTTTTTTTTTAGACATTTGAACTCTCTGGTGGCTTAAGTGGTTAGAGTATCAACATTGGATGTGGGAGGTTACAGGTTAGAACCCAGGCCGAGCCATACCAAACACTTTAAGAAATGGTAGTAGCAACTGCCTTTCTTGGCGCTCAGCTTTAAAAAGTTAGTTTTAGGACTTTTCAGCCTGGAGTTAGGACTGGGTGGGACTTGATGCTACATGTCTGTGACATAATACCCCAGTGTTAGACATCACTATTAACTTCACTATTGCAGACATTGTAGTGATTAGACTTTTTTTATAAAGCTACATACAAAATTCATATCACACACACGTTTAAAACATATTTTTTATTATGATGATTAACATTGTATTAACTTAGAAAAACATACAGTCCTATGTAGCACTGTATGTACTCACTTATAAGTCAAATCAAACTGCAAACAACAAAGATCCAGATCTGCTATAGCATAATGCAGCTGAAGGTCTATGTTGTATGATGTACTCATTGCTGCTAACAAATATACAGACTCAGATTTTGTGGCACATTATAAGGTGGCAGATCTTGGTCTGTGCAGTTTGCTGTTGGCCTCATAAGCAAGTATATATCAAAAGTAATCTTCATTGTAGATCTAATGAATTTCAAAGTAAACTATTGCTGTATCTAGCAATGAGATGGTCAGAAACAAATTAGTTTTATAAATTTTTGATTAAGTATTTTGTCAAAATAGGTAAAGGGAATTGAATGTCACATGATCTTGCAATACGCACCAGAGATTATGGTAAATAAATAGTAGGTAGGTTGAACTGAATGTGAAACTAGTAGGTTTTACTGAATGTAGAAAGTAGTAGGTAGGTTGAACTGAATGTAGAAAGTAGTAGGTAAGTTGAACTGAATGTAGAAAGTAGTAGGTAGGTTGAACTGAATGTATAAAGTAGTAGGTAAGTTGAACTGAATGTAGAAAGTAGTAGGTAAGTTGAACTGAATGTAGAAAGTAGTAGGTAGGTTGAACTGAATGTAGAAAGTAGTAGGTAGGTTGAACTGAATGTCGAAAGTAGTAGGTAGGTTGAACTGAATGTAGAAATAGTAGGTAAGTTGAACTGATTGTAGAAAGTAGTAGGTAAGTTGAACTGAATGTAGAAAGTAGTAGGTAGGTTGAACTGAATGTAGAAATAGTAGGTAAGTTGAACTGAATGTAGAAAGTAGTAGGTAAGTTGAACTGAATGTAGAAAGTAGGTAAGTTGAACTGAATGTAGAAAGTAGTAGGTAGGTTGAACTGAATGTAGAAAGTAGTAGGTAGGTTGAACTGAATGTAGAAAGTAGGTAAGTTGAACTGAATGTAGAAAGTAGTAGGTAGGTTGAACTGAATGTAGAAAGTAGTAGGTAGGTTGAACTGAATGTAGAAATAGTAGGTAAGTTGAACTGAATGTAGAAAGTAGTAGGTAGGTTGAACTGAATGTAGAAAGTAGTAGGTAAGTTGAACTGAATGTAGAAAGTAGGTAAGTTGAACTGAATGTAGAAAGTAGTAGGTAGGTTGAACTGAATGTAGAAATAGTAGGTAAGTTGAACTGAATGTAGAAAGTAGGTAAGTTGAACTGAATGTAGAAAGTTGGTAAGTTGAACTGAATGTAGAAAGTAGTAGGTAGGTTGAACTGAATGTAGAAAGTAGTAGGTAGGTTGAACTGAATGTAGAAAGTAGGTAAGTTGAACTGAATGTAGAAAGTAGTAGGTAGGTTGAACTGAATGTAGAAATAGTAGGTAAGTTGAACTGAATGTAGAAAGTAGGTAAGTTGAACTGAATGTAGAAAGTAGTAGGTAGGTTGAACTGAATGTAGAAATAGTAGGTAATTTGAACTGAATGTAGAAAGTAGTAGGTAAGTTGAACTGAATGTCGAAAGTAGTAGGTAGGTTGAACTGAATGTAGAAAGTAGTAGGTAGGTTGAACTGAATGTAGAAATAGTAGGTAAGTTGAACTGAATGTAGAAAGTAGTAGGTAGGTTGAACTGAATGTAGAAAGTAGTAGGTAGGTTGAACTGAATGTAGAAAGTAGTAGGTAGGTTGAACTGAATGTAGAAAGTAGTTTATAAGTTGAACTGATTGTAGAAAGTAGTAGGTAAGTTGAACTGATTGTAGAAAGTAGTATGTAGGTTGAACTGAATGTAGAAATAGTTGGTAAGTTTAACTGAATGTAGAAAGTAGGTAAGTTGAACTGAATGTAGAAAGTAGTAGGTAGGTTGAACTGAATGTAGAAATAGTAGGTAGGTTGAACTGAATGTAGAAAGTAGTAGGTAATTTGAACTGAATGTAGAAAGTAGGTAAGTTGAACTGAATGTAGAAAGTAGTAGGTAGGTTGAACTGAATGTAGAAAGTAGTAGGTAGGTTGAACTGAATGTAGAAAGTAGGTAAGTTGAACTGAATGTAGAAAGTAGTAGGTAGGTTGAACTGAATGTAGAAATAGTAGGTAAGTTGAACTGAATGTAGAAAGTAGGTAAGTTGAACTGAATGTAGAAAGTAGTAGGTAGGTTGAACTGAATGTAGAAATAGTAGGTAAGTTGAACTGAATGTAGAAAGTAGTAGGTAGGTTGAACTGAATGTAGAAAGTAGTAGGTAAGTTGAACTGAATGTAGAAAGTAGTAGGTTGGTTAAACTGAATGTGGGAAGTGGTAGGTTGAACTGATTGTAGAAAGAAGTAGGTACATTGAACTGAATGTGGAAGGTAAATAGGTTGAACTGAATGTAGAAAGAAGTAGGTACATTGAACTGAATGTAGAAAGTAGTAGGTAGGTTGAACTGAATGTAGAAAGTAGGTAAGTTGAACTGATTGTAGAAAGTAGTTGGTAGGTTGAACTGAATGTAGAAATAGTAGGTATGTTGAACTGAATGTGGGAAGTGGTAGGTTGAACTGATTGTAGAAAGAAGTAGGTAGGTTGAACTGAATGTAGAAATAGTAGGTAAGTTGAACTGAATGTAGAAAGTAGTAGATAGGTTCAAATGAATAAGGAAAGTTGTAGGTATGTTGAACTGAATGTGGAAGATAGACTGAACTATGTAAAGTAGAAGATAAAAAATAAATACTCCCATCTTCCTATGTTACCCTTACTTACCCTTTGGCATTCTCCTTTTAAAGCATTGTTTCCCTTTTTTTCCTTTTTTTTTTCCTTTTTCCTTTTAAACTTTTTTAGCTATAAAAATACAAGACATCAAGACTAATTAGGATTGCTTATTTATTTTCAGGATCTTTTTGGACTGAAAATTGCTTCAAGAGATTTCATCCCTCTAGTATATCATACATTTGCACAGTTGGGAGAAACAAGGTGACATTATAGTTACAGAATGTGTAATATTTAGTGCTTTTAATACTGAAGAGTGAGAATTGTACAAATTTATGCCTCTGTCAAATTCAGTACTAATCATCGCCACCCATATGTACTGCATGTAAAAAAAAATCATGTCCTCTCAGTCATTTTTAAAGGATGTAATGGATTCAAACCATATTGGGCACACAGATTTCATATCAACTCAGTAACTTTTAAACGACACATTGGATTGAAACCATACTGGTACACAAAAATCATTTCCAATCAGAAATTTTTGAATGACAAAAAGGATTCAAGCCATGTTGAGTACACAAATTTCATATATCCAATCAGTAGATTTTGAAGAATATAATGGATTTTATATCCAGTTGGTAACTTTTGAAGGATGTAATGGACCTTTAGATGTCTGTTCATCCATCTATCTCTGTATCCATTTGTTTGACACAAAAACAATGGTTAGGGATTGCTTGTATGTAATTTTTCAGACTGTTGCTTTTAGAATTGCATACAGAGTTGGTACAGTAGCCACACTCGTTAAGGCAATGGACTCGTGACTTGAAAGGATGAGGGTTCATTTTCCACCATATGATTAGCCCAGACTGGCTACCATGGTATACAGTCCAATGGCAAGATACTTTACTTGCATAGACATGGTATAAACTTGTGCTGCTCTGCTATAAAAAAAAAACTTTAAAAAAAAACTTTGTATGTAAATGTTTTATGAGGAGTATTATGGCCGTCGATAAAGTACGGTCACAAATGCTCCATATGTCATCATTCAGTAAATTTTGCTCACCTTTGCATAAGCTCAATTTCTCCATGTTAAGGTTTGAGTTTAGTTCATTTTCTGTGACACTTGCTGGCAGAGTCGTGTAACTTTGTATAAAAGTGCATTATGCATCACCCTTCAGTCAAAACTAGGTCACTGACCTATATTTCACACTCCAGTGACCTCTATTAACCATTATGTTTAGCTCATTTTCTCATATATTCTTAGGCTACAGTCATGTAACTTTGTAAGTAGATGCTTTATGAAGTACTACACCATTTAAAGAAAACAGCAAGCTTTGTAATTACGCCATACCACCATTGGTGGCTTTTAGCTCACCTGTTCATAATGCATGATGTGTTATTGTCACATCCATGGATCAAATGGGTCTATATTAATGAAGGAACAAAATCCCACTGCAAAACAAGCAAATTTATTTGCAAGGAAAAGGAAAACAAAGGAAAAAACATACAAATCTACAACAGCATGACTTCTCTGACATGCTCTTTGTTCATAATGCAAGCCATAATGGCTAAATATGAAAAGAATACATTATAATTAATGATGAATGTGTCTCCATTCTAAAAGTAAATAGATGACTTCAATAAAATTGTCTTTGTCAGAATGGGTTATTTTACACAATAAGGTGAATATTACTCAGTAAAATGAAGTTTTCAGATGAATTCTTAAATAATTATTCAAAGCTAGCATACCCTATTCAAATAATAGGTTGTAGAAATTGGTACTGCTTGTGGGCACAATTTCTTATGGTCTCATTACAGGCAAACACTCATTGTGGTCCCAGTTGAGTGCCAATGAAACTCACAGGTACCTCTAGCCTTATGTTACTGGAATGTGACCATCAAACAACAGAAATGCAGATTTGGGTTGAACATAGTCTTAAACATACTCTGTTCAACATTATAAAATTTTGCCATTTCCAGTCAACTGACAGTATACAGAAAATCAACCATTAGAATGCTTACACTCTTTCTACCAAACATCCATAATAGAAAAAAGAAAAGAATTACAAACATAACACTACAGTTGGAGTATATGGCCAGCGACAAGATTTACCCAACACAGTAGATCCAATTTGCATATTAAGCTTGGAAGTATTAATGTACTGTATAGATTGATGAGTAAATTCTTTTTAAAAGTCAGTAAAATACAGTTAGTAAGGCTACATTAATCATTTCAGTATAAATCATAATAGAGCCAATGAATGCTTTCAGTATGAATCATAATAGAACCAATGAATGCTTTCAATATGAATCATACTAGAACCAATTAATACTTTCAATATGAATCATACTAGAACCAATTAATACTTTCAATATAAATCATACTATAACTAATTAATGCATTCAATATAAATCATACTAGAACCAATTAATGCATTCAGTATTAATCATACTTGAACTAATTAATGCATTCAATATAGTTCATACTGGAACTAATTAATACATTCAGTATGAATCATACTAGAACCAATTCAATATGAATTGTACTAGAACTAATTAATACATTCAATATAAATCATACTTGAACCAATTAATCCATTCAATATGAATTGTTGTAGAACCAGTTAATACATTCAGTATGAATCATACTAGAACCACTTAATGCATTCAATATAAATCATACTAGAACTAATTAATGCATTCAATATTAATCATACTAGAACCAATTAATCCATTCAGTATGAATTGTTGTAGAAGTAATTAATACATTCAGTATGAATCATACTAGAACTACTTAATGCATTCAATATAAATCATACTAGAACCAATTAATGCATCAATATAAATTGTACTTGAACCAGTAAATGCATTCCGTATGACTCATACTAGAACTAATTGATGAATTCAGTATGAATTGTTCTAATTAATGCATTCAATATTAATCATACTAGAACCAATTAATGCATCAATATAAATCGTACTTGAACCAGTAAATGCATACTGTATGAATAAAACTAGTACCAAGACAAATAGGCATAATAAAAAATACAGACAGAATTCAAAACAGTATTTATATGGAACTATGATACAAGTATTAAACTAACCACTTTATTTCATTACATCCACCATCCATCAGGACTTGCTAATTTAAACTTCTAAAAACTGTTGGACCAATTTCATCCAAATTTTGCACAGAGCATCCTGACATGAAAGGCTTTCATATTATAGAGATGGTGTCAATCAACTTTAATGTGAGGCTAAAAATGGAACAAGGACAAGAATATTAACTAATTTGACAGAAAGCAGTTTGGTAAAAGGGGCTTTCCGATTTGTACAGCTGATGCTGATCTGGCATCAAATATATCCACCATTGCTATAAATAGAAAATCTTTATGTGATATTTTCTCAAAACGGGATGAACATGATTGGATAAAATTTTAAAAAATTTTAAAAACTACATCGGTACAAGGTGCTTTCATATATATATATATATACTGTGCTACCCTGCAATAATACGAATTCGGATATAATGACATTATGGTGTGGCTTTCCAAAGTTTTGTATATTCATTTGCACATGAAAAAATATATTTTGTTCAAAGTGTGTGAAATAGTGTATAGAAATGTATTATCATTTTGGGGAAGAGTTCATGTATGAATTTGAATATAATATGATCGTGGTGTTATTCCTGAAATTTTTTAATACATGTATTGTTCTTGTACTGGGAAAAAATATTATCGGAAAAGAACATTATCGGAAATGTTACTTATTACTGATCTATGAGTAAAGCCAGTAAGTCATCTTTTTGATTGTCTTCAATTAATTCTGTACCGTATATAATCATTGTTCAAACAATAGCCTACATGAGATTCTTCTTTAACTGTATACACAATCAAGCAGCAGACAATGTGGAGATTGATAAAAGATTCTCACAATTTAATATACATCAAAGAACATGTTTGCTGGGCTTGGCAGTGTTTTTAGATGCAATCAGTTGACCAGTAAATAGTGTCTGCTTTATTAGCTTAAAATTGAAAGGGTATGAAATTGTACATGTGTTCAGTTTAAATATTTTAATAAAACTGACTCGTGACCATTGCAAGCCTACTGCACTTAATTCTCAGGCTTTACATGTGTATTGTGTTTGCTTATGAACTTGTTATTAATTTCTTATTTTTTATAAAAATATTTTACCATTGGAAATGCAGGTTTACAAACACAAGTCGTTCCCTGCGCTTTGCACAATTATTAGTGTAGTACTTTTTGTGTTTCTTTCAATATTCACAAAATCTGATGGAAAAGTTATATGCTTTCTGTAAGTATGTGTTGATTGTTAATTATTCTTGCTTTTTTTGTTCAAATTGAGAGATATACAAGCATTAATTAGTGGAAATTTACTTTGGATAAATGGACACAGAAACGCATATGAGACAATTGAAGAGTATGAATTTTGAAAAGATACCATTCATAGACCCTAGAACATAATGAACCATATACACACTTTGTCTTTCTTAACCTAAATTTGCTGTTAATTTTTCCAATTGAATTCAGACACATAATGATCTGTGACAAAATTATTGAATAGTTTAAATTAGCATGCAGTTTTTGCAATGGAAATACATGAATTATGAATTAACTGCAAGCCCCAATGGTACGATATCAGACAGCAAGTAAACGGTGTTAATACTCTATTCATGCTATATATTAGACATTAAATTCACACACAAAGATCTGAGACAAAAGAATTGAATATTGTAAATGACCTGTGTGCAATTTTTCAATGGAATTACATGCATTATGGATGAACTGCATGCCACGACTACACAATAGTAAACGGAGTTGATACCCTATTCATCATATACATTAGACATGAATACCTATATGTACCAATGAGTTGTTCTCTGAAAAAAGTAAAATACTGTAAAATCTTGCATTAGCACGATTCCTGCTATTAATGTAATCCAATTTCTTGGACCCCATTTATTACATTTTAGTTGCAGTTCATCCATATATACACACACACACACACACACACACACAAAGCATCCTAATGACCCAGATTTCATGGCCATCTTCTCTTGCATTTTCTATTAGGATCATATGAGCCAGGTGAACAATCTCAGGCTGTGTTTCTCATGTTCTGATTCTGATAATTAATAATCCATTACTTAAACATACTGATCAGAACTCTTTTTTTTTTTTTTTCTCTCTCTGGTGGCTCTAAACACTTGGTTCACTCAAACTTTATTCCCAGTTCCTTCTGAGACCTCTTAACCATAGTAATTTATTTTTTATTTGAAATTCAGTTTTCAAAGTTTATGAATTTGATTGTGTATAAGATAAGTTTCAGCTTATATATAGAATGTATTGGAGCAAATTTCACATTTTTTATTACATCTGTTTAATTTCAGCACATTTTTTCCTCCCTTTCAAGAGAAATCCGCATTTAATTTCTGAATTCATTGATACAGGAGGTTCACCATTTTTTCCTAGAGTGTAGTGCAATTGTGGTATGTAACTGGTACTTCGTGTTATTCACATGTTAGCACTTTCAGATCTGTTTAATTCTTCCATTCATTCATATTATTTGTGATGCCTACAATCATCACCATGTGCTTGGTGATTACCACTACTTATGAAATAATCTTGAAATATTTTCACATATAAATTGATGAATTATCTTCTGAGTCAGTATTAATTTGCATTTGCAGAGTATGGGATCTGACCATGGGGCTTTGCTCTCTAGTTCTACTCTTCTTACTGAAGGTACTTACCCATTTTATCCTATTAACATATTTTCAAGTGTACTATATTGCAAACATGGCATATCCAGATTGACCATTACATGAAATGGCTAATCAGTATCTACTAATCACATAAAGTATACATAGACTAAATAATCTAGACTTGGATCTTCTTATCATATGCAGTGGGAGATGGATCTAGTAGCCAAACCATTATGCAGTGAGAGATGGATCTAATAGCCAAATCATTATGCAGTAAGAGATGGATCTAATAGCCAAACCATTATGCAGTGAGAGATGGATCTAATAGCCAAACCATTATGAAGTGGAAGATGGATCTAATAGCCAAACCATTATGCAGTGAGAGATGGATCTAATAGCCAAACCATTATGCAGTGGGAGATGGATCTATTAGCCAAACCATTATGCAGTGAGAGATGGATCTAATAGCCAAACCATTATGAAGTGGGAGATGGATCTAATAGCCAAACCATTATGCAGTTGGAGATGGATCTAATAGCCAAACCATTATGCAGTGGGAGATGGATCTAATAGCTAGACCGTTATGTGGTAGGAGATGGTTCTAAGTAGCTAAACCATTATGCAGTGAGAGATGGATCTCATAGCTAAACCATTATGCAGTCGTAGATGGATCTAAATAGCTAAACCATTATGCAGTGGGAGATGGATCTACCGGTAATAGCCAAACCATTATGCAGTGAGAGATGGATCTAATAGCCAAACCATTATGAAGTGGGAGATGGATCTAATAGCCAAACCATTATGCAGTGGGAGTTGAATCTAATAGCCAAACCATTATGCAGTGGGAGATGGATCTAATAGCTAAACCGTTATGTGGTGGGAGATGATTCTAAATAGCTAAACCATTATGCAGTGGGAGATGGATCTCATAGCGAAACAATTATGCAGTCGTAGATGGATCTAAATATCTAAACCATTATGCAGTAGGAGATGGATCTAGTAGCTAAACCCTTTTGCAGTGGGAGATGGATATAATAACTAAACCATTATGCAGTGGGAGATAGATCTAAATAGCCCAACCATTATGCAGTAGTAAATGGATCTAATAGCTAAACCGTTATGCAGTGTGAGATGGATCTAATAGCTGAACCATTATGCAGTGGGAGATGAATCTGATAGCCAAACCATTATGCAGTGGGAGATGGATCTAATAGCTAAACCATTATGTGGTGGGAGATGGTTCTAAATAGCCCAACCATTATGCAGTAGGAAATGGATCTAATAGCTAAACCATTATGCAGTGTGAGATGGATCTAAATAGCTAAACCATTATGCAGTGTGAGAAGGATCTAATAGCTAAACCATTATGTAGTGGGAGATGGATCTAAATAGCCCAACCATTATGTAGTGGGAGATGGATCTAAATAGCCCAACCATTATGTAGTAGGAAATGGATCTAATAGCTAAACCATTATGCAATGTGAGATGGATCTAATAGCTAAACCATTATGCAGTGGGAGATGGATCTAATAGCTAAACCATTATGCAGTGGGAGATGGATCTAATAGTTAAACCATTATGCAGTGGGAGATGGATCTAATAGCTAATCCATTATGCAGTGGGAGATGGATCTAATAGCTAAACCATTATGCAGTGGGAGATGGGTACATGTATGATCTTCTGGACCATTATCCAATGAGAGATGGGTCTCATCTCTGGACCAATATGCAATGGGAGATGGATCCAATCTCAAAATTATTATTCAGTGGGAGAAAAAGCCTCATATTCTTGAAATGTTTTAAGCAAGAAACTCAAGCTTAAAACCTCAAGACATTGACAGTCATTAACTTTAATTAATATACAGCTAGAATCACTTAAGATTTTTCATAGCTTTATACCTTTTTTTAACTGCCTTAACTGGACTGCAAAATTTAAATTACATAGGTAGACAATAATTATTATATCAGAATTTTTTAGGTTTTGAGTTTTCTTTACTGAATTTTTTTTAAATACAGGGGCCTGAATTTACAGAATTTGAATTAGGATGTGTTATTTGCAAATCACACACACACACACACACATATACAGGTACATTTTATTGCAAGGTGTATGAACTATATACATGGCATCAGAATGTACAGCTAGTCATACAACTTCATTTCTATAGCATTTTATCACATGACTGCTGGATTATTTTGATTAATTTACCCAAATCACAATTTTTATGTTTAATATCACTTGATGCCACAAATGGTGGTGTGTGAGAAATAGTATCTAATAACTATGAAAAATCAGAATGTTTTTCAGAGTAATTATTTTTTCTGTGGATCAAATAGATCAGATGAATCAACATTCATTTTTCGGTGATTAAAAGAAGTTTAAATTTGTGCTTATTCCAATTTTTTGAAAATAATTTCAATCATTTTCTCTGATGATATGCTGTAGCACAAAAGACACACACACACACACAGACATTAGAAACTTTAGCAGACATAGAGGGGTCTACCAAAATCAGATCATCTTGATATAACAAAACAGTGAACAAATATGTTTGCAAATTGTTAGATGGGACCAATGTCCCAAACTAAGCCTACCTCCACCTAACATAGGGATGAATGTACATGCATGCAAACATTGGGGGTGTCCTGAATAAAGCCTACTTTGCACCTAACCCAGGGTTAAACAGGCATCTCTGCAGACATGAGGGTGTTCCAAAAGAAGCTCATCATCACTAGCCAGGGTTCTCATGTGTTAAGCCTAAATACACCTTGGCAGATTGTTTGGTGCTATGGGTCTGTAATTTCATTCAATGTGGCAGCATCCAATGAAAATCAAGTTGTTCAAATTTGAACACGTCCTACAAGATCAAGACAAGTTGAGCAAAAATCTGGAATGGTTTCATGAAAAAGCAATTTTCTACTGCTGGTCTGTGTTTGTATAAATATATCCTTTCTCTTAAATGGCTTATCTCTGGTATATAGTTATACTTTCAATGTCAGACTTACAAAGCATCCTTTTTGAAGTCAGTGCCTCTACCATTTTCAGCAGACGTACAACGAACTGCTGTTACATGCTATTGGTTCATTGGCATTACATAGTAATGGAGACAACTCATGAAATCCAATTGATGTCACTATAACAAAGTTCTGAAATATCTGTACAATCCACACAGAGGTGATGATAGGCTTAACACATTAGAACATTGGCTGGTGAAGATGCAGCAAACTTCAGGCATGAACAAACATGTCTGTAGACATGCCTAATTTTTGTAAAAGAGTCAAGATTTTTTTAATCAAAATGTTATACTCCCAACAGCATGAAAAACATTTATTCAATATACTTTTATTTTTAGACCATGTGCCTGTCAAGTTGGTTGTAAATGAAATTGTGCTGATTTGATTTTCGATAGGCCAATACACTAGCCATCTTGAAAGTCATGCTAGTGCTAAATTCACTACTTTACACATGTTCTGTGACAAAATTCCAATGAAAATGGTGCTTTTTGCTGTATAAACTATACATTCTATGAATTCTGGACTACACATTTATGATTTCTGTCTGTTGATCCACTGATCCATCCATCTTGTAGCTTATTTCTTTGTCCATTTATCAATCCTGTTTCAGCATATTTTTTAGTTGTATTGTATTTTATTCTTCTTTCCCCTCGTGTTACTTTATATGTATATTCATACATTGGGTACATCACTGTACAGACAAAATTAGATTACTGTAGTTTGTTTTGTAAACAAATTCATACTTTGTTTTTGCATTAAGTTGTGTTTGTAAGGCTATATGATTCAAACTGCCCATACCCAAAAGTGCATTTTTTAAAAATATTTTCCTTGTCAATTTACTGTAGCCTTAAGATAGGAGATGTTAAAATTGTCTTTATTTTAATATTCCTTTTTTCTCTCAGAAAATGCGATCCATTAACTGGAAGGACCGACCAGAAGACCTGCCCATACCCCTGGCTAACAGGATAGGAAGAAAAATAATCTGGTTAGTTGGAATAGGTAAGCATTGGCTGTTTTTTTTTATAATTATCTTTGAACTAAATAAAAACATTTTAATGACCAGGTTTAAATTGAATCTGATTTGATTTATACTATGTTATATTGTTTCTTATTGTTCCTACAGAGAACTCTTTTTCAAAAAAATTCATTTGAAGCAAAATAACAACTAGTATTCTTACCTGTAATAATTTGTACATCCCATAAAATAATTAATTATAAAATAATTAATTACATGTGTGCACAAATTTAAAGACAACAGAATAAATGTTTTTGTACTTGATTTGATCTTTTGTTATATTAATTGATTTTTTGTTTTAAGGTTCTAATGCCATTGTGGTGGTTGCTTGTTCTGGAATTGCTGCCACCCTCATTTCATATAACCTGGACAACAAAATTTCAATCACTGGTAACATTACAGGAGGATTGCCTCCCTTTAACGCTCCTGCCTTCACTCTACAGAGTGGAAATATGACAAGAAGTGGAACAGAAATTTTAAGTGTAGGTAATATAGATCCACTTTTTTGTAGTCAGGCTGATCTTTTTACAACAGGATGACATGTATGCATAGTACACATGCCATTAGCAACTACACACATTGTTTACGTGTGCGTAATGTACTGCCATCATGTAATACACTGGCAGGTCAAAATCTCTGCAGTATCATCAGGGTTTAATGTACAACCGTCATGGAGGCCCCGAGTGGCCAAGTGGTCTAAAGCGCTCTCCGTTACATATCACTGCCATCTCACCTCTGTCTGTGGGGGTTCAAGTCTAAGATTCGGCTAATGTAGTTATGTGAGAAAGCTTGCCAATAGCTTCTCGTGGGTTGGTGGTTCTTTCCGGGGGTTTTCCCGGGTTCTTCTTCCACCAATAATACTGTCCGCCATGTATAGCCTATCATGTGCTGAAAAATGGCGTTAAACCATATAATAACAACAACCACCATCATGCAATACACCTGTATGTTAGGATCTATATGATGGCGCAGGAAAACATTTGTTTAGGAGATTTCATTCCAAATCAGGAGGATTTACTTCTGCCAATCTTTCAGTATGTAAAAAGACAAATATTTGCAAATTTACATTTAAATATACTTTGTTATTTAAACCAAATAAATATTTAATTCAAGAGCTTAATGCAAGCATTTACTACCCATGGACAGTAAAACGTGTAATGTTTAAGTTTTTATTTCTGTATTATCTCCCCTTCCATTAAATAAAGTTAATGCTATCATTATGCCTATCTGTTTGTCCATAAATAAGCAGATTTTTTTCTTTTGTACAACTTTCTAACTATTCAAGATGTTTCTACCAAATTTACATGGAAGTTGTGGAGAGATGCCCTTTTTGATACTCAGAATTTTCTGCATTACATTTCTTTATGTTACTATGGAAACAAAATGTAGCAAACATTTAAAACACAGTGGCATCACCACATATATTCACAGTTAAGCACATTGCCACGATCCCCAGTAAATTATATATTAATCTTTCAATATTGTTACTGACAGGGTACTTAAATGGCATTATTTAGGTCTTCTTAAACATTAAAGGCAAAATGTTGTTTGGTCAACTCTTTGCCATCTCCAATTTTTGGAACTGGGTTAGTAAATTGTTTGGGGATATTTTGGACAGATGATCACTTGTAGAACACTGTCACAGTTGACTTTTAAAGTTTTCATCTTTTCACATCAAAGTTTGCTCAAGTTATTGCTCTTTATTCAAATTTCAACTACAGCAGGTCTATACCATCTTAACTTGGGGAACCATTCAACATATTGTGATACAATTTGGTGTGTATATTCTCCCATTGACCTAGATATTCCTTCTTTTTTTATCAGCTTGTTTTTTGGATAGAGTTATGGCCCTTGAAAATTAAGATCATTTTTTTTTTCATATTTGAAGTTGCTTTGATTCAGTTTGATGTGAAGATTTTCCAAGACATAAACATGGCTTTAAGATTTTTGTTGCATGTGCAATGTTTTAACATAGTTATGTCCCTTTTCAATTGCATCATATCTTTACATGGGATGTTGCTTATAATCAACATAGTCCAAGAACCATTCAACATGTTTGATGCAATTTCATATAAGCTTTTATGACTTCTGCTTAAACCATTTTGTTTAGCGATATGACTGTTGATTAACTTCATACCATTACAAGGGACTTACTTGTATTGATGGACTTTGATTTCATGCATTAGAGGAATCAAGGTACATGAATGCCCATCTTCTCCTAACTTTTGTTTTCCACTATACAGGTTCTTTGAGGCCTTATGAAGCAAATTTTAATGAGTGTGATACTTTGTGATGTTAGAACTCTAGCTGGGTTTTTTTTTTTGTTGTCTTTTCTTCCATTTTCAAACTTGGTGCCCTAAGAAACCCTGGGTTGGTGACTTTTAAAAGAAATGACAAGGCCCGAATACACTTCCACCAGTGCTGACTCCAATTTCCATATGCCCAAAATTTCCTTTTTTTTAATATTATTCTGACACATCATTGTGATGTCTACATTTCAAATATAAATAGGGTTCATTAGTGTGTTTGTAGATAATACAAGTGGCATTAGTGTTCATTACTCACTCACTAGAGACTGGATAGTACATGTACTGGATTCTCTGTCAGAATCCTAGTTAAACCTCTGGCCAAGTTGTTCAGGATGACCATAACATTAGCATTTTGTCAAAACTGTATCTGATGCAGTCTGATCACGAGTTATAATTGTTGTTATAGAAAAATGAAAATTCATCACATCTGCGACTGACCATTTCATTTCATACACACAGGAATGATGTATGTCAATATGTTTGCAGTATGCACACATAATTTAATCACCCCCACCCCCACCATGCTTTGCAAAGTAAATCTCTGTCAGCCAGAGGTTCTGAAATGTATTCTTCCTGTGTTTTAATTGCTTTGTTGCTAGTTAATTGCTTCCTTAATTACCTTCAGTACATCACATTAGGTGAGGAGATGCTATTTTCAAGTTGGGAGGTTTACAGGTAAAAGATTGGTAATAAACACCATTGTACAGTACGGTGGTAACACTTTATCATAGGTGAATTAATAGTTAGTATTTTAACAAGATTAAGATATCAAAAAATAATAAAGAGAAGTAATCTGAATGTTGACTTAAGTGCATCGAATATGTTACATTTAGGTGGTGCTCCTACTTCAGCCAACATCGCACACATATAAATGACGTATGTCAGTATGTTGTTTGCAGTACGCTGGCATGCTTCACAAAGTAAAACTCTTTAAATTCTGAAATTTATTTGCTGAGCTTTGCTTGCTTTGCTAATATCAAATTGCCTTTAAAAATTTAATCACACTTAAACACTTTTCCAATTCTTGAAATAACCATGCTTTGCATTTTGTATATGAAGTAAATCTGACTTCAAAGTAATGTTGCCACTGTTCACAGACTTGTCATAAATCTTTTATACACATGTCTTAAACATTTTCATTTATTATAATGGTATGTAATAACTTTTGTTCTCCTACATGCATCTAGTATCTCTTGCAGTTACCTATATTGGGTTGTTGCACTTTGTGACCTTACCAGTCTCATCCATTGTAGTCTTCAAAAACATCTCACTAGCTATTGTCAGCCAATTATGTAATATATGAAATGGTGGATTATACCTGACCTTTTTTTCTTTTAATTTCTTGAAATAACCATGCTTTGCATTTTGTATATGAAGTAAATCTGACTTCAAAGTAATGTTGCCACTGTTCACAGACTTGTAATAAATCTTTTATACACATGTCTTAAACATTTTCATTTATTATAATGGTATGTAATAACTTTTGTTCTCCTATATGCATCTAGTATCTCTTGCAGTTACCTATATTGGGTTGTTGCACTTTGTGACCTTACCAGTCTCATCCATTGTAGTCTTCAAAAACATCTCACTAACTATTGTCAGCCAATTATGTAATATATGAAATGGTGGATTATACCTGACCTTTTTTTCTTTTAATTGCCTCTATTAAAACTGCTCAAGGGATAGTTTTATATCAGCTCCAGTCATGATTATTTATGAAAATTTGAAGATTATTGAAAATTGTGTTTTTCAAAACATGAACTTGTCATAGGGTTTGCAAGTATAAAATTGTGTTTTAGCATGTCGCACCATGTTACAATATATTGAAAATTAGATCTCCACTTCATGTAGGACAAATATTTTATGTGAGAAATTTGCTCATAAAAATTGATGCCGACTTAAAGGTAGGCTGTACATTTTATAAAGAAAGTGAAAAAATACTTTTTTTAAATCTTAATCATGTTGATTGAAAACAATTCAGTTATATAACCTTGCTAATGAATTTAATATTTACTGCTATAAAGCGTGATGTTAAAATAAGCAACCATATGATAATGCATAACTGATCTAGGGTCAGCATAGATTTCAGACCTGCTTGTAATTTTGACACAGATATCTGTTACTTTGCAATCTGATTGAAGAAATTAAAATAATACTTTAACAATTCATTTTCAGAATAAAATGACTCTCATCAGATAATGTGTATCTGTTAGATTCAAAAAACTTTTCTGATCTACATCTGTTTATCAGGGCAACATTCAGTACATCTGTTTAACTGGGCAACATTCAGTACATCTGTTTACCTGGGCAACGTTCAGTACATCTGTTTACCTGGATAACATTCCAAATAATGTTATTCACATTTGCATTTTTAAATATGCTGTTGATTTATTTCAAGCCTGTTGTCATTTAATTGTGTTTGCTTGTAAACATTATCATTAAAAATATCACTGTGAAATTGTTTTAAACTTTTGATGTGAGAAATAGGTAAAATGTCATAAAAACCTCATCCATGACAAAATCTGATTGAACTGCATGTAAACTCTGATGAAGATGAGGACCGTGGTACATGTATGGCCATAAAGACAAAAGGAATTTATTCCTCACCTTTTTCCCCTAATTTACATGTTGTTGTCATATGTCATATTTTCAGCTTATTTCAATAAGCAGCTTTGTGGATGTAAATAATTTCATTATATTTCTACCTTAATAACTTGTTTACAAAGAAATTTATCTTTTCTAGATAAATAATTGTTTTTGTTCTTGCAATTTAAAAAATCCACATACATGCACATAGCGATTATTAATAATAAAAAAAACTCCAACATTGAAAACAGGTACTTTCTTTTAATATAGGTACCTCTTTTCAAGTCATTATTTTCATTATGCATGTAACATGATATATAAAAACAATTTGGCTTGTTTACACCAATTGCAATCTGTTGACCTATTACTTCCATATGCCGGCATCTTCCCCAACCATTGGCTACATATGCATGTGATGAAGTTTGAATGTTAAATCATGCATAGCGTTACTGCAAGTGATTCATGCAGGCCTTAGTAAGAAACATCTCATGCACAAGATAAATATCACTTTTCCCCATGTGTTGTATCAAGATGAAACAAGATGGAAATATCACTTTCCCCATGTGTTGTGTAAAGATGGAACAAGATAATATTACTTTTCCTCATGTGTTGTGTAAAGATGGAACAAGATAATATTACTTTTCCTCATGTGTTGTGTAAAGATGGAACAAGATAATATTACTTATTCTCATGTGTTGTGTAAAGATGGAACAAGATAATATTAATTTTCCTCATGTGTTGTGTAAAGATGAAATAAGATGAATATCACTTTCCCCATGTGTTGTGTAAAGATGGAACAAGATAATATTAATTTTCCTCATGTGTTGTGTAAAGATGGAACAAGATAATATTACTTTTCCTCATGTGTTGTATGAAGATGGAACAAGATAATATTAATTTTCCTCATGTGTTGTGTAAAGATGAAATAAGATGAATATCACTTTTCCCCATGTGTTGTATGAAGATGGAACAAGATAATATTAATTTTCCTCATGTGTTGTGTAAAGATGAAATAAGATGAATATCACTTTCCCCATGTGTTGTGTAAAGATGGAACAAGATAATATTAATTTTCCTCATGTGTTGTGTAAAGATGGAACAAGATAATATTAATTTTCCTCATGTGTTGTGTAAAGATGGAACAAGATAATATTAATTTTCCTCATGTGTTGTGTAAAGATGAAATAAGATGAATATCACTTTCCCCATGTGTTGTGTAAAGATGGAACAAGATAATATTAATTTTCCCCATGTGTTGTGTAAAGATGGAACAAGATAATATTAATTTTCCTCATGTGTTGTGTAAAGATGAAATAAGATGAATATCACTTTTCCCCATGTGTTGTATGAAGATGGAACAAGATAATATTAATTTTCCCCATGTGTTGTGTAAAGATGGAACAAGATAATACTGATTTTCCCCATGTGTTGTATGAAAATGGAACAAGATAAATATCACTTTTCCCCATGTGTTGTATAAAGATGGAACAAGATAAATATTAATTTTCCCCATGCATTGGATAAACTTACATGAAACAAAATAAATATTAATTGTCCCCATGTGTTGTATAAAGATGGAACAAAATAAATAATAATTTTCCCCATGTGTTGTATAAAGATGGAACAAAATGAATATTAATTGTCCCCATGTGTTGTATAAAGATGGAACAGGTTCATATAGCATGAATATAGTTTGCAAATAGCATAAAGAAAAATATTATTTGCATAATTTTAAAATTTTATCAGTGAATTGGTTTGCAAGCAGTTAGAATAAATAAAGCAAGATGTAGACATAAATAGATAGTTAATTTATTACCATTATTTATTTCAATAATTGTTAATTAAATCAGTCAAAGAAGTACCTTATACAATGCTTCATCTTATTTTGTAATTTTCACAGTTGCTAAAATTGCATCTTTGCAATCATATGTAACACTTGTGCTAGCAAATTTACATAAAAACATAGATGTAATAAAATCTTTTCAGTTACATTTCACGCAGACTCTCCGACTGTTGCTTGCTAGACTAGAAATATATGAATTCTTTGAAAAATACAATATGACATAAGCTGCAAGCAGTTTGTATTGCAAAGATTGATGTTTAATATTACAACATGAGACAAGTTGCAAGCAATTTGCATTGTAAAAATTGATGAAAATAATTGAAACTGTTTACTGTTTTACAGGATATTGGACTTGGTCTTATTATTGTACCACTAATTGGCACTGTTGAGGCAATTGCCATTGGCAAAGCTTTTGGTAAGTAGAATTACTTAAGTCTTGCAATACATTTGTAGCTTACCTGCATGTAAGGCCAAGTAAGCTTTTGCTACGGCCTTGCGTCACACTTTGCATCATCCAGCATTGATCAACATTTGCTATTTTCAACTTTTCAAAAATAACTTATCCAATTTCATCCAAATTTGTAAGACCATCCTGGCATTAAGGCATTTCAGAATTGTACAAATGATGATGCTGACCTACCATTCAAATATGGCCATCATTACTAAAAATTGAAAATCATTTAAAGGACTTCTCAAAACCTATTTATTACACTTTGACAGAAAGTGCCCTAGCAGAAAAGGTTTTAAATTTTATACAAATTATGTCAGCCAAACTTAAAATATGGCTTATGACTCTAAAATGTTTTAAAAAGTATTAAAATTCTCAAAATTTGCTCAACAGAATTAGAATTTATGGATGATGTCACCTCACTTTGTATGCGGAAGCCATATATTTTGGAGGACTCAACGTGGCTTTGTATGCGGAAGCCATTTATTTATAGATGACGTCACATGGCTTTGTATGCGGGGAACCATATATTTATGGATAAATGTCACCTAGCTCTGTGTGCAGATTCCATATTTTTATGGCACAGGACATTGACATCTAATGATGTGCAATCTATGCCAATCATTGGTTGTATGCTAATAATAGCAGGGTAATTGTCTCGAAGATCATGGATCTGCATTACTGTAGCAGAACATCGGTGAAACAAATATTACAACAGACTTATTTGCTCAGGAAAGTTTAATGGCAACATTGGACTTTGATGTAAACAATATGGTGACTAAGTACTTCTAGTCTTGCAGCTGTTTCAAAGCCAGTTGCTGCTGATTACCATATATATATATATATATATATATATATATATATATATATATATATATATATATATATATATATATATATATATATATATATAAATAAATATATATATATAGAGTCTGGTCTGAATTAAACTAAATCTGTGGATGTGTAGTAAAAATAACAATATGCAGAGTTTTCCAAATTTGAGAATTAATTTAACACAGGAATACACCACATGTTGATATGAAAGTGCACTGACACTATCACATGTTGATATACAAGTGCTGCGACATGACCATCTCATTCAGTAAAAACTTCAAGTTCCGCTAAATTGATCTTAAATTAGTGGTGAAGTTTATCTACGAGTCTTTCATGTACAGAACTTTTTCAAATATTGGGGGATACATTATATAAAAAGTGAGAACTATACTAGCTTGAAAGGGACTGACCATTCATTGTTTGGGGGTGTCCTATATTGACTTTGAGGTATTCCTTTTTTTTATGTGTTTAGGCTCTAATAAACAGTAACACAGAAAAGTGAAAACAACAAGCCTTGTAAAAGAAAATTTGACAAATAATTAATTTCCATGAAAAAAGATTGTAAAAATAGAAGCAGAACTTAGTTTTTTAAATCAAATCCAAACATTTTGTGCTTATCTACATAGATTTGTAGAAACACGATATTTTACACTCCGGTGTTAGAAATCCAATACAATTTTTGATAAACTGTCTTTGTCCAAGAAATCTGTTTTAGCACATCAAATATTTTCAGATATACAAATTTATCCTTTAAAATCCAAATGAAATAAAGTAATGTTAACATGAATTCAAAAACTGGCTACAACAAAAAAAATTTACTTAACATCATTTGTAAAAGCCCAAAACTGAGAATATTTCACTAAAACAAAGATTATATTGTATTCTAATATGCAGTTTCAAAACAGTCCCTAAATTGTAAAATTACGAAAGGGCGGAAGGAGTCATGTGATCATTTATATCACTCCTAGCATGACCCTGATGAGAACCAATCATTTTTACTTTAAGAATAAAAAGTTGTTTACTTCCCCATTAGTCCCATCTTGACCTTGACAGCAACCAATCATTTTACGATTAAAATAAAACCTGTTTATGTGGTTTCTACTAACCTTGAATCAAATTCAGGATCTAGGTCAGCATTACTTGTCTACCAAAGAATAATTCAGGCTAACCAATTTTCTAAAAAACATCATCTCTAGTGAATAAATTTACATTACAATAGCATGTAATGAAAAATACAAACAATTTAAAATTGAAAAACAATTAAATATTTATTAAATCAGATTTATGTAACACTTTCCTTGCCTATCCGACTTTTTTAAAAAAAATAATAAAAAGGATAATACTCTTTTGCTTTGCTTCTCTCTCTCTCTCTCTCTCTCTCTCTCTCTCTCTCTCTCTCTCAACAATCAGGTTGAAAAGAAAATGGGAGAAAGAGATCCATTTCTTAATTATCCCACTCCTATGACAGCAATTTGAAATGTATATGACTTGGGAAACAAACTTCCATGACCTTTCTTTAGTTGCTGAACTTTCAGCCTGGTGGGGAAAAAAATTTCATCATCAATTTGTTTTGTTTCTTTTTTACAGAGTTAGTTTCAGAGGTAGGCCAGTGAACATATAAAGCTTTTTTTTTTAACTCAACCATTTAGCAATGATAACATTGTTGCTGAAAAATCTATTTTATTTCAGATATTTGTGGTAGGTTGCAATTAATGATTATCATTGTAAACCTCAATTTCTTTCTTAGTAATTTTTAATCAATGAGAAATAATTGTTAATTTTTCAATAATAATGACTTTCAGGGCTCTCAAATCTACAGCTCCACTCAAAGAATAACTGACAACCAATGTTACTATCATACAGGTGTACTGGACACAAGAACTACCATCCATTGTCGCAAAATCGCATCTCGGTGTTCATACCATTGTTTATTTCTGCCACACTCAGTGGTAAAGATCAAAGAGCTGACTTGGCTTGGTAACACAGAGGCATTTCTCAGTGGATGTTTTGTACCGTATATAACCAAATAATAGTACACTACTCTGTCGTGTAAAGAGAAGACCCAAACAAATGGTGGACATAATATTACCTTACCTGATGATAATACATCAAAATCATTCAGATTTAGAATGTAAAAGAATTAAATATGTCTGTTTGGTACTCCATTGACAGTTGTGCTCAAACTAGCTGAACATCAGAAGATGTATTAAAAAAAAAATTTTAAAACAACTTGAGTTGTAGAGAAAGTTATTCTAAAAGTATATGTGTTGTCATATATTAAAGAAGGCATTAAATATTAATGCTATTAAAATAAATAAAGACAATATAACTAATGAACCGCTCTGGTGGCCTAGTG
Organism: Unio pictorum; assembly: GCA_030141615.1. Classification (NCBI taxonomy): domain Eukaryota; kingdom Metazoa; phylum Mollusca; class Bivalvia; order Unionida; family Unionidae; genus Unio; species Unio pictorum. Next base: position 27,943,357 of record JARLTB010000044.1, read on the forward strand.
GTTAGAGAGTCGTGGATTTGATCCCTGGCTGAGTCATACCAAAGACTCACAAAAGTGGTACTAACAGCTGTCTCGCTTGGCACTCAGCATTAAAAGGTTAGTGTTATGACTGGTCGGCCTGGTGTCAGCATAATGTGACTGGGTGGGACATCATGCTACATGTCTGCAGCATGATGCCCCAGTGCTAGACGTCACTATAAACTGCAGACATTGTAGCGATATGACTGAAAAATTGTTGTCCTAATCACACACACAACCTTAATGAATTTTCCTCAAGTATAAAACGTGTATTTTAAATAAGATTACTTGCAGAAAAAGTATCTAAAATTTATCTGCGATTTATCAAATCTTAAAGTTTGATAGACTTCTTGTCATTATTGCAAATGTTTGGTTTTGTTAAATTTGAGGAAATTTTATTTTGACATTCATGATAGAAAGAACTTGAGACTTCATTTTCTCTTTTTAGCTCGGCAGAATAATTATAAGATCCGGCCCAACCAGGAACTTCTAGCAATAGGTAAGCTATAGATGCTAAAAACATTTTCTCACAGATCAGTTTTTCCTCCCATCAACAATTTTATTATTCCCTGCTCAAGAATGACTATAGTATACCAAGATAGTGTACACCATCCCCCATCCAGCCTTTCCCTTTAAATTAGGCCATCTTCTCATAACAGTAGTGGTGTTCTTATAAGATGGGAACTGCTTTTTCTTTCTGTAAATTTCTGCCACAGCATCTTCAACACCATGGGCTACATGAACCAAAACCTTTAAAATTTGTGTGCCATTTCTGATATATATTATAGCTATTATATTATAATTACAGAACTGACTTTTTGTACGAGTGTGGTCCATATTTAGTTCTAGTACCACTCTGAATTATAATATTTAAAATGTTAAAAATGTTATTTTTTCTTACAGTAATGAAGTTGAATTATTAAATATTTGAGCATTGTTAATCACCAGTAATGTATTGATAGAAAAATAGAAAAGAAAACACATTGAGATATAGGAGACCTATAGTAAGCACTTTTGTCACCAGTCCTAATGTCAGTGCTTTCACACATTTTGTAACCATCAAAGATTTGCAATTTTACACATAAATGAATGGTATTTTGGCAGATAAGTATCCATTTCATGTGGATGTGCTTATTAAACGATGCACGTTTTCATATCCTGATGCAATTCAGTAGGAACATTGTCTTATAGACACTGCATCATCTCAGTTTTGGACAGAGTTATGGCCCTTGACCATCAACCTCGCATCTACAGATGGGATTTTGCTTGAAACTGGCATAACTCAAGAACCGTACAACATACTTTGATGCAATTTAGTATGAATGTTGTTTCATAGCCTTAGATGCATTGTCTTAGATGTTATTACCCTTGACATGTGAATTCATCTGTTCAAATGCAATTACCGGTATGCTTGTGACTGGCACAGCTCAAAACTCAAAAACCCATCAAAATAAAAAGTGCTTCTTTTATTAGTTTTGTTTTTATTTCCATTTTAGAGAGAGTTATGCCCCTTCTATAAATACTATAAACACTGCAGACATTCCTGACTTCATAAGCATAATCTGTTGTTATTGAGGGCACTCATGTGAGATCACCTATCACATACACCATTCTAACATGTACAACCTGTATCACACATTGATATGTATGAGAGAATAAAAGAATCCATCATAAGCATTGATATGGGATAGGGAAATCCCGCTCAAGGTCAGAAACTAGTGGCAGGAAAAGGGTTTTGCCCACATTTATCTCACAATAATTCATATGATGAATTATTTTCTATCTCTCACATTTGAGATAATAATTTGAGATAATGTTGGTGAAAGAATGCTGATATATCATTTGAACAAATATTGCTTGAAATTGGTTTCTTCAAAAACTGCTGTCATTAATGACTTGGAGATACATTCTGTACCACAAGGCTCAATTCTAGGTCCATTACTATTTATTTTATTTATTGATGACTTTCCACTTTTACTAAGAGACTTGATATCATCTACAGATCTCTATGCAGATGACACAACATTGTCAGACATCCAAAACACAAAGCATGAACTCGAAATTTCTTTACAGAATACATTAAACAAGCTGGAAAACTGGTGCACATGCCCTGGCTTGGTGGTACATACTGGTAAAACTAAAATATTACTGATCTCAACAAGGAAAGAAAGGAAAAATCTTGATAGCAATGAACTGAATGTCGGACATGGAAGGATACAAATTTGCAAATTGTCTGTCATGACAGACTACTTGGTATTTTGGTAGATAATAACCTATCATGGACTGATCATATCAAACATATCAGTAAAAAGGTCAATTTAGGTTTATGGCTTCTCAGTAGGATAAGACATTTTCTCCCTGAAAGGTACAGAAAACTATTTTATAACAGTTACATACAACCCTATTTAGACTACTGTAATACAGTATGGGGTAATTTAAATGATAAAATGATATCAAAGCTGGAAAATCTTTTAAAATGAGCATTTAGGCTAATATCAAATCAGAAAGAAAGCAAGGAAAATTTAGCTGGTAAGTTAAAAATATTACCTATTAAAGACCGAATCTGTTTAAGAAAAGCCAAATAAATATACAGGGTATCCAGTAATAGTGCTCCTGAATATTTACAATCCCTATTCCAGTATAGGCTACCTGGTAATACACCCCACCTGCAATCAGTGTCTACAAAACAGTATAAAATTCCCAAACCAAATAAGGAATTATTTAAAAAAAGTTTCCAATACTCTGGAACTTTGCTTTGGAATAGTATTCCAGTTGAGATTAGAAATGCCCACTCTATTTCCATCTTCCAAACCCAATATATCCAGTGGCTTCTGAGACGCTGCTGAAATAAATAAATTCCTTGCATGAGGGCCTCAAGGTAGATTAGTTCTTAGCTAATTGTGTTACCCTCTTTAACTAAAGTCATTATTATTATTATTATTATTATTATTATTATTATTATTATTATTATTATTATTATTATTATTCAGAGAGTCAGTTACACCTTTTCAGTGCATGATATCATTTGTGAAATGGGTATGTTAGCATAGATAACAGCTGTAATGTGTCATGCAGATAATGGTAGATAACCTTATTCATTTTATAATGTTTATATACTGGTAAATTTAATATTTGTTTTAGATCCTCTATATATCATACATTATCATGAAGTTTGCATAATTCCACAAAATATAAAACTGCTCCTTAAATGAAGTAAATATTACAACTGCCAGCAAAAATCATTTCACACTGGAATCTGCCTAATTTTGAAATGTCATTTCTGTTATTGTAGTGAATTTTTTTTTTACAAAAATGTTCGACCAAAGTGCTAAATTGACTAGATTATGTGTTATATTTTTATTTTATCCATTACTTTTGGAAAATTCTTTTGAAATAAATATTTAATTGAGAAAACAACTTTCTTAAAAGTTTTGAACAGACAGATTTCAACTTATGGTTGTTGCAGACATATCCAAGCAAGGGAGGTTACCTACTGTAAAGAAGATGGCCAAACATGTACTTTAAGAGCATTACTTACTTACATTTTACTTATAATAAATGACAGCTTTTTTCTCTTTGCAGGTATTGCAAACATGATCAGTTGTTTTGTGTCATCCTTTCCAGTAACTGGCAGTTTCTCAAGGTAACTTTTTTATGGTTTAAAGTTTAAAATCTTGTTCAGGAAACTCTCCAAGGAGCTGAAGAAAAAAAGAGGGGAATACTATAAATGTGTTTAAAACTGATTCCAGTCTGAAAATAAGGTGAATTTGGAGTACCAACATTATATGAACAGGATTTGATGTCACTGTTGATGTTATTTTTATGATCAAAATACACCTCTGCCATGACAACTTGGACACAGTGGAGTCCAAAACATAAATTACAGTATTTAGATAGGGCCTGAGTTGCTGAGGGATACCGTATTTTCGCGCATATATCCCGCACACGCAGATAATCCGCACCCTCATATAGCCCGCGGGTTTTGGGGTTTTGTGTAAAAAATCGTTGGCATAACCCGCACCTTTGTATAACCCGCAACCATAGATATATTTATACAGCTACAATCGGAAATGAAATCAATTACAGGATCACGGGGCTTCGCTGATGTAGCAAACTGCGATTCTGTTTTCCGTTTTGGTGACAAAATATGCCATCTGGTGATATTTGTGGCGACACCAATTTTGGCTGATAAAAACCGTATATACAGTCTTGCGTTTTGAGTAGAGAAAATCAAAGGCACCATGACAGGAAACAATGTACTGGAATATATTGTTAAAATAACAAGTCCTTGTCTCATACTGACAAACCACCCTAACAGTGCACTGTTATATCATAATCCGCTAATGATGATATCTGGCCTTATTACTTTATGCAACTGACTAGTTAAAATCCGAATCCGCATTAGGCGGAAACGTAAAATGAGTACAGTCAAGCAGATGACACTAATTTAAAAACAAATACCAGATGGAAGAAGACAAAATACGTTTGCTGACACTTCAAAGAGAACTGATTACCTTTGAAGCACTGATATATACTAAACAAATAAAACAAATCTGTTTCAATGTTCTACAATTATCTGAAGTTGCCGCAGCAATAACAAACAGGTATTTGTTTGACCCTTCAACTGGAGCCTTTAGCGGCGCCTTCATCAAAGTAAGCCGACGACCTTTGCTCAATAAAAGTCAGCAAAAAACACGGTACACAGTGCTTGTGTGCGTAGGCTGTCTATAGGAGCTGTGCCTCAACTACAGGCTACATAAACACGGACATTTCTAAATAATCTTGTATTCTTTTGAAGTGTAGATTCGAGTTTAAATAATTTCTTTCTGTTTAATTTAAAAAATGCCGAAACGAAAGTCTTACACAGCCGACTTCAAGCTAACTGCCATTGCGTATGCTGAAGTGCATGGCAATAGAGCCACAGGCAGAAAATTTGATATTGATGAGAGTGTAATCCGAGGTTGGAGAAAAGAAAAAGGAACGTTGGAGAAGATGAATCCACGAAAACGTGCTCGTTGCGGACCTAAAGCAAAGTGGCCTTACCTTGAAGCTGACCTGAAGCAGTGGATCGTGGCCCAGCGGTAAAATTAGGTACCGTAGTTATTTCGAATGAAAACAGAAAATATTGATTATGAAAACTTGACGGATACGAAATTTTAAGTTTTTATCCTGAAATGTTGATTTATTCCTGATACCGTAAGTTGTTGTAAAGTCACCGTAGTAGCCATAATATCCAACCCTAGCAAAACAAAACTAGAACAATATATGTTATGTAGTTACGTTTTTCAAACAATATATTGAAATATTATTATGTGTAAAAAAATTGTGATATAGTCCGCACCCTTATATAACCCGCATCCCCCCTGCGGGGTTTGTAAAATTTGGTATAACACGCGGGATATATGCGGGAAAATACGTTAAATTAAGAAAGGGATACATTCCCGGCTGGACATCAACAATGAGAAGACAAGGGGGTGGGGTTTAATGTTTAATACTTGTTTTATAATTGTATTGCCAACAATTGTCAATAAAATGCTCTTTTTAATAAAGTCATTCACTTTCTGTTTAAATTGTCTTTTTTTCTCTCAAGATAACGATTATTTGAAAGATTGTTTTTAAGAAAAACAGTTCTCCATGAGGTTTTCACATGTGCACCATATATTTTGTCACTGGTTTTTGCATGTGGATATGGATCTGATGATTCACAACAAGAACAAGATTTCCATTCTTTTCAAGAACTTTGGGTAATTAATTTGAGAGACAACAGCTGTCAACATTGAAACTCCATATTTTCTTTTTCATATTAGTAAAATATTGATGCCGCAATATCATTTCAGGCAATAGTAAACTTTCTGATGATCCTTAAGGTAACCTATGAGAATGAATTCAGGAATTTTAAGTTCACTACAAACTTTAATACCGTATTTACCGTATGTTTTCGGACTGAAACAAATAATTACTTTTTTTGTTGTCCGAATACATATTAAATTCTTTGATTAGGTGTCCGAAAACATACAAGTGAAGATAGAATTATGCCGCCCCCCCCACCTTACCCGTCCGTAACGAAGTTACCGTTAGCTCACATGACAACGTGCTGCCATGAAGTAAAACAAGTATTTTTCTAACACCACGGAAAGGATAATTAATGAAAAATTGGCATTACTTGCCTATTTTGTCAATTTGATACATGTCCATCCACCAGAAAACAAAGCCATACATGTATTAGAGCCACGATTGTGTACATATTTTCCGAAAGAACCGCCATATTAACATAGTAATCTTGCAATCCAGTTTAACCTTCTGCTAATGATCATTAAAATCTACATTACAAACGCACGCAAGCTTTATTTCTGTGTAATTAAGATATTAATACAAACTAAATAAAAAGATTTTGGAGTTATAATTCTTAAGATATTTTGGGCAGAAACATTTTAGTATCGCGAGTCGAAACACCGGTACATGTATGATGGCTATTCTTAGAGCAACAAGGGTGAGAGGCTCCAAATGGGGTGAGTGTTGTATGTACGCCTACGAAGGGTAAAAATAAAAAGCAATTTGCAATATACGAGTCGGCGTGATTAATATGTTGATATTTGTTTTAAATAAAGGTGATGCATTTGTTGTGGTTCTCTCTTCTTTTTTTTTCCACCTAGCCGAGGGTAGATTAAAATGAGCAAAGCTTGCCGGCTGGAAACGATCTACTGCTCGAAGATTGTAGTGATGCATGTCAGAGATTTCAAAGTGTCTGGGTGTTAATTGTTAATAATATAACTGGTGGGATTTCTTTGACAGATGTGTTCGGAAATAAAAGGCAGCCATCTGGATTTTATTAAAAGAGCACACGATGTACCTAACATTTAGCACCCACAATCAAATATATCGTCTACCAAGAGGTTTATTACCTGTAGAACAATAACTATGTTTAAACCTTTGTATATAATGCCTCAGGGATAAGGGGTTTGTTTTGTTGGACAATGCCAATGAATTTTACTAATCCATACCGACTCTGATGTATTGTTTAATGATATAAAGCAGGGGTCATGGTTTCTAATCAAAGCCAAAAATGTCACACCTGTATGAAGTGGTTTCGTGTGTAACAATGTCTATACTGACAACCAATCATATTTTTGTTAGCTGAATCAAACTATTAAAATAAAAAGTATAAATAAAATACCCACCACATACAAAAGTTAGTATACTGGATAGCTATCGTTGTGAAACATAATATTGTTAGTACTGTAATAAATTTGATGAATAAGTTTATCATACGTTATGCAACAAGTGAGGAGGCACTGCCTAGTTCTTGGAGGGACTCGCCCTTGCCAAAATCGTCTCCAAAGAGACCAGTAGGCCGTCCACAGAAGCGACTTCGAATTAATGATTCTGAGGAAGCATCACAAAAACAACCGCCTACGAAGAAAGCTGCTCTAGATGACGAGTCTGATCAAAATAAAATAGCACGCGTGTATCATCGTATGTTGTCATATATGTGACGCGATCAAAATGTCGATACCGGTCTGCAAATATCACAATATGATTTGAGAAATCTATATCCGATCTGTTACTTTTCGTTGGAACATCTTGATTTAACAAGACAATCCGTTGTTGATATACACTTTAGAGCTCGTGTAACACGTCCGACTAATGCAGCAGGTGTTGTCACTATCCCGAATTACATGTAATTAATAATTTTAAATTATATTAGTTCATGGACGTTCATGATCGCATTAAATAATTGGCGACCAAATGAAGCGAACTTTGTATCAGTTAAATTAACGGCAAACACGCTGTAAATTTTACATTAAAACGATGAAGCAGATCATCCAAGATTGTGTCCGAAAACATAAATTGTAGAAACAATTATAGCGGAGCAACGTCCGAAAACTTACAAGGCATTTAAATATGATTTTTCCCCGAAAAAAACGGTGTCCGAAAACATACAGTGTCCGAAAACATACGGTAAATACGGTATTTGCTTCTCCATAATTTACCATGTCTCTGAAACTAAGCTTTCTGTGCACTGAGTACTTGTTTCCCTTGCTTCTCATGCTATCCTTGATCACATTTCTGAATTAGTAATTAGTGATAAACTACTAATTAATGTTAGATGCTTTAATTACAGTATGACTGCTAGCTCTTATGCATGTAGGATTTGTATTGCTTTCAATATTTTTGTGTGTTTAAACCCCAAAAGATGTAATTTTCATGATATTACAAAGCAGATATATTTTTGATTGATTGTAACAAACACTTCAGAAATCAGAAATCAAAACAAAGAATACAATTAATTAGGTTCTCAGAAATGCTCATGGCAATAGCTGTAATAGAAGTTTGACACTTTTAATGGTTTGAATACAAGAGTGCATATTGCATTTGTGATGATTACACTGAAACTGAAACTGCTTAGTCATGCAATAATGGTAATTGATAGAACAAAACATCATTGAGGTCTGTTATTGTGAGCAAAACCAATCAACTATTCAGCAATCCAACAATTGACCATTGACAATAGAGCAGGCTTAAGGCACATGTATAGCATAGCATAAGAACCTGGTGAATCTGGCATTTTTCTTACCTACATACATGGAACTGCACTTGAGCCAATAAAGAAAAATACATTTAGTTCTCATCATCAATGAATTCTGAACCAACTCTCAGCTTGTAGGTATTACATTGACAGTAATATGAAAGATACAGTTACATAGCTATTATGTATGTTACATAAATGACAGAAAAGGGCTTGTACAGTATTTTTCCCAAACCATATCAATGCTTGTTGCTGAATTTTATTTTGTTTTAAGTTTAATTCTGCTTTTATCAACAGGACAGCAGTCAACTCTCAGAGTGGAGTCCGGACTCCAGCGGCAGGGATCTTCACTGGTAAATAATTTTCACTAATAGGTTAGCCTGCAAGTCATTTTAATTTCTGTATTATACCATAATTCATTTTTTGTATACAAAAATTATGAGGTTTTTAAAACTGTATATATTCTTTTACTGCAAGAAACAAAGAAGATGACATCTGCATAGTAAGTCTAGTTTTGCTTACATGGCACAGACAGCTAAGTCATAGCCAAATTACCATACACTTAGTACTGTAATGCTTGGCTGAATTACCATACACTTAGTACTGTAATGCTTGGCCGAATCACCATACACTTAGTACTGTAATGCTTGGCTGAATTACCATACACTTAGTACTGTAATGCTTGGCCGAATCACCATACACTTAGTACTGTAATGCTTGGCTGAATTACCATACACTTAGTACTGTAATTCTTGGCTGAATTACCATACACTTAGTACTGTAATGCTTGGCCGAATTACCATACACTTAGTACTGTAATTCTTGGCCAAATTACCATACACTTAGTACTGTAATGCTTGGCCGAATTACCATACACTTAGTACTGTAATGCTTGACCAAATTACCATACACTTAGTAATGTAATGCTTGGCCAAATTACCATACACTTAGTAATGTAATGCTTGGCCGAATTACCATACACTTAGTACTGTAATGCATTACAGTACAAAGTGTATGGTAATTCGGCCAAGCATTACAGTATTAAGTGTACGGTAATTCGGCCAAGCATTACAGTACTGGCCGAATTACCATGCACTTAGTACTGTAATGCTTGGCCCAAATTACCATACTTTGTACTGTAATGCTTGGCCGAATTACCATACACTTGGTACTGTAATGCTTGGCCAAATTACCATGCACATGGTACTGTAATGCTTGGCCGAATTACCATGCACATGGTACTGTAATGCTTGGCCGAATTACCATGCACTTTGTACTGTAATTACCATGCACTTTGTACTGTAATGCTTGGTCAAATTACCATGCACTTTGTACTGTAATGCTTGGCCGAATTACCATGCACTTTGTACTGTAATGCTTGGCCGAATTACCATGCACTTTGTATTGTAATGCTTGGCCAAATTACCATGCACTTAGTACAGTAATGCTTGGCCGAATTACCATGCACTTAGTACAGTAATGCTTGGTCGAATTACCATGCACTTAGTACTGTAATGCTTGGTCGAATTACCATACACTTTGTAGCGTAATGCTTGACCAAATTACCATACACTTAGTACTGTAATGTTTGGCCGAATTACCATACACTTAGTACTGTAATGATTGGCCGAATTACCATACACTTTGTAGCGTAATGCTTGACCAAATTACCATACACTTAGTACTGTAATGTTTGGCCGAATTACCATACACTTAGTACTATAATGTTTGGCCGAATTACCATACACTTAGTACTGTAATGCTTGGCCGAATTATCATACACTTAGTACTGTAATGCTTGGCCAAATTACCATACACTTTGTACTGTAATGCTTGGCCGAATTACCATACACTTAGTTCTGTAATGCTTGGCCGAATTACCATACACTTAGTATGAATATTAAATGGAATACAGTAATAAGACTTATTGAAAATAATGGACGGATAATATATTTATAGGTTATTACTTTCCATTAAATAGTTTTACTAATTTCACGTACTTTCAAGAAGGAAAAACAATCATGTGCAAATAAATATACACGAAATTTTGGGAGCCACGCCGTGATCGCGTTATATCCGAATTCGCATTATTGCAGGACGCTTTATAGCAGGGTTTCACTGTACATACATATTTTTCTGTGTATCTACATTATTATAATATTCAGAGATTAAGAAATACAGGAGTTCCATTGGAAAACTGTTTATCATTTGGATGTGATAGTACTTGAGTTATCAATGACAAATATATGGGAGTGGCTGGACATACTTCAAGAAAGAATAAATTCCTGGTTTCCTGTTGACCAAAAAGGTGTAAAAGAACTAGTTTGTAATGTGGAAGAATTGTTTACTGAAAGCTTATTTTACAGAGATAAAGAGTGCAGAGAGACAAAACAGGCTATACAATATATACATGTAACATCAAAGATGGATGCTGAATGAAAGAAATTTCACCATATTGGCTTGATCTTAATTGAGAATTTGTAGCCTATTCCCTTTCTCTACATTTGTGGCAATGACTTAGGTTTAAACAATCTCCCCCACTCCAGAACATGAGAAAGCTTAAGCAAATGTTAGATCTCCGCAGAAGTTTATACTAGTAGAATATTTTGTTTCAAGATTTCATCTTCCATTGAAATGGATGACTTCTAAACTGTAGGGTCATGTTGTCATGGATTAATTTGTGTTGGAACTTTTACTTTGCCATTTTGACAACCTCGTAGAAGAAATTCTTCGGCAGGAGAGATTAGATAAAGCTTGGCACCTAATTTCAGAAATAAAATAAAAAACAATGGCAGCTCTATATGCAAAATAATCAAAAATGTATAACTTTGTTACAGGAGCTATTAAGTAAACAGTAAAATGATTTTCAGTTTAGTTCCCAAAAACAAAACTGACATTAGATCCAATCTCTCATACAATTGTATTGCCTTCCTTGCTTATATTGAACGTATCAATGACTGCTGAAGGAAAACTTTAAAGAATATTGTGACTAAAAGGTACTGAAGGTTAGTAGTTTCACTTAGTGGAATTAGTAAGGTACAGTAAAACCTGTCTCGAGAGACCACTGGTATGAGAAACCACCTGTTTTGAGAGACTAGAATCTCCATGCACTGATTTATTTATTATATAGTGTTATGACCTGTTATAAGAGACCACCTGTCTTGAGAGACCATTATATTTTGGCAGAAAGGGGTGGTCTTTCAGGACAGGTTCTACTGTAATATCTGGTTATACCTTGAAAAATTCCTATTTTACTTTATTAAGGTGATATATCTGTAGGGGTTGGTATATCATCAAACAGGTGTGCAGTATTATTGGTATGCAGCTACCTCAGTATTTTTTTCCTGTATAGAAATCATGGTACTTTCTCCACTGTCGGTAATTTCCATCAGTAAGGAATGGATAGAAATTCCTGATGAATTTTGTTGCGATTTTAATGATATTCATGACAAAATAATTTTTAAACCTTTTTTTTACAAAACAGTTGTATGTGACAGATTAATTTATGATCCTTTAATCACATCTTTGACACCTGTCATGTACACCAATGTGGTGGCCAACTGAACTGTCGTGAAACAGATGCAGCCCAAATCCAACTTTCAAAAAAAAAAATTGGATTAAAAAAAACTAAAGCAACAAACAAACACTTGTAATGTTTTTGTTATTTACTAGCATATGTAAATGTGTTATGTATTGTTCAGGAGTTATATTGATATTCTCATGTCCTTGAAATATTTTTGTTGAGTCAGCATCTTAATGTTTTCTGGCCCTCTCGGATAAATACCTTGCCTGGGTGTTGGCATCCAGCACAAACTTCCCTGCCTATTATGTCAATGGCAAAATTGTATGCTTTAGTATCAATATTTTATATCAAAATACTCTCTAATGTCAGCAAACGTTTGTTCATAGTATTAGCAGTAGTGGTAGCTTAATCATCCCATTTTAGTTCCAGCTTTTAGATTTCAACTTACACAACAATTAACATACACATACACATAAATTCATGTACTGTAAGGTGCTCACTATTTAAATATCAAGGATGTGGCTGCAATTTGTATCTAAACTGAAATATATTCTGTTCTTTTTCTCTGAAGATAATTAATATTTTTTCTTAATATCATGAATATAATATAGTCTTATTTTGCTATAGATCAGAGCAAGATATTTTTACAGTTATTGACTGACAGAAATTAACCAGAAATGTTTTCAGGCCCCTGGCCCAGAACACTGAATTGTTGACACCTAACATAATAGCAGTGTACTGTGGTAGGTATCACAGTACATTGGGAAGTACCATGGTACAGTTTTTTTCACAGTACCCAGCTCTGTCATAAAGTATTGTAAAATAAAGTGTATATTTAATAAACATTATTATCATAACAAACAAATGTCATCTTTTTCCAGGTGCTATTATAATCATAGCTCTGTGGTTCCTGACACCCTGGTTCTACTACATTCCAGACCCTGTCCTGTCTGCAGTCATCATATTCGCAGTGCTACAAATGGTGGATTATGAGATTATCTTAAAGCTGTGGAGGGTCAAAAGTAAGACTTTAGCCATTTTTTTCTTATTTATGACATGCAACCAACTACTCAGATCTGCAATTACATAATGCACTGACAGATCTGGGTTCATGCACTTTATTTGAAATCGTGTATGGAATGAATCCATAAATAAAACACCGAGTTGTATTTTTGGGGGCATGCATTTGTTTACAAGCAAAATGTAGTAACATATAAAGCATATGTTCACTGGAGCTGGTCATTTCTGGCTTTATTTTTGCAAAGCAATATTCCTACTTATGAACTGATGTTGCCTGTAATTCTATGTCCATCCATCTGTCTGGCAGCAACTAGGGATGAAACAATTCATCAATGTATCGATGCATTGATACCTTTGCAATAATGATACACATATTGATACCAGTGGTGGAACATCTATACAAAACAATACTTACCATATGCAAGTTGTTCCAATCTTCATCAACACTGTATTTAGTCTATTGCCTTGTTATTCTTTAAGTTGGAAATTCATCTGAGACAGTTGCAGTATATGCACCCACTTTTGTTAGTTGAAAGAAAAAGGATGTGACACAGACTCAATTTCTATAAACTGACACCAAGTGGTGTGGTTTGTAATATTGATCCACCCCCAGAGAAATTATTTAATTGCAACAGCTTGTTCGTTTGGCATAAAATAATCCAAGTTTCCTCTTCTCAATGAAACGTTGGAATTAACCAACAAAATTACTACTTAGGTATATACAAAATAAAGGCCTTGCAGTCCACATACAAGCATTTTGGAAGTTTTCTTCCTTAAAAATAGCTGGGGAGTTCGCTTTGAAGAGAAGTATACTCCATCAATAACTTTTCCAACTTTTTCTGTTCTTTCATTCTGTGATGACAAAGTTTCTAGCTTTTCAGTGTCTTCATTTTTCGATCCTAACATGCATGCCTGGGTTGTCATGGCATCCTCTCACATAACAGGTGAAAGAAAACATGTATAATATTGCTATATAATTTCTATGGATACATACAGGTAAGTTATGTATATTAATTTTGTCTTGGCATCCTTTTCATAAATGTATATGTGATGCTCTACTGATTTTACCTGTACAGGCCATCATTTAGCCTTTCCTACAGGCAACATTGTCTTACAATTTATATTATTTGTAATAATGTAGCTCTAGTGCAGGTTTTTTTGCATGCATGATGAATATATTAAATAAAACTCAGTTATATTGTTGTATAGTGTCTGTCACAGTCTGATACATAACAGAACGATATTATGCATAGTTTTAAAATAGTACTTGCATAATAATTGCTATAAGCAACATTTCAGTGATTTAATTTGTGTAAGCAGTCAGGTGGTCTTTTCTACAGGTAACTTTTATTAAAATTGATATTTTAGCATGCACTCCAGAAGTATTAATATTGACACTGTACCTGTAAAAGCATTTTTTCAGGTATTTAGCACAACACCTACACTCTGAAGTTCATAATGCAGGATGCGCTATATCTGTATTGTCTTGCAAATTTAGACAATAGGGAAGATCAGACTGACAATTAATCTATATTTGTAGCTTTCTCCATTTGTCAATCAATCAATACATGTCAAACATTCGACAGAAGTCATTGCAACAGTGCTGGGGGTTACTAATGCAGAAAGTGTAAAAGTGCACTTTTAAGGACAAGGTCATCATTATGCTAGGGTTTGACACCATATCACTTGCTAGTTGGCAAGATAGAGAGCAAACAAACAGTCTCAGTTACAATCTTTCATATCAGACTTATGAAAGGCTATATGGATTAATATTCCATACCTAATCCTAATCTCAAAACTGAATAATTACTCTGTTTAGTTATGACCAGACTCATTCATATGCCTCTAATAGTATTGGGTCATGACCACAATCGATCATACAGTATTAGCCACCAGAAGAATAAGCATTGCTAAGCATCATGAACCTAGGTTATAGAGGCACTCTCAGTCTAACCCCAAAAGTGCCACTAAGCACTCATGTACAATGTTCAGCTTAGTGCCTCAGTATCCAAGAGATATCACATCACTTTGTTCTCAGTCATTTGCAGTTTAAATTTATCAAATGCATTCAATGGATTTGTGACATATAACTGACATAGTTTTACTCATTACACGAATTTTATATCTAATTAACACTAAGGTGTTATCTTTTATTTTGAGGAAAAGATTTATTGCAGATGAGGCACAAGAACTTTGCAATAGTTTAAGTGACAGTAATTTTGCATTAGTAATTGAATGAAATCATGCATGAAATCATATATATATATATATATATATATATATATATATATATATATAGTCGACTCCACTTAACTGCACATCAGTTAACTGCACACGCCTGATAATAACTGCACGCAGTCACGCCGGTCCCATTTTTTTCTCAATGCTTTTCAATGGGAACAAACTTTGGTTAACTGTACTGCGCTTAAATGCACACTCCGGATAATAGCATGTTAAATTTCTGCCCGTGGAACATTTTTCAATACAGTTTTACTCCGGTTAACTGCACAATGTATATTCATGATCAGTTATTGTCAGTCCACTGCTGTAGCATTTCAAATAGGCTGACAATTAAGCCAGTAAATACGACTTTGTAAATGATTGACATGTAAAGGACACCTTAGGTGGTATATACATGTATATCCGTGCCCACTAGGGAGCAATAGCATGGGAAAAATCATAGTACAGCATGGGAAACATTGCTCAAAACCATTCGGGTTTGAATGATTTCAAACCAAACAATGGATGGTTGGAAAGATGGAAAATGCGCAACAGATTTCAATTTAAACGACAACACGGTGAAAAACAGGATGCAGACGACTTTGGAGCTGAACGCTTTTTCTGTGGGAGATGACCAATCAATGTCTGACACCAGTTTTCGAATAACAAGCGATCTATAGAATTTCTTGAAATTCGCTATAATTCCTTGATCCATTCGTTGAATCAGTGAAATTATGTTCTGAGGAAGGAAAACAAGTTTAACATTTAAGTAAAAGTTGAAAGAGTGGATTATAATCATTGTTTAAATTTATTCGTCACATATATTCGTGCCATGCTGATTTAAAGCTGTACTGTATATATATATGCATGTGTAATATCTTGTATGATCTTTAATTTCATGTCTCCAAATTTTGAAATAATTATAGATATGCATAAATGATTATAGATATGTATAATTGTTTGATACAACATTAAGGAGTATGAACTGAAGAGTGCGACTGAAATGTTTTGAGAACTGAATAATCAAACAAAATTTGGAGACAATGCTTTCCCACAAATTTCTAGTTAAAATAGCATGAAATCTTTTTGTAACCTGTACTTTCTTTCCTTTCAGAGCGGGAACTTATTCCACTGTTCATTACATTCATATCATCACTAGTTATAGGAATCGAGGTTAGTTGGAAACATTGATCTTCTACTGAAATAATTTGAAATAGACAAAGTTACAAACTTAAACTAGATGAAGTAATATTCAAATTTTTAAAAAGTTTTTATCAGATTTTTACATAATATCGGATAAATTGTTATCTTCATTTTCTTTCACCTTCTTTTTTTTTTCTTTTATTTTCTTATGTAACTTCTCTCACTCTGTCTCAATCTGGCTGTCTCTCACTAGTCTTTATGTTTTATTTCAGTATGGCATTCTGGTCGGCATTGGCGTATCCCTGCTGTTTGTGTTGTACTCAGTTGCAAGACCAAAATTAAAGGTAAGAGAAAGAAATTAAATTTAACTTACAATTTAATGATCCATATCATTCAAGACTTGAGTCTGTTGTATCCATATCACTCAAAAACTTTAGTCTATTGGTATCAGTAATCCATATCACTCAAGACTGTCAGTCTGTTGGTATGAATGATCCATCTCACTCAAAAACTTCAGTCTGTTGAAATGAATGTTCTATATCACTTAAAGACCAGTCTGTTGATATCAATAATCCATATCACTCAAAAACTTCAGTCTGTTGAAATGAATGTTCCATATCACTCAAGACTTCAGTCTTTTGATATCAGTAATTCATATCACTCAAAACGTTTGTCTGTTGGCATGAATGATCCATTATCACTCAAGACTTGAGTCTGTTGGTATCAATAATCCATATCACTCGAGACTTGAGTCTGTTGGTATGAATGATCCATATCACTCAAAAACTTCAGTCTGTTGGTATCAATAATCCATATTACTCAAAAACTTTAGTTTGTTAATATGAATAATCCATATCACTCAAGACTGTCTGTTGGTTGGTATGAATGACCCATATCACTCAAGACTGTCCATCGGTTGGTATGAATGATCCATATCACTCAAGACTATCCGTTGGTTGGTATGAATGATCTGTATCACTCAAGACTTCATTCAGTTGGTATAAAAGATATATTTCACTAAAGACTGTCAGTCGGTTGGTATGAAAGATCCATATCACTCAAGACTTAAGTCTGTTGATATGAATGATGCATTTCTTTCATGACTGTCAGTCTGTTTGGTATGAATGATTTATATGGACAACATTCTTTTGCATACCAGGGCCCAGCAACATGGAACACATTGCCCATTGAAATTAGACACAAAGACCTTGGTCCTTTTCAAGAGCGCTCTTAAAACTCACCTTTATCGACTGCAAGAACAAACTTAAGGACCTAATGTTTACTACCATAAATATTTTCAGCATTTTTCATGTTTTCCAATTTCATGGTTTTTGTTTTGTTGTAGTCATATCATTATAGATGTTGTCAAGTGCTTAGAGCTTCTAAAGATTAGGTGCTATACAAAGTCTTCATTATTATTATTATATCACTCAATATTTGAGTCTTTTGGTATGAATGATCCATATCACTCAAGACTTCAGTATGATGATATGAATGATGCATATCACTCATGACTCAAGTCTGTTAGTATGAATAATCCATATCACTCATAACTCAAGTCTGTTGGTATGAATAATCCATATCACTCATGACTCAAGTCTGTTAGTATGAATAATCCATATCACTCATGACTCAAGTCTGTTGGTATGAATAATCCATATCACTCATGACTCAAGTCTGTTGGTATGAATAATCCATATCACTCATGACTCAAGTCTGTTAGTATGAATAATCCATATCACTCATGACTCAAGTCTGTTGGTATGAATAATCCATATCACTCAAGACTGTCTGTCTGTTGGTATGAATAATCCATATCACTCAAGACTGTCAGTCTGTTCGTATGAATAATCCATATTGTTCAAGACTGTCAGTGAGTTGGTATCAATCACTCAGAACAGTTAGTGTGCTAGTATGAATGATCCATATCACTTTAGACTGTTATTCTGTCAGTATTTACCTTCTGACCATGATCCTTTGATGTGCACATAAGCTTGTTTTTGAAAAACAGTAGCTGACATGTTACAGCATTGGACTCCTAATTACTACCCAACCAGGTCAGCTATGATCACCTGCCATCTTTTGTCCTGTTGCAATGCACATAGCTCTTATTTCCTTAATATGGTGTAATTGATCATTTTTCTCAAACCAACCAACTAATCATCATTGGGGATTTGTAATTTATGCTCAAGAAGTATTTTTAAAAATAAATTTAAATATTTATATCCATAGATGGGGTTTCTTGTTGAGGATAGTAAGAAAAAAATGTGTATTTTATGTAAAAAAGCTCTGCCTACTTGTTTTAACATTCAAAGATAAACACAGTATTTTGGTAATGGCTTGAAACTTGTCTTGTTTTTAAGTTATCTTGCTTAACCTGGAAATACGAAAGCAGTTGAGGTTGTTCTTGCATGAGTAAAACATTTCACCAATATCTGTATTGTTCTTGGATTGTTTAATAAAGTAGTTTATCATCTATATGACACATTGATGATAAAGCTCAAGTTGCATTAATAACTCTAGCATTTGCTTCCTCAGCTGCAGTACTTCTCTGAGTTATCTCCCCATCCCACAGAAGTTTATTTCTTTATTGAAATCTGAAACAGGAAATATATAGAAGAGTCTTACTGAATTTACATAATATTTTGATGGATCTATTTTAAATTTTTGTATAATTTTACCTATGGATCCTTTTATCTCTTGTTTTTCATTTCATACTCATCATTATCATTTTCCTCTTCAAAGTCCTTGACTCTACAGATTTGCAATGATTATGTATTGCAATAAAGGGACAGCGAATAATCTTATAAGATCAAATGTTCTGTTAACTTTTCTTAACTTGATTTCAGTTCCAACCAATGTCTTTTGACTTACACGAGAGTATCATGGCTGATGGAAAGGTAATACAAATCTGATAATTTTTTCAGTTCCAACTTTATAAAAAAAAATAGAAACACCATTCCTTTGCAGTTTTATGTGACTCTCTTGTTTGATATTAGTGGTGATATAGGATGTTAAAATTTGTATTTATCCTAATATTTTCATTGGAAAATATATTTCTCATCAAACCATGCAACAATTATGTATACCTATAATAGTTACACATGCACCACTAAAAGGAGCATTTTCTAAGCTGGAGCAATAAATTAAAAATGGATTACCTTCAGGAGGCATGGATATTATTTTTTTTACCAAATTGAAAGATGTTTAATTTGTCAGCATTTATTAAGTTATTCTCCTTGAACTACGCTGACAACACTGTTAGAAACTGGTGTGCTATACCACACCATCGAATTTGTTGTGGTCAAATGAAGTAAATTAGTTTACAGAATATCAACAGATTAGGTTATCCCAAACCCACCGTTCGCTCATATCAATAATATTTGTTATAGTCAACCAATAAATGTGATAGAATCTGGTGAACTTTGAGCAGCAGAGAGGGTGAATCCTACAACGTTTTTAGACAAATTTTGATTGAAATCCTAAAACGAGCCGTCCTATAATCTCATTTTAACCAAAAAAAGGGTGAATCCTACAACGTTTTGAGACAAAATTTGATTGAAATCTTAATGAGCCTTCCCTACGAAATCTCATTTTAACTAAAAAAATGAAAACGAAGATTTTTACGATTTTTTAATTAATTTTGGTCGCAACTTGTTGTCATCCACCCTCTCTGCTGCTATGGGTTAATAATTATTTTACGATTTCAACCGAATATTTGATCCAGTCCGATACGATATCGTGTCCGAGGATCATGCAAATTTATTGTTGCGAATCCGTGCGGAGTCGACTGAGCATGACTAAAGAAATCTCGAAATTGATTGAAGTCCATATCAGAACACCATGTCTGCCATATATTTCTAAGAGTATGAGTATCAACGCCGTTGAATACAGAAAGAATATTGCAATTATCTCTGATGACTTTTGGAACCTGAGTGTAGCGTTGAGTGACATATATCACGTCAGTGTTTTTGTGACGCCCCCGGGAAAAGATCCTAGCAGGATTTTTTTGTTTATCCAACATTATATCGTCGTATACGACTAAATTGTTAATATCTCCATCAATATCATCAATACTCGGTGCTTCATCGATATCGGTTATAAAATCAATGGCGTTCTCACCGCTAATTTCTGATGCATTCTCGTTAAAATCTTTTAGCACTTCATAACATCGTTGATCATCTACGCTAGGAGCAATTAAATACAACTTATCCCACTTCATCCATCTCATTATTAAATTGAGCAACAATTGCGTTTTACCGGATCCAGATGGCCCGATTATAATCATCCGGATAGAGTTTGGTAGCGCTGCATGATGCTTAATTGGTTCTCTTGTTTTAGTCGCTGAAAAATCAATTATATCCATATTTCTATACATAAATTATGGATCTATATTGTGTGAAGTGCAAAACGCGTACTGGCACAGATGATGTGACGACAGTTACAACTAAAAATAACCGATCAGCGCTTTCTGGTAAATGCATGCAATGTGGTACAAAGAAATTTAGATTTGTGTCTATGAAATCTGATTTAAAAAAAAACGAGGAGGTGATATCGCAGCCAAATTGGCAAAGCTCCCTGGAACCCCATGGGCAAAGTACCCGGGAGAAAAGCACCTTCCCGGATATAGCTACTGTGGACCGGGAACCAGACTTGATATCAGACTCAATAATCAAAATCAACCCAACCTCGGTGAAGAACCAATAAACGCCATTGATAAGGCCTGTCACCTTCATGATGTTGCTTATAAAAGCAGCAATCTGCAACACAGGCATCTAGCAGATGTGAAATTAATTCATGCGTTAAATGCTATTCCTGATAAATCCTTCAAAGAAAAATTGGCTTCATTTTTAATAAAATCGGCTATGAAAAGTAAATTGATGTTAGGTGCCGGTAATTAATAATATGGAATCAATTTATTATTCCCCAAGAGGATACTGGAGGGGTAAATCAGCAGTCCATAAACTCGCTAGCGCTGCAAAAGTGAAAAAAACCACTGCGGCTAATTGGTTATCCAAACAGGCACTATGGCAAATTTATCTACCACCGCCTAAACAAATTCAATTCTCGCATTTTGATGTGACCGCTCCTAATGAAGTTCATCAGGCTGATATATTATTTCTGCCACATGATCGTGGTTACAAATACGCTTTAACCGTAGTTGATATTGCAAGTCGATACAAAGAAGCAGAACCGTTAAAAACAAAATCAGCCACTGAAGTCGCTTCTGCATTTGAAAGGATTTATCGACGAGGTCCTCTGCACTGGCCAAATCTATTGCAGGTTGATCCTGGCAAGGAATTTCAGGGTGCAGTATTATCTACAATGAAACATCATAATGTCACCATACGACGAGGGCATACTGCGCTACATCGCGATCAGGCCATTGTCGAACGATTTAATCGGACGATTGCTGAGCGGTTATTTGGATATCAATACGCAAAAGAATTCATCCAAGAAAAAAGATCCCGTGAATGGGTTAAAAGATTACCATCTGTGATTACTGCACTGAATAACGAGATTACTAGAACAATCAACATGAAACCTATCAACGCGATTAAAAAGAAGTCAATACCCGTACAACCACAAAAAGATTTCAAAGAACCAATTCTTCATAGTAATGTCATTGTGAGGTACTTATACGAACCAGGAGAGCTTGAAGGGGGTAGAAAAAGGGCTACTGATCCTATTTGGAGTGTCACTACACACAAGATATCTAGTATAACACGATCAACTGGTAGACCTCCAGTCTATAAACTGGATTCAACTGCCCCTCAGCGGGGTTTTACTCGACAACAACTACAGGTAATTCCCGCGGATACTCAATTGCCACCGCGTGGTCTTAACTAGCACCGTTGCGTCTATTGCACTCAAGACAAGTCAACATCACATTGTTTCTGACATGACCGAGATTGTTATTTTTTCTGTCTACGGTGAATTGGCGAGGATCCTTATCCGAATACTGCCAACGCATTATACAATTGCAACTCGCGCAGTGATTATTCTGTTGTTGTTTCAGCTTAATTATTAATTTAGCATCAATATCAAATTCTCGTTTTTTTTTGTCCTGTTGTTTGTAACCGGAGAGTTTTTTATCAATAATTTTAACATCAATATCATTTATTGTGGTGTCATTATCATCGAAAATAATTCTTCGAAGTTGATTTATTTTTCGTACTCTGGATACTGCGAGATAGACTAAATTCGACCATTCGATGTGATTATCCACCATCCAAACAATTGTATCCGATATAGTCAATCCCTGTGAAGAGTGTATTGTTGCTGCGTATCCTAGCGTCCACGGGGATTTATTAGCACGCAATGCATCTTCAACGACATTGATATCAACCAGCACAATATCATTTAATACGAGAATTTGTTTTTCACTCTGTCCTGGAATATCAACTTCAATGTTCTGTTTTCGTGTATCCGATGGCCTATAACAAAGGGGTACTGGAAGCGTTGCAAATTTTTCTTTATGCAATTCAAATAACTTCATCTGAAGTGTGTCCCTGACTATTTTTCTACTTGCAATTATCAAATCATTTGGTCTCCATGTTTCCCAGAAATCATTCATTGGAGTTTCTGAAATCACTTCACGCGCTATTTCGCATTGGATTCTATCCGGTTGTAATCTAATTAGCGCTTTGAACTCGCGTAATCGTTCATCAAGTGATCTATAATCAGTGGTGATTTCTTCATAGTAGTCTACAAATCCCCTTAGCCATTCATGTGGAGATGCACCGACAAATGGTGGTGGTTGGCCGTGATCACCGCACATGACGACTTTTGTGTTTTTGTTTAACAACCACTCAAGAAATATTTGTAATACATCTAATGACACTGTGCATATTTCATCCCAAATTATGATTTCAGGAATGAATTTATCACCCATACGCTCAGGAGTCCATTTGTCACCCTTCCATCGAAAGAAACTATGGTAAGTACAGGCATTTACCCCTCGCTGTATCATCTCTCTGGCGAGTCTGTGAGTCGGTGTTAGCACAATCATGGTTGACCGACCAAATAATTCAATTGCACGAGTTGTCTTTCCTGACCCACCACAACCGTTTAAATAAACTGTTTTATATCTACAGATTGGATCAGATACCGGTGGTGCATTAGAAAATTCTGATTGATTTTCAATACGGTTACAACAAAGATATTTATCATCCATGGCAACGTCTGCGGATTCACAATACTCATGTAGCATCTCCTTTTTAAATCGCCAACGCCCCCAATTTTCTTCGGGATCTGTGAATTTAGCTACATCTGATTTGTATTTATTGTGTATATACATCGAATCAGTGGCTACTCTAACCGCGGTATTAGGAAATCTATTTATCATCGAAAATAGATTAATAGAAGCATAGGCTAGCATTGAACTTCTCAAATGTGTATACTGGGAATTATATCCATCACAGTAGGTAACAACCGTACCCATTTTCTCACCATTGGATAGAAAAGCATCCTTACGGGATACAAGTTTTCCCTGTTTCATTAAATCCGCTACAATAAAATCGTATTCAGCGATATCTATGATCAACCGCGAGGAGTATTTTGCGTTGTCGTACCGTCCACCTTGAGTGAATTTACCGATTATTCTTCGTCCAAAATCTTTTGCTTGTTCTTTTTTAATTTCAAATAACTTCTTAGACCAATTTATGATTTCTTCTTCATTGAAATCAGGGAATTGTTTTCGTAGTTCGTTGATTATACGATCTAGATCGGGTTGTGGTAGCCAAACTTCTTTCTGTGCTCGATAGCATATAATAGCCTCGGAAACAATCAACGATATTAGCATACCACAATCAATCATATATCTCAATAGCACTATTGGCATCCAGGCCTTTTCAGATAGATGTCTACCGAGCCAAACATAACTACACGGATGTAATCCTGACGCTAATTCAAATGATATCACACGAGCGAATCCGGTTAAATCAAAATCAGGCAATGGTCCATTAATCGCAACACGAGTCATTTCATGCGTGGGGTGTCCAAATCGTTTGAAGTACTCAGCGCATTCCCCATATCCGAGAAAACTTCCGGGATAACACGCGGCTATATCAATTGAAATCATACCATCACGTGAGTATTTCGTATTCCACAATCCTCCATGACCAAATTCGACGCAACTCAATTTAACATCCTCGAGAAAATCACTTCGTGTTGGACGCCATGAGTTTTTTTCTCTTGCGAAGTGAGCTACCACTGATGGAATAGTAAAACTATCCGTGAGTAGTTTTTCATGGGAATTCTCCGGTGAAAAATCACTAGCGATTTTTCTCATTCTATTATCTAATTCTTCAACGCGATATAATTCACCATTTGGTTTTACAAATTGATCGAATCCTATTTCGGGATCTTCATCACTTCTAAGTAACCACACTGACACAGGATCATCCTTACACAACGCATGAATAGCATCAAATAATCTCTCTTCATAGAAAACATCCCCGACGAATTTCCCGGAAAATTCTGGGGGGATATATTTCACGGTTCGTTCTCGTGGAAATACTGTTACCGCAGGTGTCCACGCGTGTTTGTTATGATCAATAATCTGTATTGGTGCTCCATTTTTGTTATATTTCGGTTCGTATAAAACCTCTCCGGTTATCGTCATAACTGTTATTGGAAATCTTAATGATGTTTCTAATTTAGCTATATCAGAAATCTTTGCACCATGCTGTTTCACTGTCAGTTCCCACTCGGTTATTTTCCTACGTCGCAGATCAGTTAGTTTATTTCCTCGGGATGCATTTGTGAAGTGCTCCATTACCCGTGTTGCTACACAATTAAGCCCTGACGAATATTTCATAGGAGCTAGTTTTGCGATATCGGGTTTATCATTTAACGGATATATCCCATAAACCATTGCTGTTACGGGATAAGATCTTTCGTAGTATGGTTTGTCAATGCCGGTTAGAATTCCTGGTTTGGAATCTCTACTCACAATGACAGCTTTTTTATTCTTGAGGATTGGTTCAAATTTATCCCTAATAATCCATTTGCCATCGACTTCAATAATGAATTTGATTCGGAAAAAATACCGTTTTTCCCCAACACGTGAAATTATCACTGCTGCTTTTTCATCATTCATGGTAGCGTCAACAACACCATCAATTCGAAATGTTGACCAACAATAAGATGCTCCATCACGTTTGAATTCATTAAAACAGTCTCTGATTTTACTAATCATGGCTTTATCAAGAATTGTATTCTTTTGTGTATTAGAAACTATATCGAGATTGAATTGAGCATCTTTCCAGGATAATTTTTTGGACGTTTTTTTTGGTTTATCGAGATTAAATCTAGGATTGATTTTGTTACGTTTTTTGGGTCTATCGAGATTAAATCTAGGACTGATTTTCAATAATCTCTTAAACTCTTTCATGTTTCCGTCTCTTGGACGTTTGTTACGTTTTTTGGGTCTATCGAGATTAAATCTAGGACTGATTTTCAATAATCTCTTAAACTCTTTCATGTTTCCGTCTCTTGGACGTTTTTTGGGTCTATCGAGATTAAATCTAGGATTGATTTTTAATAATCTCTTAAACTCTTTCATGTTTCCGTCTCTTGGACGTTTTTTAGGTCTATCGAGATTAAATCTAGGACTGATTTTCAATAATCTCTTAAACTCTCTATCAGCATTAAATTTAGCATTTCTCGAAGTCAATCTCTTGAACTCCATCATGCTATAATTAAAACAAGCATTTAAATGAAAGATTTTTATATAATGAATCACTGCAAGTGGCTTATGATTGGATCAGTAACCCCGTGTAACAAATCATGCAGAAATGAGTTTTGTGGGTATCATATGCAAAGCTTTCGACGTGGAAGCCTTGGTCCGTTACCCTGTATTCTATGTGGGGTTGGGGTTAGGGGGAAATCACGGTTGTGTTTGAATTGCGGTGGTAAGCGATACAGGGAGTTGAAGCGTTATTATGATAAAAGAATAAAAAATGGACAATCAATCAGAAATTATGACCCTGACGCTGACAAAGTCAGTATTCTTGACGCTGACAAAGTCAGTATTCTTGACGCTGACAAAGTCAGTATCAAGGATAAAATCATAAGAACTCCTCAAGACTACATCGAAAGATTTATCATTAAACCAAACAATGAATTAGACAAACAATAGTATTATGTATACGAATGAACCAAGAATTCAGACAGCACCCTGTGATCACAAATTATGAAGCATCCAGTGATGGTACTGTCAGACACTGCATTTTGAAGAAAACGGTCGGTTTTGTGACTAATCAAGGGTATTTGATGTTTAGCGCTGGAAAGAAGAAATATCACAATCATCGTTTCATATTTGAATGTTTTAATGGATTGATCGAGGATGGTCTTGTTATCGATCACAAGGATTCTAATCGAAAGAACAATTCTTTATCAAATCTGCAAGCTATCACACAGAGTGAGAATTCCAAACGAGGAAGGACTGGCACTTGTTCAAAAAAAGCGAAACCCGTAAAATCTTTGAATACAATAACTAACGAAGAAAAAATATTTCAATCAATATATGAAGCCGGCAAGTATTTCAATATTTGTGGACCCTCAGTACGAAAAGTTGCAGAGGGGATTTATCGATCTGCGATTTCAAAAGTGACGGGACAAAAAATTCGATTTAGTTATGTCTAATACGTCATATTTTTCATTTAGAAATATGTCATTGTTATAGAATAATGAATTCTGAAAACATGAATAGCATTTTATCCGAGATTTCAAAATTGAAAGGTTGGGATATTGAACTATCAGATGGGTTAAATCCTGATCAAATCATGTCTGATTTTCAGGATATAGAATACGGAGTTAACAACAATAAATATATGCTACCAAAGAAGTATGCGCTCATCAAAAGAATTCAGAATTCTATTAAGGACTCTCTCGCATTTTCCAGTGACGTAAGTGTGTTCGCTCCGTTGTATACCATCGTAGAACGAATACGAAAAGAATTGGGGTACGAATACGAATTGAAAAAAGAAGTCAACTCTAAAGTTAGAAACCTACGGGCGTTAATTCAAGAAAATGAACAATTTTGATTGACCATTTATCATTATTTGATTGTGACCGACCATTTATCATTATTTGATTGCCCGACCATTATCATTTTTTTTAGCCGACCCTCAATGGATGTCAAAAATCGATGGATGATCAATGGAAAAGTGAGGGAACTATCAGTATTAATTATTTTTATATACAATTTTGATAGTTCCCTCATCAATGATAGAGCTGTTAAAACACTTCCATGACCGTATTAAAAATCATCCGACATGTCAAAAAAGTGAGGGAACTATCAGTATTATTTATTTTATATACAATTTTGATACTTCCCTCATCAATGATAGAAGCCGTTATAGGATGAAATAACACTTCCATGACCATCCGATGGTGTTAGGTCGGGATTAAAAAAAATTGTTTTACAATTGAAAAATTGTTTCTGATTTCAAATAATGGTCAATGAAGCATTAACAACCCGATTGGCTCGTGAACGACTGGATGCAATCAGGAGATTTGTACCAATTCGTGACTCTGTACGGAATAAACTACAACAACGACAGAGTCTTCAGACTGATTTTGCTGCGGGATCTGAAGAATTGTTTAAACCGGTAACCACAGCAACGAAAGGGGTACAGCGCGCTATACTGGGAGATGATCCCGAGACGAAGAAATCTGTTATCGGTGAACTTGAAAAAATAGCAGCGAAAACTGAACAAACAGAACAGGCTGTACAAAAAATGGAATCAAAAAGAACAGTAGATGATTTACGCGTGAGATTTAACGAGGAAGGGTTAGCAGCAATTGATAAGACTGATCCAACAGAAATTCCTGCGCTTGTTGTTTCGACTTATGAAAACAGGAAAAATATGTTGAAACCAGAACATCATAAGTTTGTTAGAAGTATAACTCACTGGGCTGATATATTCTATAAGATCAAAACTGAAAAAAGTCAAATTAAGACAGGTAGTGCATCATACATCGAATATATCAATGCGGTGGGTATAGTGTATAAACAATTTGAAGAACTAAAACAACAACAAAAACCGCCAAAATTACAAAGGCGGCGACAGCAACCTGCAAAGAAAATATCTTTTTCACCTAAAAAACAACAAATACCACGTGATGATGATGATGATGATGATGATGATAGTTATTTACAAGAAACGGATTTAGAAAAACAGGATGAAGCAACTGGTTATAGCGGAAGTGGATTAAGAGATTCCAGTGTTTCATGTCCTGGTAGTGTTCTCAGTGATATATCACGATTAGAGGTTCTTGTAGGAGGGTTCCGAGCTGGAAATAACTCACCGGAAATAATTAATGAAGCAGCTGATATCTGTAGACGGTTATTTCAGGGTGGTATCATGGATATCAGCACATATCGAGATTTCATTGACGAGTTAGCAAATGGGTATCACAGTGATTAATTGATAAATTGTTTTACAATTGAAAAATTGTTTCTGATTTCAAATAATGATCATACACTACAATCATGATAAACCAACCCCCGTCTACGTAGTTAATTCACGGTTTCCGGTTTATAGAGCATACTACGGAGATGGTTTAGGTAATACCATTCTAGGGTTATTTGCGAGAATGGCTCCAAAAGTGATGCCGTTGGCTAAACAATTAGGAATGAAAGCAATTGATGTTATTCGTGATAAGGGTATTGGTGCTGTTGGAGATCTTGCCGGAAAAGCGTTTTCAACTGCGAAGAATAAATTAACATCATTAGTGAAATCACGGATGAAATCCAAAGGATTTTCAAAACCGTTACCGTCTACAGCGGAAATGCCTGCAAGTGTTAGTAGAATTATAAATAACGCAGTAGATGAAAAATTAGCGTCGATGGTTTTAACCCCCGACCAAAGCAATATTGCAAATATGATAGCAGGAAGTGGCTTTAAAAAACTACGACGATGAAAATGGAAAATCGCGATTTAGACTCTGATAAATAGAATAAAATGTTCAAACAGTCACGTGATCCAGCATTTGATATAGACGCCCCAGTTGGCAAGGATGATTCTGTACGCGATTATCAATATTACGCCTATCATGCCATAGACTCAAATAGTCGAGCAAGAATTGATCTTCAAGTCCATGATACCAGTAAATACTTTCTACCCTGTGAAGCGTTTATCGAAGTAGAAGGAGAACTTGTAACAGCTGCTGATACTCCTGCTGTACCAGCACCGTATCCAGTTGGTACTCAAGTCGGTTTTGTCAATAATGGTATTATGGCGTTATTTGAGAGTGCAAAATATCTCATTGATGGAAAAGAAATTGAGTCGATAGATCGTGATGTTGATGTGGCTACAACAATAATCGGGTTAGCGAGATATTCCGATGATTATACAAGATCAGCAGGACCTTCTATGATGTTTGCAAAAGATGCTACAAATACCGCTGGAGGAAAACAATTTGTTGTAAGACGACCAAAGAATAATGCTGGCACCGCTAATATTGATGCCGAAGATATGATTATAAACAACGATGTTAATTTCAATCTAGGAGCTGCAACACGTATTTCAATGTTGCAAGGAGCGCGTAAATCATTTTCATGCGCGATTCCACTGCATCACATATTTGGATTCTGTAGAAATGTCAGAAAAGTTATCTACGGGGCGAAGCATACAGTATCGCTTGTACGAAAGAGTGATGATAACGACGCAATCTGGAGGATTCCAGCAGACAATGCAAATCCAAATGCTGATGCCGGTAAAGTCAATTTAACAAAAATATCATTGTGGATGCCAGTGTTGACTCCAGCAATCACCGCAGAAGAACGATTACTATCATTTATGGACCAAGGAGGAAAATCATTACTAAGTTGGCTAACCGTGAGTACAGATGTTAAACAATCAAATATCAACGGGTTATTCACTTGGAACCTAGCATCAAAACAAGGTGTTGCTGCGCCACGTCATATATTTATTGCGTTACAAGATAACGCACGAGTTGGCGATCAACGTTTCAGTCATATGATATTTGATCAATTAGGTGTGAAAGACGTCTCACTGAGAATAAACGGCCAACAGGAACCATCCGAGGATATACAACTTAATTACACAGAAAATCATATCGCACGAGTTTATCATCGTCTGTTGTCATTTATGGCACGCGATCAAAATGTGGATACTGGTTTGCAAATATCACAATATGATTTTAAAAATCTGTATCCGATCTATTACTTCTCACTGGAACATCTCGATTTGATGAGACAATCTGTTGTTGATATACATTTTAGAGCTAATGTGACTCGTGGTGTTATTGCTGATTATAGAGCGGTTGCTGTCATTCTCAGTGATAAATCAATGATACTTGAAGGTGTTGGTGGAAGAATGAGAGTGGTAGATGCACCAGTGGAAAACATGTAAACGATTTAGAATCAATCAATTATGTATAATGTCATATAGTGTTATTAGTGTTGCGTTAACTCCCGGTCAATTAAAAAAATTGCAATCGGAATCAGCTAAAAAATGTGGAACCACAATCACGTTGAAACCTAATCAAATGACTGGTGGTGCAAATAAACTATCGCTGACAACTCGTCAGGTGAAACATTTCAATGATGCACTAGTAGCAAAAAAGGGTGTTCAGATTACTCTTTCTGCGGCTGCTATCAAAAATATGATTAAAACAGGCGGTATATTCCCGTTGTTAGCTGCGATACCAGCATTGATTGCAGCAGCAGCCCCAGCGGTGGCTAAAGCGGCAGCGTTAGGAGCCGTTGGTACTGCAGCAGGAATGGCACTAAAGAAGGCAACTGGGAAAGGATATAAAAAAAAGGGACGATCCGTTCACGGATTGGGTCTAAGACTACCAGGAACCCCGTATTCGTGGTACAGCGGAAAGGGTCTAAGACTACCAGGAACGATTTATTAATTGAGGAACCTATGGTTCCAATGTCCAATTTTGATTTAATGGATGCTGCTAAAAAACTAGCGATTAAAAATTTTAGAGGTGTCTTTATGAAAGATCAATTACCACATCAACCAAACAGCGTTGAAACCGGAATCATTAATTTAGATAACAGCACCGGACCCGGAACTCACTGGGTTACATACGCTATTGATCCACGTGGGATTGTCTATTTTGATTCATATGGATTAGCCCCACCAAAAGAGTTTTTGCGTTATATAAAAACCCTTCCAATGAAGACTTGGTATTCTACGCTACCAACACAACAAATGAATGACCCACCAATATGTGGCAGCGAAGTATTAAATGTCCTTAACGCTATTTCTAACTCCTTGAGTAACCCAAGCGGAAAACCACCACATGTTGTCGTGAATGAATACACTAGTAATCGCTTTTTAGAGAGAGAAAGAGTTTTACAATAACATGATTGATATTTGGGGGGAGATCTTTGAAACCCAAACCCGATGGCACTGCACCCCCTGATTCTATCAAGGATGTAAAAAAACTAATCAAAGATGAAATAGCTGAGACGTTAAATTTAGCAAGTGTTGACCCGAACGAAATAGTTGTATTTCAGGACAAACAGGGTAAATTGAAAAGCAGTGATGTGTCATTGAATGACATTTTGATACGGCAGCGCGACGCCACTGAAAACTCTATTGCGTTGTATTCCAGCGACGGACGACTTAAACCAGGTGCACTTGTGTCTACGATCACTGATAAGATTGATACCCATGACAATGAGTTGAAAAATTCTGTGTTGGAACTAACAACACTTCAATCTAGAATTGAGGATAACGGAAAACAGTTTTCAATTTTTCGTAGAAATATCGTGGATAAATTTCTTGGAACTACATTCGATAAACTCGATATAAAACTCCCTGATATCAAAAAATTCATCGATGAGACGAAAATCTTCATTGAAGCAATCAAAGGTGATGCAACGAGGATGATAACAATCATTGAAAAAACAAAAATTCCTCATGAGAAAACCAACAACGTAGTATACACCATCCAACACGGATCATTTGCGTGGACACCTACAAACAACAAATTAGATATCACTGCAACCGTTAAAGGTATTTATCGATTAACACTAGTAACACCATTGACTCAATTTAATATATCATCGTCGAGTTCATCCGGGGTCAACAATACGATTTCAACGATCATCGACAAGGATACAACTGAAAAGTTCACTATAACAGCTACTGATAAAAATTTGATTAGGGTTTCAGCAACCTGGTATGTGGAATTCGTAGCGGATTTAAGTAAATAACTAAATTGAAAGGATTTCACAATTGAAAACGCTAGTGTTTTTAAAATAAAAATGATTTCATCAACGCAATGTCGCTATGATCAGGTCAGAGAATTTCAGAATAGACTCAAAACCCTCGCCGAGGAGTATCAAATAAAAATAAAAAAATACCGACGAAAAATCACTGCAATTGATGTTATTATATACTCGGTGTCAAGCGTTCTCACTGGCGCCGGAATAATACTTGCATCGGTTACAATGATTGCCCCGGTCGTAGTTCCAATTTGCATTTCTGCGGTGGCTACAATCGGGGGTATATCAACCGGGATAGCAAAAAAGATATCATCATGCAGCCAGAGTAAACTGCAGAATTACTTACTTCAATTTCATATTGCATCAACCGCATATTCGCAGTTATCCCTGATGATATCGTCGTCACTCGATAATACAATTATATCAGATAGTGAATTCTCAGAGATGGTCAGTATTTTTGATTCCGCGATATCGAAATTAGAGCGACAACATGAGTATAATAACAATGACAACACCGATGGAATCAGAAAACACGAACCCAAAAAACAAAATGATCTCAATAATCTCAACCATACCAGATTGTGAGTTCTCAGTGATGGTCAGTATTTATGATTCCTCGATACCAAAATTAGAAATAAATCATGAGTATAATAACAATGACGACACCGATGGAATTACTTCAACGAGTAGTGGAGAACACGAACCCAGTACAAACAAGCATGATATCAATAACATCAACGGAACCAGAGTTTAGTGTGAATTTCCCTAGCCCAGTCCCCGTGAAGGAGATAGCGCTAGCAAAATTACGAGTGTATCACAGTTGGCCTAATATCAGATCAAAATCATTTGGTGGTCAACAACCGAATAATTCACTGGTATTTGCAAATAAGAATAAAGACGACGGTACCCCAGACTGGAACGTCGTTTCGATACCAACAGGGTCATACCAAATCGAACAAATCAATAATGAATTCGCGCGTAGAATAAAATCGATTACTGGAAAAGAATCAAAAATCGCTATAACAGTTCATGAACCGACGCTATCATCCGCAATTGAAATAAACTCAGAAGAATACGTCGTAGATATCTATCAGAGTTCTATTAGAACCGTACTAGGATGGCCTGAATTACTACCAGGGGGAAAAACCGTTGATTTACCAGAACCACAAAAAACTGATTATATCACCGACAGAATAAAATCTGATAATCCAATAAAGAGTTATCAAGATCGCACAATCACTAGAGATTTTTTTAAGATCTTTCACGATAATGTTGGGGGAGGGAAATTTCTTGTTGCTGACGATCTTAAAATCGATGAAAATTTCACAGCAATGAATAATGATTTTTCGCTGTTGTTAATATCTCTCAAATCCGGCTCTCTCACCCGAGATGAATTTATCAGCGTCGTAGAAACATGCAATAAAATTATCAACGATATGGAAACATTTAACCTGAAAATTATTCAGGATATATTAGATGACGATAATCCCTTATCGAGAACAGAATTTGCACTGATCTATAAAATCCCCGTCAAAGATATTCGTGAGTTTAAACTACCAGGATATAATATCTCAAAACTACAAAAATCTCTCAGTGATGCCATCGATGTTGGTTTTAAAATAATTCATGATGCATGGAAAAAAACATCATCACCGGAAATAAAAATCCTCAAACACAATAATGACCCAGACGGTGGCGGGAGGCATATCGCTCCGTTCAACGTAAATATATCCTCAGTGATTGCACTCAATTTAGTATGTGATGTTATTGAAGGAAGCTATCAAATTAATCTCGAACGATCAAATCAAGCTCAGCAAGGATATATTCTTTATTCGTTTGCACCAACAGCTCCTCCAGGATTTTTAATTATTGAAAACCCAATTAATCCTGTCTACATGCGATGCCATAATGATTCATTAACAAGAATTAATTTCAAACTCACAGATCAGTCCAATAATCTAATTGATCTACAAGAGGAGGTGTTAGTGATTAGTTTGTTTGTGAAATCCTGAAAGGATTTTCATCGTAAAAGAATTATTAACCCATAGCAGCAGAGAGGGTGGATGACAACAAGTTGCGACCAAAATTAATTAAAAAATCGTAAAAATCTTCGTTTTCATTTTTTTAGTTAAAATGAGATTTCGTAGGGAAGGCTCATTAAGATTTCAATCGAATTTTGTTTCAAAACGTTGTAGGGTTCGCCCTTTTTTTGGTTAAAATGAGATTATAGGACGGCTCGTTTTAGGATTTCAATCAAAATTTTGTCTGAAAACGTTGTAGGATTCACCCTCTCTGCTGCTCTTTGTTATAATAAAGTGGGGAGTGTTTGCTTTGCTGATGAGTTAGTTTAATCTACTAAACTAAAATTCAGAAGCAAATTTCATATATATTAACCTAATGAAAATGTTCTTTTTCTGCATAAATACGAGATATATTTCATCTTGTGCTGCAAAAACACTTAATTTTAGCTGGTGACTTTGCCACTAATCAAAATACAATTTTTTTTTTACAGCACAATGATGTATCTCTGGTATTAATGCAGGAAAAGAGAATGTCTAGAGAAACTGCTAAAAGAAGTTTGCAACCTCCATTTTGGATTAGGAAGAATTCAGCCAAATTACTATTTTTAGCATGTAGATTATTACTTTATCTTAAATAGCAATCATGTGATGCCATGAATATTATCACAATGTATATATTTCTGATGATGGTGCTATGAAAACCAGTTCATATCACTAATGTTTACAGTAGGTATCAAAACACACTTTTATGCTCAAAATGGTCAATGTTTACAGTCAATATAAAAATCCTGTTGTATGCTCAAAATTGCCAAAGTTTTTACTGTCAATATCAAAACACTTGTATGCTCAAAATGGCCAATATTTACAGTCAGTATAAAAATACTGTTGTATGCTCAAATTGGCCAATGTTTACAGTCAATATAAAAATACTTGTATGCTCAAAATGGCCAATGTTTACAGTCAATATAAAAATCCTGTAGTATGCTCAAAATGGCCAATGTTTACAGTCAATATCAAAACACTTGTATGCTCAAAATGGCCAATGTTTACAGTCAATATAAAAATCCTGTTGTATGCTCAAAATGGCCAATGTTTACAGTCAATATCAAAACACTTGTATGCTCAAAATGGCCAATGTTTACAGTCAATATCAAAACACTTGTATGCTCAAAATGGCCAATGTTTACAGTCAATATCAAAACACTTGTATGTTCAAAATAGCCAATGTTTACAGTTGGTATCAATGTGCATTTATACGCTCAAAATGTCCAATATTTAAAGCCTGTTTAAAAATTCTCTTTGTCAAAATGGCCAATGTTTCGTTCGAATCAAAATGCACCCATATGCTTAAAAATGATAAATGTTTACAGTCAGTATCAAAATCCATTGTATACTCAATTTGGCCAATATTTACAGTCGGTATCAAGACATTCTTGTATGCTCAAAATGACCAATGTTTACTTTCAGCATCAAAAGAGACATGTATGCTCAAAATGCCATTCCCATGCATTCCCACAGCACTACACCCCAGACCTTAATGTATCAATGAGATTTAGAATGAGTTGGATTTCAATCAAATTTATCATACAACTGAATGTATTGATAAGATCTAGAATGAGATTGATTTCAACCAAATTTATCATGCAACTGAATGTATTGATAAGACCTAGAATGATATTGATTTCAATCAAATTTATCATACAATTGAATGTATTGATAAGACCTAGAATGAGATTGATTTCAATCAAATTTATCATACAATTGAATGTATTGATAAGACCTAGAATGATATTGATTTCAATCAAATTTATCATACAATTGAATGTATTGATAAGACCTAGAATGAGATTGATTTCAATCAAATTTATCATACAATTGAATGTATTGATAAGACCTAGAATGAGATTGATTTCAACCAAATTTATCATGCAATTGAATGTATTGATAAGACCTAGAATGAGATTGATTTCAACCAAATTTATCATGCAACTGAATGTATTGATAAGACCTAGAATGAGATTGATTTCAATCAAATTTATCATACAATTGAATGTATTGATAAGACCTAGAATGAGATTGATTTCAACCAAATTTATCATGCAATTGAATGTATTGATAAGATTTAGAATGAGATTGATTTCAACCAAATTTATCATGCAATTGAATGTATTGATAAGATCTAGAATGAGATTGATTTCAACCAAATTTATCATGCATCTGAAT
This sequence comes from Unio pictorum, assembly GCA_030141615.1. Lineage (NCBI taxonomy): Eukaryota > Metazoa > Mollusca > Bivalvia > Unionida > Unionidae > Unio > Unio pictorum. The sequence goes on from JARLTB010000044.1 coordinate 27,980,274, forward strand.
GTATTGATAAGACCTAGAATGAGATTGATTTCAACCAAATTTATCATGCAATTGAATGTATTGATAAGATCTAGAATGAGATTGATTTCAACCAAATTTATCATGCAATTGAATGTATTGATAAGACCTAGAATGAGATTGATTTCAACCAAATTTATCATACAATTGAATGTATTGATAAGACCTAGAATGAGATTGATTTCAACCAAATTTATCATGCAATTGAATGTATTGATAAGATCTAGAATGAGATTGATTTCAACCAAATTTATCATGCAATTGAATGTATTGATAAGACCTAGAATGAGATTGATTTCAACCAAATTTATCATGCAACTGAATGTATTGATAAGACCTAGAATGAGATTGATTTCAACCAAATTTATCATGCAATTGAATGTATTGATAAGATCCAGAATGAGATTGATTTCAACCAAATTTATCATGCAATTGAATGTATTGATAAGACCTAGAATGAGATTGATTTCCAGCATGTCTTCATGTAGATAATTTATGACCCTGAAATCCATTCTCCTAACATCAGCTTTCTCAACAAAACTTCCTCAGTTGAAAGCCAAAAGTGTAGAGAACAAGGAACATTTGTGATGTGCTGGTTGTTAATAATTCTAGTTTTAATATAATTAATATATTCCTGCTTACACATTATAACTGTAGATGTGTTTCTTTATATAAATGTTGAAGCTTGTGCAGACTTAAGGTTGTTTTATTCAGTTACTTTGCAGTCCGTTGAAGTTACCCAAATGTCTCAGGGAGTACTTTTAAAATGACATTTTTTGGACATGGCAATAATATAAAGTACAGTTGACTCCGGTTAACTGCACACCCTCGGGCCCGCCATAAGACTGTGCAGTTAACCGGAGTGTGCAGTTAACCGAAGTACGGTACAGTACAGCTTTAAATCAGCACGGCACGCATATATGTAAAGAATAAATTTAAACAATGATTAGAATCCACTCTTTCAACTTTTACTTAAATATTAAGCTTGTTTTCCTTCCTCCGAACAACCATTGGATCAAGGAATTATAGTGAATTTCAAGAAATTCTATAGATCGCTTGTTATTCGAAAACTGGTGTCAGACATTGATGGGTTATCTCCCACAGAAAAAGCGTTCAGCTCCAATGTTGTCTGCATACTGTTTTTCGCCGTGTTGTCATATAAATTGAATTCCGTTGCACATTTTCCATCTTTCCAGCCATCCATTTTTTAGTTTGAAATCATTCAAACCTGAACGGTTTAGAGCAATGTTTCCCATGCTGTACTATGATTTTTCCCACACTATTGCTCACTAGTGGGCACGGATATACATGTATATACCACCTAAGGCGTCCTTTACATGTCAATCATTTACAAAGTCGCACTTACTGGCTTAATTGTCGGCTTATTTAAAGTGCTACAGCAGTGGATTGACAATAACTGATCATGAATATACATTGTGCAGTTAACCAGAGTAAAATTGTATTGAATAATGTGCCACGGGCAGAAATTTATCGTGCTATTGTCCGGAGTGTGCATTTAAGCGAAGTGCATTTATCTGACGTTTGTTCCCATTGAAAAGCATCAAGAAAAAACGGGACCGGCGTGACTGCGTGCAGTTATCTGGCGTGTGCAGTTAACCGATGTGCAGTTAAGTGGAGTCGACTGTACTGTAAATCAGTTTCACTTCATTGGTATAAAATGACTTGCTTAATTAAAAACAATATTAAATTTCTTGCTTTGGTTAAATCAAATACTAGTTGTGAATACTTAAATATGAGTATTTGTTTTCACTTATACACATTTTCTAGTGACATTCCAGGTTGCCAAGTGGTCTAAAGTATTAGCCTTAACTGATCACTGCCAATTCACCTCTGTCTGCACGAGTTTGAGTCTTGGGCTTGACCAATCTTGGTATGTGAGACAGCATGCCAATAGCTTATTGCGGATAATTGGTGCCTAATGACACTTTCCCTGGTTCCATTAATACTGGCCTTAATGTATAACCAATCATGCGCTAAGAAATGGTGTTAACCCCAAAACACAACAACAAAAACAACTACAACATTTTTAAACAAACAAGTGATTGTGTTTATTAAGCAAGATTTTCACTGGCAACAGTTAACAGAATCGTGCAGATCTAAAGTAAAAAAGATACCAAATCTATTTGAACCTATGTAAGCATATATGAACATGGTCACATACAAGGTATGTTTACTCATTATGAATGAAATATTCATTGTTATTAAAAAATTAATGCCAATATAATTTAATAATACCTATTCAGTCCTTAGTCTTGAATGCTTTGCACATTAAATGTCACTCTTAAACTTCCAGACGAAAATTATTGAGCACTATGGACTATTACAGGTGTGGAAAATACTAAAATTGGTCCCAAAAAAAAGAGGATTTCAGGTCTAATCATAACAAATAACACAATAGCACAAATTACATTCAGCACATGAAGCTTTCATTTTGACATCTCAGTGCACAATATTTAGCCCAGTAATGGATTACACCTTAAGGCGGACATCATCCAGAAATTTCCAGGTACTTGAACATTGATTTTTCAGTATGTATATCACTGGGGGTGTATATATTGACCTTCTATGGAATATGGATGTATGAGGATCAAAATGATGTGAATAATTGTCATTTATTGGTAAGAAATTCTAAAATAATTACACCCATTACTGACATAGTTGGTATTGAACACCGGGCTATTGACAACAAAACAGGTTTTATTGAAACAAAACTTCTATCTTTTTAGTACACAGTTCTATCAAAGTTTTGTTTCGCTTTGAACTATCACAATATCACTAATACAGTGTTCACAGAATGGAAAACTTGTTTGTTGGCATATTCTTATATCATGTGACTTGCTGTCCCTTGGTCAGAACAGAAAGTGGTAGCCTTCTGTTGTTTTGAAAGGAGACGCTTCTTGTCTCATTTACAGGTAAACAGTATTATACCTTTGCTGTTGTTTTGAAAGGAGAGGCTTCTTCAGTCTCATTTAAAGGATTTATCTGTCAACAATTTTCCAAGGAGGAACTCAAATCACTCATTCATAAGTTGTATACCCATGTGATTGCACAGTTTAAAAAATGGTAAGAAATTGGAGGTATTCTATCATATTGGGTTTTAATCAAACTGCCAAGTGGATTATCTCCACAAATGATAAAGTATCACTTCAGAAAGATGCAGTAAAAATGGACTTCAAGAACATGGGGCTGATTTACTGATTCATTCAGCAGTTAGCATAAAACAAGAATGACTGGAATGCCAAGGTAGGAGAAGATGCAGACTCACACTGATGAGAAGTCTTTGGTCCATCCTGTAATGTACAGACCAATGACTTTGACACCTACATTAACCTAGTGCTAATGAATACTCTTGGCCCCCACAAACTAGCCAAAAGTTGGAGTTGGCATAGTCTAGACTTAAAACATCACAATCAGATTGAATACATCTTGGTGAGGAAAGGCTTCTGTTCAAGCATTAACATTGTCAGAACATGTAGCTTCCCAGGAGCTGACATATACAACTATCAAAACAAATCTGAGAAAGATCAAGAAGTCAAGACAGGTAAGGATCAAGCTTGAGCTTGAAAAACATAAAGATCCAAATATGGGGCAAGCATTTTAAGCACCAGTAGGCAGAAAATTTGACAACTCACAATTCTGCGTGCTATAGAAATAAACCTAGACTTGATGATCACCACCTTTAACACAGCAGTAATAGGCACAGTCAGTGAGAAGCTTGGCAAGCATTATAGAGTCGAGAAGCCCTGGCTCACAGGAGATACCCTCAACCTATATAATATGAGGCAAAAACTGAGGAGAAAGTGAGCACACGATGAAGTGGCGAGGTGTGCAATATAATCCAAGATGCAATTTGACTGTATGAAGATCTATTAACCACTTTAAACTAATTCAAACTGAGACTGGGATGGTCATGTCTGGCCAGTCATCTGGCCTGTCAAAGACAGTCCTACAAGGTACGCTAAGAGGAAAAAGAAAGCAAGTCAGACAGAAGAAACCATTGAAAGATAACATCAAAGAGTGGAGAACAGGGCAAAATGGAGAGATATTGACACAAAGTCATCAAGGGTGACCCCACAACCAGCCAGCTATCGGAAAATCAAAAAAAGGATAAAACAGTATTATTATTACAGTTTACTGTTGTATTACATTTACTCAATGAAATAATATTATAGTACTTGCAATTGATAACTGTAAATTATAATTAAATGTCATAAATACATTTACAATGTTCCTCATTTTTCATAAACATAACATGATTTGTACCACTGGTATTAAAAAAAAAAATCAATATGGTAGGTGGGAGGCTGTAGTGTGCATTGAATATCAATATTTCATTGTGACTTTAAATTCATGGTCTAGTTTAGCCACACACAAATATTGGTGTCCCACCAATTGAAAGAGATTGACTGTATTGTGCTAAAATCAAAAGTGAACATAAAAGTAGTTTTCATTTTAAATTAATAATTGTTTTACTTGTTTGAGGAAGCTAAAATCCCTAATTCTGAGACCCACCCACTTTCATTTCTGCAGAATAACCATAATTATTGTCCAGCTGTAGTTGTTGTTTTGGTAGTGTTTAACGCCATTTTTAAGCACATGATAGGCTATACATGGCAGCCACTATTAATGGTGGAGGAAGAACTGGGTGAAACCCCTGGAAAGAACCACTGACCCATGAGAAGCTACCGGCAAGCTTTCTCACATACCCACATTGGCCGAATCTGAGACTCGAACCCACGCAGAGATGAGATGGCAGTGATCCATAACAGATAGCACTTTAGATCACTAAGCCACTCGGGGGCCCCTCAGCTCAAGGTAGCACAAAGCCACACATAGAAGTTAATTTTCCTACAGTAGCAGCAGCTGTAACAATCAAAGTTTTGGTTCAAGTTTTCATTTGCTTTTATGTCCTAAACCCCTTCATGGATTCTCATTTTATTGGCATTAGTCATTAAGAAGCTAAGACATTTCATTCCACAACATGCTCAATAATGCCTTTTACCTTGATACCAATCTTAGAAAATGTGTGTTCTGGTTTTGGTTCAGTTTTGTTCATTTGATAATACATGTATTTCATAAACCCCTTGATCTAGCTTCACCATATTTTGAAATAATCAGTTATGACTGTTTTGTTCATTAACATGCATGTTTGCCCTGTTGTTCATGGGGTCAAGGCTACAATTGTAGTAACTTTGTGTTAAAGATTGCTATCAATTTTTCATTGCTACTATTTTCTAAATCCATTTTTGAACTTTCTTAATACACTGTACAATGGATGATTGATTATGAAACTAAGACAAATCATTGGGTGACATGCTTGCTTGCCCCTTTAACCTAGCATTTTCGTTAAAGACTTTTTCATATGCATATATTTCCAAAACCCTTGAATGGATTTTCTTCATACAGGGAATTAATAATTATGAATTTGAAATCATTTATTTAATGACATGCATGTTTGCTTCTTTGATTGGGTCAAAGTCACAGTCATACCAGATTGGTGTTAAGATTTAGATTCAGGTGCTTTCCTTATATTTCCTTAATACAATATCTTGATGGATATCATACACCAATTTATTTTAATGAATCCATGGCTGAATTCAGCTTTTAGTTTTCAGCATCATCATTTAGTGGAATTATATTCCTTGATGGTCAGATTCATCCATCTTGGCTTCCACACAGTAATCTTGTAGCTGAGTTATGTCTCCTAATTGTTAGACTTCAGACTTCCCTGATTTGCACAGTAACATCCTCGGTACGCAACATTTTGTGAATGACACCCAGGCTTCATTTGATCTTTCTGTACTCTATTCAGCAGCCACATTTGCCAGAGTTGTGGCCCTTATATTTGATTAAACCTGCTTTTGTTTCCACACAATAATTCAGAAACATTCACTTTTGTAAATCTTTTTTAAGATTTGTTGAGCATCCTAAACTTTTATTTTGCAGAAGCATCATGCAGACTACATGATCATCTCCTTTGATCAGGGTTTCACCTTTCCTGCAGTTGACTATGTCCAAAAAGCCATCACTGATGAAATTCATTCAGGTAAATTACTCAATCAAAACACTAATATCTGTACTCTCAGTCATAACACTAATATCTTTGCTCTCAGTTGTAACACTAATATCTGTACTCTCAGTCATAACACTAATATCTGTACTCTCAGTCATAACACTAATATCTTTGCTCTCAGTCATAACACTAATATATGTACTCTTTTTAATGGTTGACATGCATTATTAAAAGTTATCCTGGGCATGAAATAAATGCATATTTTGGAGGGAAAAGATTCATTGGAATATGATTGGAGGCCAAAATGGCCGTTATCAAGCCTTGTCCTGTCCAAAGAAGAATATGAAAGTGATGTAATACTGCACTTGAAATGAGTACATCATCATGCTCATTGCAGAATTTGAGGACTTGACTTTACAATCATTCATTGAAAGCTAGACACATAAACTAGTTAAAGTTTGTGTAAATAATGTGTCAACATATTTGTGTTTTATATAAATAATGTGTCAACATATTTGTTTCTCCTTTGAATACGTTCCCCAATCACATTACTTTAGGGATATTAGCCTGCTACCTCGCGAATCCAGCCCTACCAAAAGACGAAAATTCGTCTTTCCTGTCTATGTCATATAGACAAAGGGCAATAACTCTTGCCCCTTACCTCCCCTTGCTACCCGCTAGGTGTCGCTTCTTTAGTTTTTTAGCTTCGCTTGTTCTGTGTAAACACGTACAATTAGACCTCCAATGAATCCAAGCCATCTTAGTGTAAATTCTGACCATCCGAAGTTAAATTTGGAATTACTGTGTTGGATAATCATTCCTCTACAGGTTGTATACATTATTTTACAATATTTTCCAATTTGAGTGACTTTGTCACCTTTTCTAGACTTCGGACCAGGTTGCAACGTGGTCAAAGCACGCTTATGGCGGTACTAGCATGTAATACATGTAGCACTCAATAATTTCGCTTATTCCGTATGTAACGTTTACGATATTAGCGACTAATAACGTGCTGCATTGATAATGTGTGCTTTATTTATCTTCTTTGACGTTTCAGTAGACTTCAAAAAAGTCTTTGAACGACCAATTTGCGACTTTAATGGCGGACTTCGTGTTGTAGTCACGAGTTCACGCATCACTAAATCATTTCGCTTCCTCCGTTAGTTACGGTTATGGTAATAGCGACTTAATAGCGTGTTGAATTGCTAAATGTGCTTTGTTTATCATCTTTTTCGTTTCAGTAGACTTCGTCTTGAACGACCTATTGCAACACGCTCACGGCGATAACTAGTGTGGTCATTAAGAGTTAACATGGCACGGAATAATTTGACTACTCCGTTAATAACGGTTATAGTATTATCGAATTAATAATATGCTGAATTTTTTAATTTGTGCTTTGTTCTCTTCTTTTGTCGTTTCAGTAGCAAAGTCGACAACGAAGGCATGAATGGCAAAATGGGTGTTGGCAATGTGGAAATGGAGGAATTATGTTGACATGGTTTAGGCTGCCCAGTGGATGTAAATTTCACCGCAGGTCTGTGCATGGCTTTCGGGCCTGTAAGTCCCGGACGCATGGAGTCTAGGCTGGATCAATTGGATCCATTTTATTATGCACTTTCGCCGGCCGTCCAGCCGACACCGTCAGTTCAGCCGGCACTTCAGCAGGCAACAACCGGCACTAGCCGTCCATCCGGCACTGTCCGTTCAGCCCAAATGGCACCGGACGGCCAGCCGACCTTCCAGCTTGCATCAACAGGCACCGGCCGTTCAGCCCAAATGGCACCGGCCGGCCAGCCGACCTTCCAGCCTGCATCAACAGGCACCGGCCGTCCACCCGGCAACGACCGTTCAGCCCAAATGGCATCGGCCGTCCAGCCGACCTTCCAGCCGGCATCAACCGGTACCGGCCGTCCATCCGGCAACGACCGTTCAGCCCAAATGGCACCGGTCGTCCAGCCGACCTTCCAGCCGGCATCAACCTACACCGGCCGTCCATCCGGCAACGACCGTTCAGCCCAAATGGCACCAGTTGTCCAGCCGACCTTCCAGCCGGCATCAACCTGCACTGGCCGTCCATCCGGCAACGACCGTTCAGCCCAAATGGCACCGGTCGTGCAGCCGACCTTCCAGCCGGCATCAACCTGCACCGGCCGTCCATCCGTCAACGACCGTTCAGCACAAATGGCACCGGTCTTCCAGCCGGTATCAACCTGCACCGGCTGTACATCGGATTTACGGAGATTATAGTGATGTACCCGTCAGTCAATCTGTACTACTGGTTACATATCACTACCATGAGAGAGATGTTATAAATGTATCTCCGTCCAATCAGACCATTCGAGAGGCCGGTGCCGGTCATAGCCGGACCTTCGCCGACATTCCGGCCGACCATATACTAGACAAATCAGTAGGTATTGCCGGTGTACACCTCCCGTCACGTCAAATACGTGACGGTGTGATTTTAAAACAAGGGAGAATTAGTGACATTATCAGAGATGACCGAATTGAGTTATCTATGCCACTTGGTATGCGCTACCCAGATATGGTAGCTTTACCAGAACAGGACTTTCAGGCCGACCATTCGCCAGTTCAATCAGCCGTTAGTGCCGGCCGTCCATATGTTCACGGCTTCTCCACAAGGGAGATTTAGTGAAAGTGTCAATTATGACAGAATTGCGTCATCTAGGTCACCTGGTATGCTGTACAGATATGCAAGCTGTACCAGAACCAACATTCCCTCTGAGCGAATGGTAGATGGGCGCACAGTGCTGGCCGCACTACATAAGCATTATGTAATTATTATTACCTTCCAGCCGGCACCGGGCGTCCATCCGGCAATGACCGTTCAGCCCATATGGCACCAGTCATCCAGCCGACCTTCCAGCCGGCACTAACCGGCACCGGGTGTCGATCCGGCAATGACCGTTCAACCCAAATGGCACCGGTCGTCCAGCCAAGCTTCCAGCCGACACTTGCCGGCACTGACAGTCCATCCGGCTCCGGCCGTCCAGCCCAACAGGCACCGGTCGTCCAACCGTATGGAGATTTTAGTCATATACCAGTCCGTCCGACTGTACCACTGTACCAGCACTTGGACTTTTATGATACCGCAATCCGCACAAATCGGATTGACGATGATTCTAGTGATGTTTCCGTCTGTCAATCCGTACTACCGGTTACATATCACTACCATGACACAGATGTTGGCGATGAATCTCTCGATCCAACCCGACCATTCGAGCGGTCGGTGCCGGTCATAGCTGGCCCGTCGCAGACATTCAGGCCAAACATATGCCAATCAATTCATTCGGCATTGCCGGCCGTCCATAGGCTAACAGCTCATCCACAAGGGAGAGTGAATGCCGTTATCAGAGATGACGGAATCGAGTCATCTATGCCACCTGGTATGCATTACCCCGATATGGATGCTTTACCAGAGCAAGATTATGCACATAGTGAGTGCGATGAATCGCAGGCAAATCAGCTGTATGCAGATCCAACTATGGAACGGACTGAGTTCAGCTTCAAAGCCGCAGTGGAGGAAATTTATAGGGTGTTGGCCCCTTCAGAATGCCCTCCACCTCCTGCTGCCATTACCGACTATAAGGTTAGAGCGTCGGTCGATCTGGATGAGGGGGAAGAGACTCTATCCTTCCGCCTCCTTCCCAAGTCGGCAAAAAAAAAAAAAAAAAAAAAAAATTAAGGAAATTAATGACCGTCTGTCGACACGTATAGGGGATCCAGGAAATGCTAAGGCGTTCTTTTCTGAAAGCCAAGTACCAGCGTCGTTTTCAGGTCGATGGTACAAAACTCACTCCGATGCGTTCAGTACTGAGGTCCCGGCTCTGGATAAAAATATGGCAGCAGTCCATATGTCTGCTCCATTGTCTTATAAAGTGGACAAAACTGTGTTCAATGCCAAGTCCAAGCTGGTTAAAAATGTAGTCGCTACGTCTTCACTGTTAGACCTAGCCTCCCTAGCCATTTTCAGGATCGCTGAAAAATCTGGCAATGAACATGCTTGGGAATCGACGGCCCGGTTAGCTAGGGTTCTTAACAGGGCAGCTCACCATTCCATGGCCAATGCGCTGACTGCTTCTGCCAACCTAGACCTGATACGTCGTGACGCATGTCTGAAGGGCACGTCGCTTAAACCCCATCATAAGCTGGCTAGATATGACCGACGCACATTTCACGTCCCTATCCCACGAGTAGCGGACATTTCTCCGTTGTGCTTGTCGGGACTCGGTTTATCAGTTCCATGTCATACCTTTTGGCCTCAATTTAAGCCCTTGGGCTAGTACCAAGGTTATGGATTACGTCGTCACCCTGTTCCGCTCGACTTCATCTATTGCGTCTGCAGTATATTTGGACGACATCCTCCAGAAACATCTGTCAAGTTCTACTCTGCTCAAAGGCAGAAACGATCTTATATCACTTTACATCATATAGGCTTTCTCGTGAACTGGATAAAGTCTGATCTCTGTCCAATCCGGATTTTTGGTCCATCTGGGTGTGGAGTTTCTCCCGATCTGAATCTGGTAAGGCTTCCTCGAGTTTGCGATCATCCAGATAATTGCACTTAGAGTCCTTTTCCGACAGGATGCGCATTTTAGCGAGAGAGTTGCAGATCCTCGGATTATTCAATGCGGCAGCAGACTTGATCCTGCTCAGCCGTCCTTTTATGCGCCCTTTGCAAAGGACGTTGCTAGCGTAATTGCGCCCTTTTCAAGTCCCTTCGATCCCAGAAAACAGTCATGCTCACGCCAGAGATACGATCATTCTTGAGTCAATGGCACAACCCCTGTGGGCTGTCCACAGGGATTACTCTGGAGATACCCCAAGCGGGGATAACGGTATGTTCCGCCACTAGTACCTACGGTTGGGGTGCCCACCTGTTGCCGGACTTCGATACTGTCAGCGGCACGTAGGTGCCAGGGGCGAGCCCCTTTCCACATCAACCTTTCAGAAATAACGGCTGTCATCAATGCCTTTCATTTCGGGCAGGATCAACTCTTATTACAAACTGCCCTCATTATGTCAGACAACATTTGGTGGTGCCTTGCCTCAAAACAAGGGGACAACAATCACCAGACCTGTGCAATCTGAACTGGCAGTTTCTACATTGGTTCGACAATCTCCACCTCAATGTACAATTCAGACACATTCTTGGCAGACTCAATGTCTTGGCTGACACTCTATCTAGTCATTCACACAGAATGGTCACTCCATCAATCAGACTTTCTTCCAATTGACACACTTTGGGGACGTCCGATGATTGATCTTTTGCAACAAGGTGGAATCGCAAGTTCTCCACCTTTCATCTCACAGGTTCCAGACCCAGAAGCTTGGGTCGTGGATGCTCGATCAATCACCTGGGAAGGGTTGTGGTCATTCTCCTACCCTCCCACGGTCTTGGTACTGAAATTAATCCAGAAGTTAAGGGGTCAGAACTGTCAGATGGTTCTGATTGCCCCTCTCAGATGGAACAACTGGGTCTCCGATCTACTCAATCTAGGCAATAGATCTACCCAGGAAGATTACAGTCAGCACAAGTATTCACAAGCAACCGCGGCCAGGGGTGTTCCACCCCTGTCCGGACCGTCTTTATGTTCAAGCTTGGCTCTTGTCCAGACAGCCTTGCAAGACAAACAATTTAAATCTTTGATTGCGGAGAGAATCTCGAGAGCAAGAAGGCCCTCTACTCTGAAGGTTTACGAGGGCAAGTGGCATGTTTTCAGAGACTGGTACCATATCATTCACATTGTTCCTCTGAGTGTCTCAATCCCTCAACTGGCCAACTTTTCTCTGGCTTTTTGAGGAGAAACAGCTGGCTCCAGTTATTCTCAAATGCTACCGCTCCATGATATCAGACACATTCCGCCATTCTGGTACATGTGCTATCAGCCATGACAAAGATTTGTCAGATCTCTTAGACATTTTAAAAATTCAATCGACTTATATCCCTCACCCTGTTTCCAAATGGAATCTGTCCTGGGTTTTAACATGACTCAATTCAGACAGTATTGAGTCTTTAACCCACGATTAGTTAAAGCTACTATCATACAAATTGGGTTTCTTGATAGTCTTAGCTTCAGCATGCAGGGTGAGCGAGTTACATGTCCTTTCTAGTGACCCGAACTCTCTTCCGTTCCAATCAGAGGGTTTGATGGTCCTCTTGACGCAGCCAGGCTTCGTAGTCCAAAATAGATTACCATACATTGGCGATCAACGAGTCGTCATTAGCTCGCTTTCTTTATAGATAAGTCAGGATCAACAGCCATGTAAGATCCTGTTTGTGCACTCTAGCACCATTTCAATGCATAGAGGTGAGTCAGGTCACATACAAGCACCTCTTTCTTCTGGTGATAGCTGGGATATGAGATATCACCATTCAAGCCCTTGCTTCATGGCTGTAGTGGGTTATACGCTCGGCGTACTCTGAGAATTCGCAAATCAGTCACCTTATAGAAGCTGTTGGCTGACATGCAGAGTCAACCTTCTACAGTTTTATCTTCAAGTTTGTACTCGCAGAGGCAAACATTGATTCTAGTAGGTCCGGTGTTGGGCAGCCCAGACGCCCACCAGACCCATGTGCAACAATCAGCACAGCCTATTAGCTTCGCTGGATTCGCCAGATAAATTTTCGTAGGTAAGAAGATTTCAATAACTATCTTCTTAACCGTATAAAGGGGTCACATATCACGTGACCCTGGGCTGTGTTGCTGATTGAAAATTAGGAGACCGGGTTATCATTCACATGGGGAATCCAACCATCATTCCCTAGAGGATACCCGGGGTGGAGGTCGGATGCTCCGCATTCCCTCCTCCTATTACTTATTCTCGTAAAGTAATGTGATTGGGGAACGTATTCAAAGGAGAAAGCAAATTTTGTAGTAAATTATGTTTCTCCGAGAATACTTACTCAATCACATTACTAAGAAACCCTCCCAACCACCCCGCCATGCGAGCATCCTTGTGTTTTATATACCGCTCAGCTTAAAAAACTAAAGAAGCGACACCTAGCGGGTAGCAAAGGGAGGTAAGGGGCAAGAGTTATTGCCCTTTGTCTATATGACATAGACAGGAAAGACGAATTTTCGTCTTTTGGTAGGGCTGGATTCGCGAGGTAGCAGGCTAATATCCCTAAAGTAATGTGATTGGGTAAGTATTCTCGGAGAAACATAATTTACTACAAAATTTGCTGTTTTATATAAATAATGTGTCAACATATTTGTGTTTTATATAAATAATGTGTCAACATATTTGTGTTTTATATAAATAATGTGTCATCATATTTGTTTTTTATATAAATAATGTGTCAACATATTTGTGTTTTATATAAATAATGTATCAACATTTTTGTGTTTTATATAAATAATGTGTCAACGTATTTGTGTTTTATATAAATAATGTATCAACATATTTGTATTTTATATAAATAATGTGTCAACATAATTGTGTTTTATATAAATAATGTGTTTGTATTCTGGATTTTGCCAAAATTATGACAAGAATTTGTACAACTGCATATCCAGGTTTTTTGCACCTAAAAAGTAGTTTTAATACAGTTTCCGGTAATTATGGCATTAATAGATTACACTTTTTGTTTACTTTTTTGCAGTAATTATATTGATGCTTCTCTAGAGTTTGGTATGTTGCTGTGCAAGTTTTATTTTTCCACATGTTTTAGTTTAATTATGTACTGGTAATGCATTACAGGTGTTAATCCCAGTTCTGTGATAGTGGACTGTAGTCACATTTCTGCTTTGGACTACACTTCAATCCAGGTGAGTGTCTCTTTGTATCAGGAAATAGCCACTTAAATTGTGATTTTTTTTTTCAAGATATCTTCCCAGCACTTTTGCTTGAAAATGCTTGCAAGGTTCCCTTTATAAATTGGACACTGTTTTAATTGATTTATATATGTATATTAACAGTTTAGAAACCCTTATATATACCAGACATGACCAAAGGTAGTATTATTTTAACCAACTATAAAATACCATTAACATAATATTTAATTTCACATCAATAAAATCAAATAATTTCAAACCCTGTATCTAACAAAAAAATATGACAGATGTCAGATTGCCTTGAGCACTGATCATTGAGCAACTGCTACTTCATCATGCTTTCTCATTTCCACCATTAATAGCCACACATAGGCAATCCCTTGTAGACTGCTATGCATTAGGTCTCACTGGACAGTTTTTTGGCAAATTTTTGTCTGACAATGACCTTTAGCAGAAAAATGATAATAATATTACATTAAAGACACAAATAAAAATTAACTAATGATTTTTGTTGAAATGATGCTTGTACAATTCTGACTGAGGAATTCAAGTTAATTCATTATGCAATTAGTGGCTTTTATACTGAATCAACACTGCCCCCAACCCCTATTTTTTTACATTCATTTTTTACAGAAAGGGGGTATTTTGAATATTTTCCTGTAACAAGACAGCTAAAAGAATCAGTATGTGCCTTATACATAAATAAAGTTCACTAGTACTGTAACAAATTAGCATACTTTTCATCACCCCTCAACCATCTAGATTTTTAGATATTTACCTTTGTAGCAGACACATGTAAATACGCAAGCCAAGTCCTTGGCTCATTTGAAGCCCAAGTTACGCATTTGATCTCCAGTGCTACTCTAACTGTAGCATTCAGTCACCAGCAAGTCAGCGAATTTCCAAGCCTAACTCAAAATAAATCTAAACCACATTACAGATTTAGCCTATGTGTGAACTGAAAAATGCTAGGATTGTGAAAATTAGGCTTATGCCTTCTACCTTAAATATTAGGGAGGTGTCAAAATGCGAAACTATCCAGTGAGACCTTAAGACGTACTTTGACATTCCCATAATGCTCTGCATTAAGTTTCCACTGAACTGCCCATACTGCTATGCATTAAGATATACACTGCCAATCCCAAGTGATTCCATCTATACTGCTATGCATTAAGGAATGCACTGCCATAACCATTTGTCCCATCTATACTGTTATGCATTAAAGTATACAATGCCATGCCCAAGTGATTCCATCTATACTGCTATGCATTAAGGTTGACACTGCCATGCTCAAATGATCCCATCTTTACTACTAAGCATACTGTTAAACATTAAACAGAATCTCTACTTTCAATTGTAATCATTTCAATAAAATATTGAAACATATTTAAACATGTATAATCATTGGCAGGGAAGAAGCACAGAAGTTAGATGGAGGCCAGTGTTTCATGGAATGTCACTGAACAGCTAGAGTCAGGCACTTGTGTTTGTTAAATACATGAGCATGTTTGATGTGGTTGCAGAAATGTTGAGTGTACTGTACTTGTAGAAATGTTGGATCAAGTTGTAGAAATGTTGAGTGTACTTGTAGAAATGTTAGATCAGGCTGTAGAAATCTGGGTTGTATTTGTTTTTATTCTTACTTTTGTTTCAATTTCAGGGCCTGACTGAGCTGATTGCAGATTTGAAACGGAATGATGTTGGTTTTGTTCTTGCATGTATTAAGGTAAAATTGCCTTATTACCATTTTAAGAGAGTGTTCATTACAATGATATTCTTGGACTTATATGTCAGTGTACTTACATGCATTTACTTATGTTAAAATGTTCAAATCTTTATGTATTGCCATTTTGATATAATTTCTGAAAACTGGTATTCTAACATTTACTAGAAAACTAGTCAGCCTGCTGAAAGTTTAGTATCTCACCTGCCATTTATTTCTGACAATACCGAAAAGTATTCTCTGTCAATTTATTAAATATCTTTTTTATTATATTCTTCTTATAATGCCATAGTGTTTTAATGTTCTTAAAAAATATCAAGCACAACATAGTTTTTATGAGCATTAAATCTCATTGTCAAAAATTACTTCTTCACAAAAACACTTCCATAAAATGTATGAAAGGAGAATTGTAAAAAAAAAAGATATCTTCATTTCTAGCTAAAAATGTACTACCATATTCTCCATATATGTTGAGACACCATAAAATAATTGTTTGTCCTGTCCCAGAACTGATGGTGAAATATTTTTTTCAATTTGGTCACATCTTTCAATACTTTGAAACGAAACAAATTTGTATTGCAGTTTTGCTCCCCCCCTTCCCACTGCATCTTGCAGTAAAATAGATAAATAAAACTCTTCATTTATAATTAAAAGAAAGAAACTAACGTTGTGTTATTATTTATTCCTTTATTTAGCATGAGCATTAAGAATAAAATATATCCATTAAATCTGTTAAGTAGCGTAGGCGTCCATACTGTAGCGTGTATCAATTATGCCTGATAACACATGCCATGTCGTTCATTACGTTGAAAAACAAATTTTGTGTTTTTGTGCTCGAAGGTTTGAACATGTTGTCCAACTGAAAATGGGATCCAACAAAATCACAAACAGGAGGAAAATAATCTGCTGATATCTTGAAGACACCATTCACGCATGACAGTGTTAGGTACAAAATAATCAAGATTGTATGACAGTAAAAATAATGATTTAAAAACACATTCACTTGAGTGTAAGTGACAATCTTTTCACCAGCTCGAATTACAAAAGTATCCTTGCTATTTACTTGCAGTTTCAATGCTCCTTTGTATTAATTGTAACTACAGATGCCAAGCACAGAAGCCCTGTTGGGGAATAAATACAACTGGCAGTGAGCAGTTAACTCCTTCTTTGAACTTACTGACAGAACATCAAAGACAAAGGTTATTTTTATTGTAAAACAAGCCAACCTCAGATGCGGACTTTTATTTTTGAACATACAAAGACAGCTGAGATATGGAAGTTAACTTTGGTCTCATTATCACTGATATTCATAAAAAGTTTGAAAATAAATTGAAACAATGAACAGTTTTTAAAGTGACAAGATATAGTATTTCTTGCACAAACATCGATGACCCAGCAGCACCTAAAAGATTTGGAGCAAGTAAAATCATGTTGTGAATTTGTGAAGGCCAGAAGAGAAACATCATTTCGCTGACAATATGATCATTAACAACATGGATGAAACTCTAGTGTACTTTGATTTGCATTCCTGGATGGACTGATGAAAAGATGGGGATCAAAAGTGTGAGAATTAGCAAGACTAGTGCAGATTTGGACAAAAATTGAAATTTGTCCTTGCAGTTTCTGCTTCAGGTGATGTGTTGCCTCTAACAACTTTTCATGGTATGAGAAAGCTAAAAAAAATATTTATGTACCAAAAGAATGGATCGTACATGTGCATTAGACAGTTTGTGTTGATGAGATGCTGCTGCAGTGGATTAAAGGGTTTTATCTTAATTACAGTTTTATATTATTTTTAATAAAATTTCAGTTGGAGACCATTTTTTTTACATGTAATTTTCAAATGATTTAAAAGGTGTCCCATAACTTACAACAAAAAAAAGATGTGTCCCAGAACATACAGTGCACCAAAAAATTACTTTTTAATTAATTTATGGTATCCCAACACGGTGTCCCAACATATACTGTAAATATGGTATACAGTTTACATGAGTAACAATAAATATAGCACATTGGTACATGTTAATTTACATTTTCAGCCAGATGTAAAAGAAGACTTAGATAGAGCCAACATTCCATTTATTTTGACAAGTGCCACAGTTGAGGAGGCATGCACACTCATTAAAAGTAAGTTTTCAATACACTTCAGTATTGCTCAATGATAGACATATACCTGTAAATGTGTGTGTGTGTGTGTGTGTGTTACTTATGCACTGCTTTCATAATATAATGAATGCCCTCTTCTCCAATAGTTTGATAGAACTACCTGACCAACCCTATGTTCAGCCTGCTCACTGTCAGCCATGATGGAACATGGAATATTAATTAAACTGGATTTTGACACTGATGATAATTCTTGTGAGGCAAGAAAGGTATTTTGAACTGTTTATTATTTGTTTGAAAAACTTGAAAATAAAGTTGATGAAATCTTGGAGATAAATAATAAAAACCTTTCTATACTGTTATGAGCCACCATACTATACTTGAAATTAATCCTCTGAAGGTATTTGTGACAAATGTTTCAGGTCCTAGGTTCTGGTCACTAATGTCCATTTTCCCACATATTTCTGCTGTTCTGTGATAATATGGTATAATCAAGTTGTAGTTCTCAACAGGGTCACTATATGCAGCAAAATTGATATAACCAGAATTAATTGTTATCCCTGTTCATTGATGTCCACATATATTTACCTCAGTAACAGTCTAAATCCCAACTCAAAATACATGAGATTACTATAAAATAATATGCAGTTATATGTACTGTTAAAATAAGATAAACCTATAATTTACATTAGATGGCTTAGTTTACCTCATATAATATTTTATGTAAAAAGAATGCCTAAAGCTGTATTCAGAGTACCTAAAGCTGTGATCTGAATGCCTAAATCTGTCCTGAGGGCCTAAAGCTGTAACTGGAGTACCTAAAGCTTTGATCTTAATGCTTCTATCTGTCCTGAGTGCTTAAAACTGACCTGAGGGTCTAAAGCTGTGACCAGAGTGCCTAAAGTTGTGACCCGAGTGCCTAACTGGTGCCAAACATTTAATCAAGGTTGATTAGACTGGTTGAGATATATTAGTATTCATGTTTAGAACAACAATGAATATTTCATTTAATTTGAATAAATGCACCAACATGACCACGTTGAGATACACTTTAATCATAAATGCTACACCTACATGTTGGTCTATACCGCTATGTGACCATCTTAATAGCTACACCTGCAAGTTGGTCTATAACACGAATGCTACATCTCACATACAAGTTGGTCTATAAAACAAATACTACACCTACAATTTGATCTATTACCTAAAAACTGCACATGCAAAAATGGTCTGTAAAACAAATACTACACATACAAGTTGGTCTTTCACAGAAATGCTACACCTGCAAGTTGGTCTTTAGCACAGATACTACACCTGCAAGTTGGTCTTTAGCACAAGTGCTACACCTGCAAGTTAGCACAAATGCTACACCTGCAAGTTGGTCATTCACACAAATGCTATACCAACAAGTTTGTCAATAAAAGAAATGTTACACCTACAAGTTTGTAACACAATATGCCTACAGGTTTTTACATTTCAAGTTTATAAAACAAATGCTACACCAACAAG
Organism: Unio pictorum; assembly: GCA_030141615.1. Lineage (NCBI taxonomy): Eukaryota > Metazoa > Mollusca > Bivalvia > Unionida > Unionidae > Unio > Unio pictorum. The sequence continues at coordinate 27,999,457 of JARLTB010000044.1, forward strand.
TCTATACACCTAGAAGTTGGTTTGTAACATAAATACTACACCTATAAGTTAGTCTTAAACACAAACACTACACCTACAAGTTGTGTATAACAGAGATTAATCACGAATTATAGAGATTGTGTAGAGGAATTCTAAAATTTACTTTCGAAAATAAGAAGCATACAGGCTTCTGTGATTGTAGGATGATTTCACTGTTGAAAATGTTTGTTTTTTAAATTGTGAAAGTATATAACCTTTGGGGCAAATACATTTTTACTGTTTTGCTTGCCCATTTAATGTTTCACCTACCCTACTAAGGCATTTTTTTTGTAAGTAACAATATATACAAATACTTTCAAGATTACAGTATTTATACCATCTCAGATAAAGACATATCACATAAAATTACTGAAATTTACATTATATTTAATTTTTTTTATATAATTGTGTGAGATGAGAAGTTATGAAAGGGGTAGTGCCAGATTTTCTCATTCCATTTTTGTATTTAGCATATGGATATTTACTTGCCCTTGTTAAAATAACTTGTACCAGGCAATAGGAAAATGGGGAATTTTCCTGACCTATATTGATACTGAACTTGAGACACCATTTATAAGTGATATACATGGCTCCGCTTAGATAATTGCAACACTGTGAATTATAATTAATTTACTCAGTATATGGGTCACGGTATATACAGTATCAACGATTTTTCTCTCTATCACAGATCTGCCCAAAGCAAATGAAATTACTGTTGTGGCTGCCAAGGAGAATAGTGGGCCAGATTCTTGTGAGGTGAATACTTCAAAAGAAATGGAGAACAGTACATTAAATTCAATTTATGTGGAACACCCTTGAATAATAAATTTTATTAAAATAACCTGCAAATGAAGAGCATCTAATGAAGAAATTTTTTTCCTTTTTTAAAGCTTATATAATTTATAAGATTGGGAGTGGTCATTATTGTGTCTTATAAATAAAATATGTCATGTGTAACAAAGAATAATGCTTATTTGTGCTATACTAGCACAGCCATGTCTACTTGTATGTCTCTGTATCTCTGTTATAAATCAGATGTTTCAAATAGGTGGTTATTCCTCTAAAGTGATGGGCAGTATTATATCCTATACGAGTGAACATATAGGATATTACCATATGCTCTCTACATTATCATAATTATGCAGTATTTTTCCATACTGTACAGCTTCATATTGCATGAATGTTGTGTGTCTAAATATAGTATCATGTATTAGGAATTATTCTGATTGTAAACAAACAACGTAATTACACTCATGTAACAGATACCGTAGCTTTTGGTTTATTAGATTTGTTTGTGGATAAAGATATTGAACAATATTATACAATCCAAATAAAGATATAGGACAGACGTTATATAATAAAAGGACAATACAGTCTGAGTACACAGTTATTCTGTAGATGGAATTTCTTTTAATTATTTCCAAACTACTAATAAATGTATAGATCAATATATTGGGTGAGTCCACCTCTGTGTAAATTAGATTCAGAAGTATAATATTACATCAGTGCTGAAATTCTGATTGTACCATTTATAAAGCAGAAACCTACACAAAAAGCAGAATAGGTGACAGAAGTTAAAAAATATATGTTTTCCAGATTCTGACATTAATTGTAATATATATATATATATATATATATATATATATATATATATATATATATATATATATATATATATATATATATATATATATATATATAGGCATTCACATGTGACACTTGTTATGCAAGTAGTCCTAAAATTAAACATTAGTAATATTTACTACTTACTTTTATTTTCGTGACACTTGTACTGTTGTTTTGTACAGGTTAATTATTTTGTTGCTGCCCCATTTCTTTTGTTATGATCATCATTTGCTTATTTTATTGTTGGAAATGTTTTATACACATTTTATTATTGTTTATCTGTATGACGTATTACAGGTAAAAGTATTAATCATAATTTATATTATTCACATTTAGCTAAAGTTTGCAAATATTTTATAAGAAAATGCCACTTTGTTATACACTTTAGAACTCTGTCTAATGACAGACATTTATTAAACCTAGCACTCTCGTACACATGAGGCATTAAAAATAGCACTATGTCATACACTTTAAAACTGTATGTATTGGTAGAGGCATTAAAAATTATGGCAAAATATTAGCTATTAGACAAATAATACAGTTCAAATGATTCAATAAGATTTTCAATAGTTGTTCCCCTTTGAATGCTGTCGGGGGGGTTTTGCTATTGTGTTTTTTTATTGCTGTTCTCATATGCATTTCTTTACATACATATGTTGGGAAATTTCTGTTTGGAGTAATTTTCATGCCTTCTATGCAGTGTACTTGATACTTTTATTCAGTTAGATTTGTAAATATTCAGGGAGTCAAACAGAATGTGCTGCAAAGTTCAAGATCAAGATTTAAAATTAAACATCAAAACATATTCTAGAATTGTTCCTTTATAAAAAAATCAACAGTACAAAAATTTGCAAATATACAGTATTTTTCCCCATGTAGCCTAGCCAATGTATATATATATATATATATATATATATATATATATATATATATATATATATATATATATATATATATTATATCCTGGAGACTCATTTCAAGTGTTTAAGTATAAAGATAATATTTATCATTAATTGATTTTTGGGGGTTATTTTACTGTTATAAGTAATCTTTATTTATTTTGACAAATATAGGAACCTTTTAGCAACTGGTACTGAGTTGATAGGGGGATATTTAGTTTGCAGTAAAGGAAAGATAAAGTTGGTCATTTTAAGCAAAAGAAGAAAAAACTTTTAAAGTTAAAACCTTCATTAGCAGCAGTTCTGGATCTGCCTCATATGTGGTGTAGTATAGTTGGAACAAATATCTTTGTCAGAGCTTGTTTTTCTCTGGTTCCAGGTATCAGTAGGGGTCATTTTGTAGTGGTCAGGTAGTGCCGATTTTGAACTCTCCTCATGTCCATGGCTGTTATTATGTTATATTCTTACTGATGTCATAGCACTTCAGTTATTAATCATCACACAAAGCAATGTTAGGCTTTTAAAACTTAATGAATGATTTCTGTGTTCATTTCTTTTACTTCAAAAATTACAAGAATAACAATTAAAAATTAAAAAATGTATTTAATTGGGTTTTATTAAAACTTTGTTAAAAATTGTTTGGCCATTATGTAATAAGAGAACAGAACTCACAACCATGTCATTTTAAGTCAAATCTCCCCTCGGGTTCATAGTACTATGATAGACCTATTCAGAAAAGCGATGTCATAATGTAACAATCATGCCATTATGAGCTGTACAAAAGCTGATAATCTTAAGAAATGTATGGGAGAAATTTATTCAGTAAAAGTTGTAACTATTTACAGGAACCTCTATTTTTTACCATGGAAGATACATTGTATTTGCATCATCTAAATTTTAATACTTTTTAATACATTTGGTGCTATGGAAGATTGTACCAAAATATGGCAGACATTCTCTTTGGAATGGTTGGGTATGGTGGTGGGGTTAAATTTGACTGTAACTAAAATGTTTCAATACTGGATTTGGAGAGCATGCCGTCTTGAGAATCACTTCTTGCAAAACATCAGGATTCTGATCCTTGGCTCTATTTTCAGTCTTGGATCAAAACTCTTTGACAGTCAGTAATCCAGATTTTGGTGCAGTGTGACCCTTCCAAAATTTTCTGTTAAGTTCTGCTCTGTAATATAATAGATACCATATTTAAGTTGTGATGCATTTTTGGAGTCTCTATGTGTTGCTTGCATTACCGTCTATCCGTGTTTTTAAGACAAATCCGACTGCAAACTGCGCAGACCAAGATCTACCATCACATAAAATGTGCTGGCAGATCTGGTTTTGTGCACTTTGTTAGGAGTAATTGGTAAACAAACAGAACTTAATCTGCAGGCACATTATGATATGGCAGATCAGGATCTTTGTTTGCAATTTTACTGATAAGCAAGTACATGGTACTTTCCATTTCTTTCCATATTAGCTACACTTTTAGTTGACATACCAGCAAGATTGGCTGAGTGTCCAAAATGTTGGGTTCTTTTTCCAGCCTCTTTCTAAAGACATATACACAGTTAGTTAGATCATTATATGCAATTACTATAAAATGTATAGCAGTTAGATTCATTGCTTTTGTTTCAGTAATTTTTTTATAATATGTGCCTTTTTCTGTTATTCCAGTCTTCTAATTGTCTTTTTATTCAGTTGTTTCTCTAAATCTGAAAATCAATCACAACTTGTATATTTCAAAAGATACATGTACATCATGAAAGCAGAAAAATAACAGAGATTTTTCTAATTATTTTCTTTTATAGGTTTTTATTTCTATATGGAGTAAAGTTGTATTTATACGTAATATTAATACATAATTATGTCTTTTATCACTAAGAAAAATCAGGAATATGATACATGTTATCAATAACATTTGTGAAATATAACATGTCACTTTGTATTGATTGAAATTTACTAATGAGATGATAATTTACCTAATTTTTACAAACAAGATTTTATTTTATTATGTAATATATGACACATTGTATCACACCAATCAACATTATACATTTAATTACATTGACTTATAATATATCCTATGCAAAGTACACAGACCCAAATCTGCTGTCTCATAATGCGCCAGCAGATCTCAGGCTTTGCAGTTTGCTAGGAGTATTCAGTAGAACAAACAAATAGACTGATATTTGCTGGTGCATTATGCAGTGACAGATCAGGGTCTGTGTTGTGTTCAGCTTACACACAAGTTTATATGGTACATGAAAACACATTTGTCAGAGCTAGGTGCATATTGTTGTAACTGAAACAAGATCCAGATGAAAGATATGAAGAAAATAAAGTTTTGAGCTATGTCAGCAACTTACTACACCTGTGTTTAACACAGTTAAAGATTGGAGGGAACAGGAGAGAGGGTAGAAAGGGTTTTTGTTTAACACAGTTAAAGATTGGAGGGAACAGGAGTGAGGGCAGAAAGGGTTTTGTCTTAGTGTAACATGCACTCAGCAACATCTAGATGGGTGGTCATGCACTGGCAGGTTATTATATACAAGTTTAATCAATCATTGACACACAACATATACTTAGTTCAACAAATGCATCATGCAAGATAGATATGGGTCCATGCTATCCACTGTTAGGCACATAGAATATACAGGTAAATATGGTTGCATAGTCAATGTCCATATATATGTTGAGAATATCTTGCTAATTGATGGATCACCCAACATCTCAAACCTATCAGTCATTGACATGAACAGTTGTCTGCTAACCACTAATATCACTGGCTTGTTGGAGCAGTTCCAATACCTTCATGATTGCAGCTTTATATGACATGGTATATAATGCAGAACATCATGCTACTATATGACATACACAGGGTATACTGTAGGACACCATGCTAGTATATGACATACACAGGGTATTCTGTAGGACACCATGCTACTATGTGACATACACAGGGTATACTGTAGGACACCATGCTACTATGTGACATACACAGGGTATTCTGTAGGACACCATGCTATTATGTGACATACACAGGGTATACTGTAGGACACCATGCTACTATGTGACATACACAGGGTATACTGTAGGACACCATGCTACTATGTGACATACACAAGGTATTCTGTAGGACACCATGCTACTATATGACATACACAGGGTATACTGTAGGACACCATGCTAGTATATGACATACACAGGGTATACTGTAGGACACCATGCTAGTATATGACATACACAGGGTATACTGTAGGACACCATGCTACTATATGACATACACAGGGTATACTGTAGGACACCATTCTACTATGTGACATACACAGGGTATACTGTAGGACACCATGCTACTATGTGACATACACAGGGTATACTGTAGGACACCATGCTACTATCTGACATACACAGGGTATGCTGTAGGACACCATGCTATTATGTGACATACACAGGGTATACTGTAGGACACCATGCTACTATGTGACATACACAAGGTATTCTGTAGGACACCATGCTACTATATGACATACACAGGGTATACTGTAGGACACCATGCTAGTATATGACATACACAGGGTATACTGTAGGACACCATGCTAGTATATGACATACACAGGGTATACTGTAGGACACCATGCTACTATATGACATACACAGGGTATACTGTAGGACACCATTCTACTATGTGACATACACAGTGTATACTGTAGGACACCATGCTACTATGTGACATACACAGGGTATACTGTAGGACACCATGCTACTATCTGACATACACAGGGTATGCTGTAGGACACCATGCTATTATGTGACATACACAGGGTATACTGTAGGACACCATGCTACTATGTGACATACACAGGGTATACTGTAGGACACCATGCTACTATGTGACATACACAAGGTATTCTGTAGGACACCATGCTACTATATGACATACACAGGGTATACTGTAGGACACCATGCTAGTATATGACATACACAGGGTATACTGTAGGACACCATGCTAGTATATGACATACACAGGGTATACTGTAGGACACCATGCTAGTATATGACATACACAGGGTATACTGTAGGACACCATTCTACTATGTGACATACACAGGGTATACTGTAGGACACCATGCTACTATGTGACATACACAGGGTATACTGTAGGACACCATGCTACTATCTGACATACACAGGGTATGCTGTAGGACACCATGCTATTATGTGACATACACAGGGTATACTGTAGGACACCATGCTACTATGTGACATACACAAGGTATTCTGTAGGACACCATGCTACTATATGACATACACAGGGTATACTGTAGGACACCATGCTAGTATATGACATACACAGGGTATACTGTAGGACACCATGCTAGTATATGACATACACAGGGTATACTGTAGGACACCATGCTACTATATGACATACACAGGGTATACTGTAGGACACCATTCTACTATGTGACATACACAGGGTATACTGTAGGACACCATGCTACTATGAGACATACACAGGGTATACTGTAGGACACCATGCTACTATCTGACATACACAGGGTATGCTGTAGGACACCATTCTACTATATGACATACACAGGGTATACTGTAGGACACCATTCTACTATATGACATACACAGGGTATACTGTAGGACACCATGCTACTATATGACATACACAGGGTATACTGTAGGACACCATGCTACTATATGACATAAACTGGGTATAGTGTAGTACACCCTGTTACTATATGCCATAGGATACCATGCTCCTTTATGACAAACAGGATACCATGCTACCATCTGACAGTGTCTACTGTATGACACCATGTTACTATATGACATACATATGGGAAAAGTGTAAGCCACCATGCTACTATAAGCCTTTAGACTACACAATACACCATGCTACAATATGACATGCACTGGGTATAGTGTAAGACACCATGCTACAATATGACATGCACTGGGTATAGTGTAAGACAGCATGCTACTATATGACATACCCAAGGTCTACTTTAGGATGCCATGTTACTATATGACATACACTTGGTATTCAGTAAGACACCATACTAATATAAGCCTTTAGACTACACAGGACACCATGATAATATATGACATACACAGGGTATACTGTAGGACACCATTCTACTATATGATATAGTGGGTATACTGTAGGACACCATGCTACTATATGACATACACTGGGTATGACATAGGACACCATGTTACTATATGACATACCCAGCATTTTCTGTAGGACACCATGCTACTATATGACATACACAGGACACCATGCTACTATATGACATACACAGGGTATACTGTAGGACACCATGTTACTATATGACATACGCAGGGTATACTGTAGGACACCATGTTACTATGACATACACAAGGTATACTGTAGGACACACTGTTACTATATGCCATACACAGGGTATACTATAGAACACCATACTACTATATGACATACACAGGGTATACTGTAGGACACCCTGTTACTATATGCCATACACAGGGTATACTATAGAACACCATACTACTATATGACATACACAGGGTATACTGTAGGACACCATGCTACTATATGACATACACAGGGTCTACTGTAAGACACCATACTACTGTAAGACTATACATGACACCATGCTACTATATGACATACACAGGGCCTTCTGTATGATACCATGTTACTATAATGATTTCACCACTAAGACGGACAAATTGTTCTCCAGGCAATCAAATTATTGTCTTTTGTTCATTGGAATCTCTGCTCTGTTATATTTGATTGATAGATGTCACCCTCAAGTGAAGTGTCAACTCTTAAGTAGACACTTGAGTGGTGTCTGTATTGTTTTTGTTGTCATGAAAGGTTGTGGTGGTTACAATTACCATACAGCAGATTGAATATCATACCTTTCAGGAAATGAACTTTGGGTTTCTTTCAGTGGAATTATACAGGTACAAATTCTCTTGTATGATATGAAATGTTTTATTAACTTGTAAGTTTTTATTGAATTTTATGTATGAATAAATTGAAACTAAATTTATTTATACTGCATTGCTTGTCATATACGCACACACAAATCTGTGAAATTCATAAATTGGTTGGTATTACATATAAATATGTTGCTTGTCATTGCAGATAATGGGTAAAAAAAATTACTATTTCAGTCCTTAAACAGGGTTGTAGAATTGTAGTTTTCCTATTTACGATATTATGTTTATATATCATGATTTGTTAAATATTCTTAGCAGGGAGATTACATTTTGTATGTCATAACTTGAATTTGTTTTAGTATACATTTAATTATATTCCTGTTAAATTTTAGTGTATTGCACTTAATTGTGATCATGAAACTTGAAGCATCAATATTTTTTTATTAAAAAAAAGATGTCTTTGTGACCTATTTTTCATTTTATGTTAAAAGTTTATTCTAAGGTTCTCTTTATGTTTCAATTATGCAACTCGAAAATGGGATGCATCTTTGTTACTACACCTTAAACCAAATGTTAGTGTGTGTTACATTTTATGCTTTATGGTTGTACATTGTATAATGTGAATTTATCCTCGGCAGGTTAAATGTATCATACATGTGAATGAGCATAGGAATGAAATGAACGGATTACATGATTTGTATGTGATTTATCATCTTCAGTGATTAATTAAGGTAATTATTAATTGTGTTAGTAATGCTGGCTGTCACTCCAGGGATGGTCAAAGCCTGGTACATCCACCCAGTAAAATGTGGCTTCTATGGGCAACAATATTATATCTTGTCATGCAAATTTTAAGAACAGTGTTGTTTTCTTTTTTTGGGGGGGGGTATTAACACAAAATTAACAATAATCTCTGGGGTTTTGTCAACTAGTTATAGCATCTCTATTTCAATATATTTTTTTTCAAATTATATTGTTTTATGTTCTTTTACACCCAATCACAATAGGTGGGTAGGTGGTGGATGGGTTGTTTCACACTATTTCAGCACAATACTAACTAAAATTATTAACAATTCTAGTTAAAAAGAGGGTCAATGAATTGAATTCAACAAACAGGTAATATAATTATATCATGAGTTGACCATGAAAGCAACAATGTCAGTCTTGGGTATAAATTTGTATATATATATATTTGTTTACATATTTGGAATGGATTAATGGTTGACAAAGCTACCAGTGTTATAAAATAAAATAATAGAGAACAAAAATGCTGTTGTTTTGCTTTGCTTTTTCTGATATGAAATTAAATGTACAATGATGCTTTATAAATTATGCTGATTTACCTACTGTATTTAAGAAAGATAACACCCAATAAGAAATGCATTACATATTTGATATGACTAAATACTAAAATTTCTGCTTGGCCACATCTCCAGTACAGTATCAAGATCTAGTAAATGTCACTAACATATATACTCCCTTGTTGGTGTAGAGTTTAACACCATTTTTCAGCACACGATAGCTATACACGGCAGCCACTATTAATGATAGAGGAAAAACCCGGAAAACCCTGGAAAGAACCACCGACCTACGAGAGCTGCTGTCAAGCTTTCTCACTTACCCACATTGGCCAAATCTGAGACTCGAACCCACGCAGACAGAAAAGAGATGGCAGTGATCCGTAATGGAGAGCACTTTAGACCACTCAGGGCCCCTGCTACTCCCTTGTAAGATGAGTCAAACTGCAAACTGCACAGGCCCAGATATGCTATTGCAGCAGCTCTGGGTCTATGCATTTGTTAGGAATAATTAGTATAATAACAGCATAGATCCTGATTTGCAGACACCTACAGCAGATCAGGATCTTTGTTGTTTGCAGTTTGACTCGGCTTATAAGTAAATATAGGTCCAGTTACAGTGATTCAACCAAAACATTTACAATGTATGGTGGGTAAAGCTATATTTTAAACAGGACATTGTGATTCAGTATATGAAGTAACTGTTTTAAAATCAACCAATGGCAAAATTTGAATTCAATCCAAAATTAATAGAATTAGCTTTAATTATTATAAAATTTAAATTCAGTCAACATAAATTATTGAGAATAAAAGTACCTGTGGTAGATCGATGTCCATTTTTGCATGCTGATAACACTTAACGACAATTTATCAACAATAAAGTTTGGGGGGTTTTGAGGTTTTTATACAGATTTAAATGACTGACAAAAATAGTATTTAAGTCATCTTTATGATCCTGAAAATCCAGCTCTTTACATCAGTCTCAGTCAATTGTGGCAAATTCAGTGGGACAACAAAACAAATAAATGCACAGAATTGAAAGAATGGTTAATGGAACAATTTACTTAAAACACTACAGAAATAGGCGGGGCCCCGAGTGGTCTAAAGCGCTCTCCGTTACGGATCACTGCCATTGCACCTCTGTCTGCGTGGGTTCGGCCAATGTGGGTATGTGAGAAAGCTTGCCAGCAGCTTCTCGTGGGTCGGTGTTTCTTTCCTGGGATTTTCCTGGGCTATTCCTCCACCATTAATACTGGCCGCCATGTATAGCATATCGTGTGTTGAAAAAATAGCGTTAAACCCTAAAACAACAACAGATATAGGCAAGACAAAAATTCCTACAAGGATTTATATTAGCCACATGAATGACCAGAGGCAATCTAATCTAGTTGACCTGCAAGCACTTGAGAAATCTTTAGAGATATAATATAGAGATATAATATCTTGCAGGGCCGGACCTAAGTTTTTCAGGGGGGGGGGGGGAGGGGCCAAACTTGTTATTGGGTATAGCGAAGGCGCGAAGCGCCGAGCCTTCTAAGATGCAAAATGGTGCAATCTGGTGCTATCTGAACCTTGAAAAAGGGATCTAACAAAAGTGACTAAAAACTGCAATGTTTTAAAAACACTAAAAAAACAATATTTAAAATAAATAAATAAAAAAAAATTAAAAATTCGGAACCCCCTTTGCATCTTTTTATCAAAAGCAGTTAATAGGTTTTTTTAAAGGGGGGAGGGGGCTGGGCCCCCTCCGCCCCTATAGCAGGTCCGGCCCTGTCTTGAAAGTTAGTTTCAAGAGGGTAAAGATTATTTTAATTTTTTAACAATGTTAGGCTATATTGTGGAAGTATTTCACTCAAAATGAAAAAAAAACAGAAAATCGGTTGACATTGTTCCAAATTTAGCTAAGGAGTACAATAATGCTTTTTAAAAAAATCAGTAGATATTACTCCAGTTGAACCAAACAAGAAAGAAAACGGAACTAAAGTATGGATTAACCAATTTGGTTATTAAAGCTTCCACTTCATAAGCATCAAAAATTATTCATCCGTGTTACTGTGGGCAATGCTTTAGTGAGTTAACCTGTAAAGCCAGTCCAAAATTGGGCCTTCATACAGGTAATTTGTTACAGAATTGAATTTTAGCATCAAATTCATACAAATTAATAGCAGCCTGTACCTGCACATACCTCTTGCATCATTTGACATGTATTTTTCATAGAATGTAACTATGCATAAACACTCCTAAGTTCATAAAACTGGACACATTCTGCACTACAACTGTATATATTATCTGCTCTGTTTTGTCTTAAAGATTTAGACAATGCTTGAGACCGGATTGACAATTGCTCAATGTGTTGAGTTCCTTCTTTTTTTATTCTTTCAATACATGCCGGACTAGAATAGGTGACAAATCTATGAGTTACTAAATGGAAGGCACAGAAGTATAGCTTGAATGACCAGGACATGATCAGCTTACACAGAGACACAACATTTAGTGGGAAGTGAGATATGGAGCATCAACAGCTTCAGTTAGCATCTTGCATATCAAAATTACAGACCGGATACGTGGATCAATACCCCATAACCCGTCCCAACCCCAAATTTTTGACAGCGTCATGCCAGTCTATATTGCTATTTTCCTTCACGGCCAGACTGTGCCACATAAGTCTGATCTCAATGGGCTACAACCAGACTTGATCATACAATTTCAACCACCAAAAAAAACGGACAAGTTCCACGACTGCTTAGAGTCCTCAGACACATAAACCCAGCAGCCTAACCCATATAATATTGCTAGGCATTACATGCGGCTGACGCAGTTTATACAGACACTGTCATAGATCAGTCTAACCAGCATAGTGTTGCTAGGCACTTCCTGTGAATGACGTCAAGTTTATATAACCTCCCTCATTGATCAATCTTACCCGCAAAGTACGTCTAGACACGTCTGCCATTCGATATCCATATTGGTGCCTCCGATTCAAAGGGATATCAGTTCGCTCATCCTCAAATATTTGCTATTCTATTGGTGCCTCTACTTAATGCATCAAGTGTAAATGAATTGCCATCCTTGACAGTCTTCTCCAATTTCTTTGCAATAAGCATTAGAGACATTGGCCTCACTACCTTAATCCAATGTATGACGAGAGTTGGCTCTTAAATTCCTTTTTTTTTTATTAGATCTTAGTATGATGCACGAGAACTCAACCTTACAGGCTTGGACTTAGCTGTTTTCTGCCAATCCCATCTGAGTTTTGTCCTCTCCATTATTCTACAATACATGCATAGTCTACAGTTCGTTCGAGAATTGACAAAGAAAGAATCAACATTAAATTGCTTCCACAATATGACAGAGAGTTAATGGAATTTTGGGTTGCTTACACCGTCAATTGAAAGTCCCAAGTGTCTACAGACGCTTGTTCTCGAAGACGTTTTATATCATATTGTAGTTAACAACCACAACAGACACCAGTTTTCCATTGGATACTCATCATTTGATTTGTAATGTCAAGACTATGGGATTAACAGTGGATCTAGTACCTATGGTGATCCTTCAATATGTGGAACACAGATTACTTTACCCTGAATCTCACTGGACATGAATGGAAGCATGCTTATAGAATAGCCTACTTAGACCATACATATTATGGCCATGGCCATAACAGCAACTACGAATTTACAACAGGTGAAACGAGATGCAATACACTGTACCTCCACCTGTACTATATACCATCATAGGCCAATATATGCTCTCAGCCTAAGTCATCTAATTTCCTCTTTAATGATCAATTAAGTTGATGTAATTGACAAACAAGCCACAATTGATTCCTTTTTTTCCATCACTCACAGTTTCAGCTACAGCAGATGGATTTGCAAGGCATTCAACAAAAAGCTCTCAGGCACGTACCTAGAACTCTCTCTCTCTCTCTCTCTCTCTCTCTCTCTCTCTCTCTCTCTCTCTCTCTCTTCTCCTAGCAAGTGTTACTTGGACTTAATTACTTCATAGTTGAATAATTTACTAAATGTGGTATCGAGGTAATTAAGCTGCAGCCAGGGCTTTGAGTAAGTCAAGGAAGCATTCGCTAATAACCAAAATAATTACATATAATAAAACATCGTTTTATATCAAAATCTGAGCTTTAGGATAACACTTATGATTCTACAATTGCATTGTCCGACAGATCTTTTGGTATAGATTCTATAGAAGGATAGTTCAAAGGCACCTGTGCTATAACATCCCTTACAGGCACCAAAATTTCAGACGAAATGGTGTTCGTTCCCAGATAATATAAAAGAGTGAATAATGTAGATAACATAGATGCATATAATTTATATTTCTTCTACATAAGAAATTCACATTAATTGGCTTCAGTTAGGTAGGAACATACCTCAACCAAACAAAACATACTTTATCAGTTTTTAAACTTGTAAATTTTACTGTGAGAAATTATTAAATTACTTCTAGTTACATTTGCATCAAGACCGAGGGCTAATATAATGCTTCACAAATCTTCTCTGTAATGGCATAACCAATCACTGCAAATATGAGTTTTTATTTCTTGAAATGGTATTTCTATAGCCTAACTCAAGAACTGCATGTTAAATTTCAAGGCAAAAAAGTGCTTTAAAAAATGGAGAATTAGAGCTGGACAATTAAAATCAAATGGGAAGGAATACTATATCTTTAATAAATTACCTAAATTACTCATGCCAGAATATTCTAAATGATACAAGTGATCTATCTACAAGTGGACCTAGAGTGTCTTCCTTCTGGTCTATGACATGCCGTACTAGCGCAAGATAGCTGTTTTAGATATGACTTGTTTTATCTTTTGCAGGTAAAATAGTCAATATTTAACCAAAATGCAACTATATTATCTTTACATAACTTTTTTTGTTGTATGTATTGCTAATCTTGGAGCTGACTACACATACGTAAAGCCATCAGTCTTTATAAGTTATCGCTATAGTTACATACGCCCCCTTCCAAGGACAATTTGTGTTATTTTCTGAAGATTTCACATATGTTATTCTTAAAAGACTGTATTTGACCAAATATGTTCAACATCCATTTATTTTTCTATATGAGACTAGTACAGTTCATAAATGCTGCCCACATGTATGTGTTTCTATAGATATAAGGTAAGGCTGCTTTTCCTATAGGAATCACGGTTTTTCCATAGACTTCAGTGCTAAAAAAAGGTATTCATTCCAAACTGTTGCAAGTCAGAGATGACTCAGAGAATACTGAAAATAGATTTAACATATTAAATGTTTAACCATTATATATTTAATTAAGAAAGCAGAATGACAGATCTGTGTCATTCTTAACTTTCTCGGGCCATATGTTGTATACTTGAGATTTTATTTATTTTAAAATTTATGAACATTTTCAATAATGAATCGATTTTACTTTTCATTATATTTGAATATTTGTCACCAAATTTCAGCTTTGTTACCGTGTATTAAATTAAATAGCTAATTCATAACATATGTAACTTTCCCAAATGTAACTATATTATGTATTGCTAGCAATTGTTTTATGGTAATTTGCACTCTTTTTACAATGTATTGATGACAAACTTCAGCAATGCATAAACAACCAAGAGAATTACGAAGAAATAAAGATTTGGCATGTTTAACATTTGAGAAATAAATATTTATTTAGAAAACAGAAGGACGGATGCGTGATGTGTGTTACTTAGTCTGGCAAATCTGTTATGGATAATAATTACTACTTTTTATTAACATATACCCCTAAATTTCAGCAATTTTATAATGTATTAATTCAAATCATTTACTTGTAACTTAATTATATTAATTCAAATAGCTCAATTATAACATATTTCTTAATTGGCAATATTTCGACTTTAAAAAAATGTAAAATTAATTTTAGTAAGTTCATTCCAAATTACTGCAAGTTATATATGTCCCAGAGAATTTAGAATGAAGACTATTCAGAGATGAATCTTTCTCACCTCTTATACAGCACGCGCAATTGCTCAAGCAAGAGGTTACACTGGACACAAGCAATTATAATTCTTACATGTGTTATATTGCTGGTGCATGAAGTTACCTGGGTACAAGCAATTTATTACTTCGTACATGTGGTGCATTGTTTACACTATAAATAACATTTGTCTATTTAAAATTTAAAGAATAAAGTTTACTTTCCAAACCTCCAACTAGTGAACGGTATCTTATGTTGATTTACATAAATACGCAGTAACAAACTTTTCTTGTGTTGAATAAGTGGGGGTGGGGGATACTATAGGTCTTTTTCTTTCTACAGAATAAATATAAATGCAAGCATTTATAAGCAACATTTATTCCTCAAACTTCGTACTTATGATGATTTCTATGTATACAGTTGTATTTCTACCTCGTCAATGTAACAGTTACACACACACACACACACACACACACACACACACACACACACAAATATGTACAACAAGGTAAGGAATACATACGATGAAACATGATGCTTAATTGGAACCCAACTGGTGGGAGTCTACCATCACAACGATCCTTGTGCGCAATATTTGGATTCCTATCGATTGGAAGATGATATCATGGACTTTATGAGAAGAAACTCTTTGTTCATAAATATGAAATTTATAAAGAGATTTATAAAGAGCTGGTTCCATGATGCAAGGACGATAGTATGTGTACTTTGTTTATGTACATATTCTTGCGTTCCTATTACGCCTACGACATCTACGGACTTATTTTAGACTATATTTTCTTAGAAATGATGAAAAAATTAGGAATCTGGTTTGGTGATCATTATGGATGCTTTCTTTATGGATTATGTTTCTCTGTTGTTGCTTTTTGGTTCAGAAATGTACAGTACAACAATGAGAAAACACTACTGTTCTCGATGATTAAAAGTCAGGTCTTACTTCTAAACGTTCTTAATCTGATAAATACGCTCGTTTCTAACTTGGGGATACTTTGGAATTGGAGATCAATGATGCCAGTTTTAGTCTGCTGATATGTAGCACCGACTATAATCAAATATCCTCTTACTGTAGCGCCCGGATTGTTAGATGATGCTTGCACGAAAATGGATAACATCTCCCTACGGTCCAGGATAACACCCAACGACCATTTTCAGTCACCCACAGCTCAGAAGCAGATAGACTACTCAGTCATTGCCAAACAAAGTATGTGTTGTTTGTCCGAGTATTAAACTGTTTAATCTCTCATGAAAAAATGCCCCTCCACCCTTGTCCGTTTTATGTGTGATAGACTTAAATGTATAAAAAATATAAATGCTATCAGTGTGTGTGTGTGTGTGTGTGTGTGAGCATTCCTACCCTTTTTCACTCAATTTTGACTCCATAGAGCTATAACAGTAATCGCCAGGGATGTAGTGTGTTTAGTTTGTTTAAACGGTTTGTAGGGTTAAGGATTTTAGTTTTTTGTTTACAAGAATTTGGATTCTATTTAACCTACATGCTTTACAGCATGCTTGTTACTCCTCTTATAGCCGGCATGGATCTGAACAAAGAGAGACAACCTCAAAATCTTTCGTTCCACAAGAATATGTGTGCAGACTACCTCCTTTCCAACAGGAGGAATCAATTTTGAACTCCTCAAGTCTTTTCTTTCACCAGTAACTGATTTATTCCAAAGGAGTGTCATTTACCATAATATGATAAATTGTAATATTATGTGTCCTTTACAATAATATGACAAATTGTAAAATAATTACACATTTTCCGCTAGAAAGCTATATTAATGCAAGAGAGACTACAGTAAACACTAACAAATAATAAACGATACCAGTGATAATAATAATGTTGTTATTGTTGTTAACGCCATTTTGCAGCACAAGATAGGCTATACATGGCGGCCAGTATTAATGGTGGAGGAAGACCCCCGGAAAGAATCACCGACCCACGAGAAGCTACCGGCAAGTTTTCTCACATACCCACACTGGCCGAATCCGAGATTCGAACCCACGCATACAGAGGTGAGACGGAAGTGATCCGTAACGGAGAGCGCTTTAAACCACTCGGCCACTCGATAATAGAAGAAGAAGAAGAAGAAGAAGAAGAAGAAGAAGAAGAAGAAGAAGAAGAAGAACGCATATACACGAATCCCCTTTCCAACAGAAGCACATGTGAATGAGGAAATATTACTGCAATGTACTTACTGGTTAAGATGTGTCAACATAAGAAGTTTCAACAATGTTGAATCAGAGTTTTGCTAGTCAGCCATAACGTTAAAGATGCAGAGGATATAAGAAACAAATTACTAAATTTGCAAACATCACTCAAGCGTGCAAATTAGGACATACTAACCTAGTTTGGATTAATTAGGTTACCCTATTTGAGATGTATTCAGATATGATTTTTCATTTGCAGGTTAAACAGGATCCAAGATATCAAACACGTAACGAACGAATAGCTGAAAATACATAATTCCTCCACGCGCTAACATTAGGATCGCAGCCACCTAATTTTCGTATTACCGAACTGTTTTCATTTATTTGCATTAACGTAGAATTTTAGTGAATGAGAATGAAAGAGCGTCCAAGATGAGAACGTGAGGATTGGATTACTAAAAATACAAAACTCACTCAAACAGGAATATTAGGTAACAGTGACCTGCGTGTGAATGGTTGTGTATTTTGTGTTTTCGATGAATCTACATGGACTCGCATCACAAATGTAGTTCTAGTCTTTTTTTTAGAAAATTTTTTTCCTCTCTCAATTTGGTGGTAATAGAAGAGTTATATTGATGCATTTTTGGTAGGGATTTAAAGGTAATTATTTATTCTTGAGAATATGAGCACAGAGCATGAGCATATTGGCGACAGTGCACATTGAGTAATAAGGCCTTGGTGATCATCCGGAAGTGAAATCTGTGTTCTTTTTACATGCTGTTCTGTTTACAGTGCAGCCACTCAAAAAAAAAAAAAAAAATCCCGGTGAACCTTCTGACAAGAACTTTACCGTAAAGTCATCTTTGGAGGTATTTTAGATTAGCATATGATTTGTATTGATTTTGTCACACAGTTGAAAGGTTAGTACTGATAAATATATGTAGAGAATATATAGTAAAATTAATTGTGATGTATGTCCACATGCCAATATTCACAAATTAAATGAAAGATGTTCAGATATATTGAGAGAGTACAGATGAAAATATATGTCACTCAAAGTATACATATTACTTCAGAGTGACTTATTTTTGGTATGACAGATTTAAACTCCTTGAAATGCATCTAGGTACCAGTTTTCATAAGCGTAGGAGACATGTGGTCCACGTTTTAAAGGGCATTACGAATGAATAACTGAAAATACAAACCTACTCAAGCGTGGAAAATAAGTTACAGTAACCTAATGTTTGTATTACTGATACTCTTTCCTGTGTTACATATAGGCCTAGGTGGCTAAAAAGGATATGATCATTTTGGCTAGCTCAGGGTCGTCGATCCACTTCATTTCACACTAGCAGAGATAATGAGTGAACTCCAATATTAAATGAGAAAGCTAAAAAAGAGCAAGACCAGGAAAGAAAATATATACAGTACGGCCTTTGTCATGTGGACCATCAGTTTAAGTGGTTGTATTGGTTAAGTGAGTACTTGATAAAACGTGTATAACATTATTATAAAAGGAACAGTCACAGTACAATGAAGACAGCAGAGTTAAGGTGGCAAAACTAGAGTCGCCCGCAGAGTTATTTTCGGATGGGGTGGGGGGAGCTTGTATTAGTCATCTATTAAGTAATACAGATGTATGCTAAAATATGTGTAGAGGTGAAATGGGAGGTGGCACCCTCTTACTACTAAGTGCGGCCGCCCATTATCAGATATATCAAAGTGAATAAGATTGTTTCATTTTGTTCTTATAACAAGTGTATTAAGTACTATTTTTTTTTTCTTCTTTAAATTTGGACAAATTTGGAGGTCAGTGAGAACTATGTCCCCTTCCATTGTGAGATTCTCTGGGTTAATCTTTAATCGTTTCTTCCCATATATCTTATCCTATATATAGATCATGTGAGTTTGGTTCTGAGACTTTGTTTTATTGTTGACAAGATGTGGGGTTTTTTTTCTCCCAATAATTGAAGTGCACTGAGTCACCAACTGAATGACTCTCGATGATGTCATCTTGTACATCTTTAATATAGTTCATTAAACTAAAGTTATGTCCCCTGACTCTTTGTCACTGCGAGCGCGCCACCCACCTATAGGAAGCAAAGTACATGAACAATACTGTCAACAGCTCAAGCGTTGTATTTATGTCTAGGCTCGCGGAAAACACCTTTGTATCTATTCCGGACTTTACCCTGTGATTTCCACTGGTGACATTCATAAAGATAAAGATATAACAACAAGGGGATTTATATAGGAGGCAGATTGAAGAAACTTTTGGTGAGATATAACTTGTGAAAGTTGGTTTATTTCGTCAGACACCGTTCTGTAGAGAGAAACAGTATACAGGTAAGTTGATGTATGCAGTTCATATCTCCTTTATCTGTGTCTTCACTATCATATGTGCTTTTTTTTCTAGGGGACATATGACTGTTCACAAGCACTAGTACGACTGACTATTCTGAAACGAAATGACAACTTTACTCCACAGTGACTTTTTTTTTTTAAAACTACATACACAGCTGTCTTTGTGTGACAGCTGTAATGGTGAGTTGATGCCCGTTGTTAAAAATGTGACGCCGATTATTTAAAATGTGCATTGTATGTACTAACTGAACTCAAATTACGAAAACGTAAAATTTTCATAAGGCTTTTTGTCAGCAAGATCGTACAGCCAATAACCGATCGAACGCATGTCAAGGAAGAATAAATTTCCCATTAAATCTTATGAATGATCCCATTGTTCGTGTTACAAAATCAACAAGTTGATCATGTTGCCTTTCGTGTCACGTGAAGAGTCAAGAAGTAGTTAAGCATAGGATATTATCACAGTTGGTGAGTATTTATCTAACAGTTTGCCTAATTATCTTGCGTTTCATAATATAATTTCATGACGCGATAGTATCTACTCTTATAAGGTCTACCAACAAACTTACGTACTTGCTGGAGCACATGTCTTCAGGTGTCCACCTAGACCAACAAATTGTTCTCCGCCTTTTTTTTTTTTTGTTTGACTGGCCAGTCAAAATAAAAAAAAATTTAAAAAAAAGTGGAGAACAATTTGTTAGTCCATTGTCCGCCCACCTCAGCATACTCAATCACCTACACACTGTATGGCACATACGTACACTCCTTTTACTCTTGTTACCTTGAAGTAATGCTCACCTACCAGTCGTTCCGCACTATCGACCGATTGAGTTAACTACAGAACTGCTTACTTTCTCAGCGTCCAGTTCCATCCTACTTATCAACATGTATACATACAAAGCTGAAAATGTCACAATATTCTGTTCCAAACGCTAAGTAAATATTAGCTTTAGTTTCAGACTGCTTACTCTACAAACTCTACCGTGACTGACCCCCCCCCCCGCGTATAAACAGTGTCAAAGACATATACAATGTATATATTCAGCATATTCAATGAGATTTGGAAATATATTTTAAACGGCTTCCATTACTAGCAGTTTTTGTCTTAGAATACCTATTATTTCTGGTAATCTTTAAGGGATACCATCTGTCATGTGAACGTGTTGATATCCATACACAAAGTAAAAAACATACCTGAATTGCATCAGTTCCCTATTTTACGAATGATATTTGTGATTTAAATTGCTGTAATTTCAGTATTACCTACCGATCTACTTATATCATGTAAAACAAACGTTCGCATTCGTAACCTCTGTCGCAGGAGCCCCGAGTGGCCGAGTGGTCTAAAGCGCTCTCCGTTACAGATCACTGCTATCTCACCTGTCTGCGTGGGTTCGAGTCTCAGATTCGGCCAATGTATGTGAGAAAGCTTGCCAGGTTCTTCCTCCACCAGTAATACTGTCCGCCATGTATATCGTGCACTGAAAAATGGTGTTTTACCCTACAACAACAACTTCGGTACGTAGTCGTTTCTGACTAAAGTTTATAACAGTTATGTTTGCACTAAGTAGAATTCTTATCGACCATCTAATGATCCAATTATATACCTCATCGGGAATACATGTACATGTCTGCATTTTTACAGCGCGGTAATCTAATGACACGTATAAAATGCGTTCCGTGTCATTTAAAAGTTTTCCGGACTCTATATTCTATTAGATTTCAAACATTAAGACCTACTTGTTTGGTTGATGCGTGTACTTTACAAAGATTTTGAATCACGTTGCTTAATTGACTTCTCGACAGATTGTTCCACATTCTGCCCATTAATTAGTAATTATATTACAACCAATAAAGATAAAGCCCCCCCCCATTAGCATATAAGCAGTAGGCCATCGGAGCGGTGATATTTATTTGCAATGGTGTATGTTATTTTGTGAAAAAGCATATGTGACCCGCTGGGTTTTAAGCAACTCTACACGTGGTGAAATAAAACTGAGTCAATCCAGTGTATACTGCTTGTTTGTAAATATATTACCAAAAGCTAGTAGTTACCTAGCGGTTAGAGTGTTAGCCTCGGATGCTGTAGGTCGCGGGTTAGAAACCCATGCAGAGTCATACCAAAGGCTTATGAAAATGGTACTGACAGCTTCCTCGCTAGGCGCTCAGCATTATGAGATTAATGTTAGGACTGGTCGGGTTGGTTTTTTTTTGTTTTTTTTTTTAGTTTAACGTCATTTTTCAGCACACGATAGGTTATACATGGCGGCCAGTATTATTGATGGAGGAAGAACCAGGGACACTCCCCTCCCCCGGAAAGAACCACCGACCCACGGGAAGCTACTGGCAAGCTTTCTCACATAACTACATTAGCCGAATCTTAGACTCGAACCCATGCAGACAGAGGTGAGAAGGCAGTGATCCGTAACGGACAGTGCTTTAGACCACTCGCCCCCCCCCCCCCCCCGGTCGGGCTGGTGTCAGGATAATATGACCGGATGGGACATCATGTTACATGTCTGCAGCATGATGCCCAGTGCAAGACATCACTATAAACTGCCACACTGGGGACATCGTAACGATATGATTAAAAAATTGTTAAAACTACGTTAAAAATCCAAATCACATACGCACATAACAACAACAATTAATCTGAATATTTTTGAAAAAGATAAATCTTTTAAATAGGTCCGAGCAGTCAAGATATCGATGCATCCGTGTATTTATGACAACTTTTGGCCGGTAGTAATAACACCGCATTACATCGAGAATAGGGAGTCTGAGTGGCCGAATTTTCTAAAGTGTTCACCGTTCCGGATCACTGTCATCTCACATCTGTCTGCGTGAGTTCCGAGTCTCAGGCTCGGCTAATGTGGGTACGTGAAAAGGCTTGCCTGTAGCTTCTTGTGGGTCTATGGTTCTTCCATGTATTTTGCATGGTTCTTCCTCCACCAATTATAATGTCCGCCATGTTTAGCCTATCTTGTGCTGAAAAATGTTAAACCCTATAACAACAAAACTAAAGATTTTTCGCATCTTGCATTCGTGAATAAATGAAGTTTTACATTTATTGAATTAACCCAAAATTTCGTCAGTTTCTTGTCTTAACTTTCCCAGTGGGTAAGAACTCTCATTCACTTGGCCTCGCATTAATCTAGTCGACCTTTCCACCCAGTCCAACCACATTTTTCAGTATTTTACCTCTCAGTGTCGCGCAGTTTCTTGTCATGTACCGTCTAGACTCGCTTATGTGTCAAGCTGTAAACAACAGAGATTCTGATCTATCGTAGCATAATGTGCCTTCAGATCGGGATCATGTTATTTGTTTCGACGATTGCTCCTACTAAACTGCACAGACCCAGATCTTCAGACGCAATATACGACGCCCAGGTCTGGTTCGGTGCAGTTTGAATATGGACTTGTCGTGTAAGTGAATCACACGTTAAGCATTACCCTTCCGTTCATGTTATTTGTTTCGACGATTACTCCTACTAAACTGCACAGACCCAGATCTTCAGACGCAATATACGACGCCCAGGTCTGGTTCGGTGCAGTTTGAATATGGACTTGTCGTGTAAGTGAACACGTTAAGCATTACCCTTCCGTTCTGGTCTGTATATGTGTATTTTGACACCAATCGATCATTATATCCTTTAACTTATTTTCATTCATATCATTGTATGGTCCTTTTCATTGTTATATAATGTATATTTACTCTTTTAAGAATTACTGCGCTTGATTTGATTTCAGTGGATTTTCAATACTTATTTCTTCACACGTTACACAGGAATTGTGTGTTACGCCAAAGTTCTTGTGTAATAATTTGTGCAAATTCGTATTTATTGAACATGGCAATAAAAACAGACAGGACAAGTGGTTTTCTTTGTACAGAGCACAAAAATGAAGTGGATAAAAAAAAATTGCGTGCTTTGTACCGCGACCAGGAGTTAATTGTAGAGAAATAAGAGCTCTCTGGAATCGTGCTGTACTTGTATATTCCCAATTCCTTAACGAGGCTGTATAGCACCAGGTGTCACTGTATCACTTGTACTATAACTGATAATGGTCCCAGTCTTTGGGTAAAATCCACATAAATTGTGTTGATTGGTTATGTTAGTTCAATAGTTTAATCTAGCGGGAAACAACTGTCGGAAACCACTTGGCATTATGTATACTGGTGAAGATTTGATATGTGGGAATGGATGTACACGTATATAAATCTTTAAATTTACATGAACACGGAAATGCTTGCTTAAAATGCTAATTGCAAACGAAGTCCTATAATCAGAGTTGCTTGTCCTTGTGATGCCATCGTTATTATGTATCTGCGATATTTACTCGTATATTGTCACATCTTGTTGCAACACACATACGCATACATAACTGCTTCGTGCAGATCCATTGTACGGTAAATTGTGATTCAGTGTCTCATATTTGAAATCAACAGCAATCCTAGACAAAGTAATACCATGCCATATTTTGCGTCATGTCGCAAATTTTACAGAATGTAAATATTTACTGAATCCAGCCCCCCCCCCCCAATAAATAAATAAAGGCTGTACGTTGTGCATCATGGGCATAATCCTGTATTATACATTGCACTATTTTGCATTTTTGCATAATTATGTATTGACTCCTCAAACTGAAAAATTTATTTGATAAGAGTGTTTCTCGTCCATTTTATATTGGTATCGGATATTGCATTTACTGTTTAGATAAAAATGCCTCCTGTTAGATTACTTTTGATATTATGGCATTGTTAGGAGCAAATTATTAAAGCACACTAAAGCATCTTTACATTGTGATAAACCGTTTTAAAATTGTACACTTTGTACGACAGAAAAATGTGGGCATTCCTTATAGAAAGAGCCTGCACCAATGCGACCATAACGCTGTGAGGGGGAACAAGATATTTTAAACGGCTTCCATCACTAGTGGTTTATTTTCCCTTAGAAAACCTATTATTCATTGTAATATTGTAACTACCTCTCTGTCGTGTGCACATATTCGTAGTTCAAAACTAAGTTTGTTTGTTTGTTTATTTGTTTGATTAGGATTTTTGACGTAGCTTTAACAATTTTTCAATCATATCGCTATGATGTCTGCAGTGAGGCAGTTAAGTACCCGATTGTTATCATCACAAAGTACGAAACAGCACGCGATGTAAAGAACAGTAAACTCCCTTGTTGCTAGTAAATTGTTGCGAACACATGTGCATAGCAGCACAGCGTTGTCTCGGTTACTTGGGGTTATCATGTCTGAACATAATGTTATGCAACCAGTACCTTGTCACCTTTCAGAAAAGTTACAATTATTTTTATTAAAAAAAATATGCAAGTTTGTGAATATATTACAAATAACTAAGTACTTGTGCCAAAACGATCGAGCAGTCACTGTGATTTGCGCTCAATCTAAAAAATATTTCCGGCTTAGTAACGTTGCCAGTATTTCTGGTTATATGAATATCTATTTAAGTTTTACCATTATTGAATAACGAAATAGTAGCTGCAATAAAACTTCCGGTATATTTATCCATTATTTTTTAAATTTTACTTTCTTGTTTTAATAAAATCTCCTAATTGGTCGATAATTGTTGTTCTTATCACACAGTGAAGAATAGTGTATATAGTACGGGTTTGGACTGGCCATATCATTCACTGTTGTCTGAGACTGGCCACATCATTCACTGTTTCTGAGACTGGCCAATCGTTCACTGTTGTCTATTTCTGAGACGGCCAATCATTCACTGTTGTCTATTTCTGAGACTGGCCATATCATTCACTGTTTATTTCTGAGACTGGCCAATCATTCACTTTTGTCTATTTATGAGACTGGCCATAACATTCACTGTTGTCTATTTATGAGACTGGCCATAGCATTCACTGTTTTCTTTTTATGAGACTGGCCGTATCATTCACCGTTTTCTAGGTGTCCCGAGTGGTCGAGTGGTCTGAAGCGCTCACTGTTACGGATCATTGCCATCTGACCTCTGTCTGCCAGGGTTCGAGATATGACTGATTTTTTATTTTAAAGCTACGTTAAAAATCCAAATCACACACACACGTATCAAATTATTCATTTAAACACCCCGGGCGTGTTACCTGCACTGGGCAAAGGTATCGTCTGTCTAGGTGACGTTTTAATTACAGTACGGTTTCACGCCTCGCGTACCGTAAGATAGATCCTACTTCAATGACCTACAGAGGGTCACTGTGACTTGATATCTCGTGTTCTGAGCCTAATACATGTAAACTTTGGTATGTATACAACTTGCAGAGAATGTAGATACATTTCCATACCTGTAGTACATTCACGAATAACAATACCGTATGATCCAGATTTAATGCAAATACGACGTTATAGAGCAGATATATTTTAGAAGTTATGTTTTGACACAGTGATTGACGAGGATTAACCATCAGCAGTGGATCAGGTAGGTAAAAGCATTTACACGCACTCTTGTGCATGAATTTAGTATATTGTACCTTTTTCTTAGGCAATCCAAAAGAGAGTTTAATCCAACCAAAAGAAAGTAGTGTTTCCTTTCTGGTGCACGCCAAATCGTCACATTAACTTGGTATTCTGAGCCATTTAGCTATTTTGATTTGGTGTGCAGCTTACTCGAGTCGTCTGTATATATTGATTGATACTTACTAATGGAATTGATTATATTCATTACACAAGTTCAGCTAGTAGTTACCAAACAATGCAGAGTTAGGTCACATATTTTATTTATTTTTGCAAGCAATTTTAAACATGGAGGCATCCACATTTGCTAAATCAGCAACATTTCCCAAAAGAGAACCCGTTTTGTTTGAATTTAAAAGTCTAAATTTTCCCAGGTGAGCCTGCCAATTGACTGTCATAATTTGACCGTATGTTTATGCTGAGTAAACCCATGTATTTTTTGTTCTTCGTTGGTTATAATATAGTAACATTATGATTTAGTGTGGCGATGTTAGCTTTGATTCACTTGATTTACTCTTATCCATATTAACTGCAAGCAAAGCATGGACCACCATTCATGTGTCTTTTCAACATCTATGTTGAATGTTTTACCAGATAAAATTTAATTATCCACATAATATTGTATCACCTTGATAGTACATTGTTGATTGTTAATGGGGGAAAAATGAAAATAGACAAAAATCTAAAATGGACCCATGTTAGCTTGCCTCCCCTTGGTTCCTATGAAGTGCCGCTCTATCAAAGAGATTATATTTTGTAATATATTTTGCTCGCTTCAGCTTTTTGGTTTGGTTTATGTTAGTTTTATTTTTGGTTTTGTTTTTCCAGATTTCACGATACTTTTGCCAACACGTATGATCTGTCGCCAGACATAAGCCTGCCTGTGCATAACTGAGGATTAAGAATTTATAAGTCGTTGTTTTCATAACATAAGTTTCAGATCTTTGTAATTTTTGCTGAAAATCAATATTGTTTAGATTTAAAGGAAGCCTTAGTGCTCAGCATGGGCGAAAGCCTTTCCTATTATCAAAGAACAAGGCCCTAATCGCCTTGCCTTCGGCTACGCAGAACATTGCATTGTATGTATCTATTTGGTTTACAACTAGATACACAGGGTGGAAAACGGATTTTATTATTTGAAATTATATAATGTGTCACAAAAATGTTAGCTATTGTAGAAACTAAAGATCTGAGACTACAATTTTACGCAGATGTTTTTAAAGGTGCATGGAGAACTTGTCTTGTTAGAAACCGCCCCATGGAGAACTCGATCCAACGGATCTCACAACTGTAGGGTTTGTGAACGCTTATTGTATCCATTTATTTAACAACCATCATACATAATTACCTTAAAATCAGAAACATGCATTAAAATATTTGAGAATCTGAAATTAGAGTATGATTTAAGTGGCTAGTGTTAGGACTGGTCAGCCTGGTATCAGGATTATGTGACTGGGTGGGACATTATGCCACATGTCTGCAGAATGACGCCCCAGTGCTGGTCATCACTATAAATGTCACAATGTTGACATCGTAACGCTCAAATTATTAAAGCTACGTTAAAAATCTAAAAGATATAAAGACTCGTAAACGGAGGCTGTGGATTTTACATTTTCCTAAAATAATCACATTTTGAACGACATCCTCCTATCACTAAATTATAAACGAGTGCCGTTCATATTCAAACATACGTGAAAGAAATATCAAGAGTCGTACTTTTAGCAATTAATACCTACTCGCCATTAAAACGGCGACATGCATCAAAACAATATTTGAAAATCTCCGACAACGTTCCTGAGGCCAGCTTTGAACACGAACGTCAGCGAATCCCTGATCCGTATAAATATTACAACTACGATATAACAGATAGCTTAAAATATTAATATTTATTCTGTATGATTAACTGTTGGTCTAAATAGTAAACATGGCATCTTCTGTGCGAGAAAACGCGAGACTGATCTTGACATTGACTAAGTGACACATTATACATTAGATGAAAGAAACTGTAGCCAGGTATGCAGAAGAGGAATGCACTACATGTACACCTTAAATAAAGGTGTTGATACATGTATTACGACGAGATTGCATAGTTTAAAACTTACAGAATCTAAATCGTAACGAACTGACCACGACCTTTTGTAGGTAGGACCTCGCATCGAGTTACTGTAATTCACTAGACAACAACGTTCAATAAAATTTCTTATATCTTATATCCTTCTCTCAACTGTATGAACTTGCCCGAATCGAATTTCAATGTGTCCTGGGCACTTGAATAACACGTCCCTTCTCCAGAATAGAGCAATATTATTGCAGTGCCAACCCACACATCCGACTTTACACTTCTGTTGTGCAATATAGTAATATTCCCCCAACATTGATTTTGGCTTTGCATCCACAGACTATTTATTACCCAAATCTCCCCCGGATAATTACTGCGGATGCCTATATATACACCCGGTTTCTAACGAAGAGTTTACCTTTTCTTTATAAATTCTTTGAAACTGCAACTTAGATACTGAGACAAATACATGTACATTGATATATTTTCAGAGCATGTGGATTCCTTACATCGTATAATGAGGTCAATTAGGTTTGGATCAACGTTAGTTTGTTGCTTGATTGGTCATTCGTTTCTTCTTTTTTTCTGTTTGTCGATTGTAGAACGCATAATAGTGGCAGAGTGAGATAAAGTGGTAGCTTTTCCGATGACGGCTTTTATGGTGGCGTTAAGACGTGCTTGAAGCTTTTGTTATAATATTTCGTATACATATTGGCTCAACATTTTATTTCTGATTGATTGCGTCACATTCAATTTACTGTTTTGTTACACATCTTGGATTAAATGTAAGAAAAATGGAAAAGGGGTTGACCATGTCAACTGACTAAAGGAAAACAGTCGCATGTTTTAAAAAATAAATTTGTGTGCAGATTGCTTACCATTTCCCTTCTCAAGTGCCCTCTGAAGTATGCCGCTGGTTACCCTATCATACGGACGATACCAAATCACCTCAGTGAAACTGTGTAAAATAAGGATGATTTACTACGAATTCTGGTATGTAACGCCACTGAAAATCGAACCAGTGGTTGGAATGGTGCAAAGTAAGCACAGAAACCAGTAATATTAAATTCTGGTGAGAGATAGAGGTAACGATAAAGACTGAGAATCTAGGTTTTAGTTGATACTTGTTGATGTATCATCATTATCGTCGTCGTCGTCATCAGCATCATCATCATTTGATCATATCCATCTTTCTGTATGGTTGTGAAACGTGGATGCTCACATCAGATATACAAAGAACGATTCAAACCTTCGAAATGACATACTGCCGCAAAATCTTGGGTGTCTTCTACATTGACTGTAACCAACAAAGAAGTCAACAACACTATCCAACGAGCCATCGGATCCTATGGAAGCATAAAGACCTCTTTAAAAAAAAGCGTAAACTGAAGCCTCAGGATCACCTGGGCTGGCAAAAACAATCTTGCAAGGTATAGCGCGAGGATGCAGAAGAAGATGCAGACATAACAAGCGGTGGGAAGACAATATTAATGAGTGGACATGCATGGGATTTTGAGATTCCTAAAGGACAGTAGAGGACAGGGAAAGATGGAGATAATTTGTTGTAAAGTCAGCTGTGGTGCCCCAACGACCTCTATCTAGGGTTAAGGGACTGTTGATGATGTTGCTATCTGTTGTGCAAAAATTTGGTACTTTTAATTCTGCGTGAAAGATGACCTTGGAACGAATATTTAGTCTCCATTTTATTGTAGTTGGTCAGTATTATATTTTGTAATATTACTGTATTGTAGAGAAGAGTCAATAACAGGAGATATCAGCCCGTAACAGAGTCGGTTCATATAAGTCGACCCAGAACAAAGTCGGCCCATTACAGATTAGGCCCATATAAATTGAACTAAAACATTTTCCCATAACATACTTGGCACATTACGGAGTCGGTCCACCACAAAGTCGGCCTTGCGATTGATCTGGCTTCGTTAAACAACGTCAACGTCAGTTTCGGACCCAATTTTGTTTTGTTCGTGATCTCGTGTCCCTTTGTAAAACAATGTCAGTTTTTGACCCAATTATGTGATAGTTTGTAATATTGTATGGCATTGTAACACCTGATGGTATCGAACAAGAAATGTTTATACAAAACATCAAGGTCTGCCTTATTCTTCATCTTATATGGTTTCGTAACACATGTTGCTATTGAACGAATAAGTAGACATCAAGTAGACATCTGTTTTGGACCAAAATTTGTTGTGTGATCTCGTACGGATTTGTCACACATGCTATTACTGAGCAAGAAATATTTAATCCAGTAATGTTATTTATTAACTATTTAGTTAATCATACATGAGTTTGCAAACTTTGCGAATTTGATTAAGAGTGAGGTGCAGTCTCATTCTGTTGTAAATGTTCAACTGATATATCTCTGACCAGTCAGATTCACACGTGTCAACACGTCTGCAATGACTAATCGTAGAGCAGACACATGCTATCGTAAAACTCAATTAACAATTAACATGACATTTTCAAAATATTAATTATGCAGTATTAAACATAATTAGAATGGGATTAATCATTATTTCCCCACTATATTTATTTTGCAGAATAAATGACTGTTGAAAGAAACGTACAAAGAATATGCAAATTGAAAAGGCCGTTGAAGTAAGAACATCCGTTTACATTACTATTATATAAGTCAATGATCGAAAGGCCGATTGAACATATGATGGGTCGAGTAGGTAGTAGGCCAAGTTAGTTATGTGGACCGAGTACGCTATGGACCAATGTTTGTAAGCCACGCTATGGACCAATGTTGGTAGGCCGAGTTCTTCTGCTATGGCCGAGTTAACCCGTATCATTTTCATCTTGCTTATAAAAATGTCGCGAGATGACTCACTGGCACGTTCCTAAGGCATCCTAAAACAAGATCAACTATTAAATTAAAAATATTGATACTAACGGAAAGCTTGATTTGCGTTATGTTCGTGTGTGTATGTTTTATAACAGTATTTTGAATTTCAGTGGATTTATTTCGGCTTCTAAACACCATATAAACTGAACGTTAAATCTGCTGGCATTCCGCACATATGGCTGTTGATAACATCATTTGGGAACTATCTGTTGTGCATCATATTTTTTGTGTAAAATTGGAGCTGGACTGAACGTCTTGCTGCAACATTACATCTGAGATGTCCATTTAACTGAATGAGTCAAAACATATGACATGCATTTTTCTTAGGACGATTTACTAAAGCATACCCTGTTTGCAGTTCTGGTGGACATCTGGTTTTCTGTTATGTGGTTTGGAAAAAAACCTTTTTGTTGAACTTTGGTTCACTTAAAAAAAAATAGTGACATTTAATTGGACTCCGTCAATTCACTGACCAATCATATGTCGGGATTTTGAGTCAGGATTAAAGAGAATAAACGGTTTAGATCTAATTATTATTGTTATTTTATACGTAATAATATTTTGATTTTCATTTCAGATAAAATATGTACGGCATGGAGAAACTAACAAGCGTGTGTGGCTTGGGATGTAAGATGTTTTGGCCTTGGCACGAGGATAGTGAACGCCAATATGGTTTCATTCAGAAAGAAGATATGGAGGACATGATGGAGGGAGAGGTTCAAGACGACGAAGAAGGAAGAGAGGCAAGTGCCAGAACACCAATCGTTGTAGAGCCTCCTAAACCAGTCTGGTCAGATATGGAAATCTCGGCTCCCATCGTTAAGAACAGACAGATCACTCCCATCGTAAAGAACAAACACATCAGAGCTGACAGTTCTGAAACCTTAACTGTGAGTCCCAAGTTGGAAAACGGGAATGTCAGTAATCCATTGGGGAAAGCAAAAAGTGACAAAGACATCTCGAAAAGCCAGAGTAAGAAGGAAGTGAAAGAAATGGTACAAATGGTCAGTGTTGTGTGAAAAGGAAAAAAACTAGAGGCACTCCTAGTCACATCAGGGTAACATGTCTGGCAAGTTGAGTAATCATCGTTTGTTTCAGGCTGTTTATATCGAGTTGATTTTACTGACTGAAGCGTGCTGTTAACAGAAATAAAAATTATCAATTGTCATATTCAAATCAATAAATTTTATTATCACGGATATTTTAGGTGCCGTGTTTATGGACGAAAAAAAGTTTATTTTTTCATACTAACAACAGAAACTATTTATTTGAACCCAATGTTGTATGCTGCCAGATTATACGTTGTGTTTTTCTCGATCACGAGATCGATCAAATGATAAACATTGGTGTACATAATTTGATATATGTGTATCTTATGGCAGACAGTCAGTGATAACGGTTGTATTCATATCGAAATGGAATTTTAGCCAATTGCGGCTATTGTTTGAAATTAAATATTTATCATAGAGTTGATATGTTTAGTTCGAACATAATTTACCCTTTCGAAGGAAAAGAAAATAGCATAATTGCCTCTCTAAACGTCATTACTTAATTCAAAGCTTAGTGTTCAAACTTGATCGGACTTCGATAAAATATTTTATTGATTATAACCTATTTTCTAAACTGAATCAAAATATGGTACTTTTCAAATTTATAAGTTTGTAAAGATCTTTTAATTCGATATTTAATTGCAATCACACCAGTATTAGTCAAAGAAGAAACCAAAAATCACGTGATTTGTAAACATTTCTTATATTCATTTTATTGTTTGTTGGCAAATTTGTCAGTTTTATTTGAAGAAAAACGCCATATCTCAGGAAATTCTGGGACCCTCAGGATCATGCCTCGAATGTTCAACGCGTTGAATTCTAACATCTGCCGCAACATATCTTGTTCGGGCGCATTCCCATTCACGTGTCTTCCAAGTTGAAAAAAATATCAAGATTTTCTATGTACTACTGCTGCTTCAGATTTTCGAGGCATTATCCGGAATGTGTACAGATGTTATGAGATGGTATGAGAAGACAGAGATTTTTTTTCTTTTTATAATTTTTTTGTAAATATACATTAACCATTGTCAATTTTCTCAGCTGGTTCCTTTATTGAATGCAACATGTGTATCCTGGAAAGTAGATAGCTTTGTGAAATTTCCTATGTTAATGACTTCCTTAGACTGAATATGAATGCAAGATGATCAAATTTGGACTGCTATATTCTTTGAGAGAATGGAAATGTGGCATTGACGTAGGATGGAAATGTCGCACGTGTTGTTGTACAGTCATGATCAAATGTTCATGTACATTTATAATTTGTGTATTTTCATTTGTCAGCGGTATTATTGTTTACATTTTCAATTGAATTCATTGTGATGATGAACAGTTTTAATTAAATGAGATTTAATGTAATTATGCTGCAGTTAATGAATGGAGAAAATCAGTATGTCTGTTATGTATATCTTCATTAATGGCAGCATTGATACATTGTAGTGAATATCGTCCATTTCTTTCTCAAAAGGTGTACATTTAATATATGTTGGTTACGATTGGAGTGTAACTCATTCTTGATGGATAGCCACTATCCCCGCAGATTTTAAGGTTGCAGAACGTAAACATTCATAAAGGAGATAAACTATATAAGTAAAAATATGCAGGTAGTTTCCGTATCCAATATTGCCGTTTTAAATTAATAATTCGCTTTCAGACAAAAACCCAAGTAAACTGAATATTGGTACTTACGGGAAATAAAACCCAACTCCCTATGTAGAAATGAGGTAATGCCGAAGGGCCCTTTCTGAGCATGAGAGAGGCCCGGGCGAGTTTGAGGCCACTAGGCCTTGGTTATAAGTGAAATTAAGAGTGCAAAACAAGCCCATATAATTTATTATATAAAGAATTAAGAGACAAGTTGTTACACAACGAAGTATACTTATTTATTTTTTAATTTTTTTTTTAAAACACCGTTCGACGCCCTGTAGGGTTTGAGGCCCGGGCCTTGTGCTCCTGCATCCTGGTTGGGTCTGCTGATGCATTTTGAGCAAGACTCCAACCCCACCCTATCCTGATATAAAAAAACAACAGCAACAAACATAGGATTTATCTGTATCAATCGGGTTGCTAATCTGTAGTTGTGTGTAAAATGTTAAGGAGTTTCGAAAGCAAATAGTTTTTTTTTAAATTTGTTTTTAATAATACAATTTTGATAATACAAATTGAGCTGAGCTATGAAAACTGATTTTGTAAAAAAAAAAAAAAAAAAAAAAGCGAAAATTCGACCATTATCGGCTTATTGTACTGTTGTGTTACAATGATAACATCGTTTTATACATGTAGGGGAACAAGGCCGTTCGCTACTTTTCTCTGCCAGGGTTCTTACCACTTTTTCTTTGCTAGGGACAGGTCTGAAATATCCAAACCAGCTATATATATATATATATATATATATATATATATATATATATATATATATATATATATATATATATATATATATATATATATATATATATATATATATATAAACACCACTTGTACGAAAAGCCTATCTAGATGGACCACGGAAACGTTTTTATATAATGTTGTGATTGTATTTCGTATCAATCGATACCCAAGCAATGGCAGTCTGTTATATCAAGGGAGGTAAACATGAGCGGTTTGTTTTCAAGGTAGCAACAACATATCAATGCTCTCCTGTGTAAGATGTTAACAACTTTGAAAATGTACTTACTTTTTGATACCGATATATTTATATACCTGTTCATTCTCATATTCGTCATTGTAATTAGTACATTTTGTACAGGCATAATGTAATAGGACATGCTTAAACAAAGACTCATCAAATTGTCATTTAATCAGAGCATACTTTTTTCTATACGCAAGTAATCTATATTTAGAGAGGGAGATTATGCAATATTTCAGTAAGGTTTGACTTGTATATATGAGTATACAAACTTGTAAATACTCATTCATGCTGTCTTTGATATCTGATGGTTGACTTTGTGTCCCCAACCATTCTGTTGAGGCAGTAAAATTGACCGTTTTAAATGCTTGTTATAGGTGACTACGAAAAGACTTTCATTTTCAATCTTAAAGTTAAAACCTAAAATGGAATTTATACCACAAGTGTTTCCCTTAACCACCTCTCTTCCAGTCCGTCACCTTGAAGAGGCCTTCTGTTTGGGCCATTTATTTAGTCCTGTGAATGGACATTCGTGTTTGATATAAATACATTTCTAGAAAAGTGACAGATTTATTCGTTTTACTGATCAGGATGTATATCAGGGGCGGTTAGGATGAGGGTAGCTCTTCCCCATCACAGCGTAACGGAACTCTTTCTTTACACTTAGTGACTAAAACTATGCCCTGCATACGCTTAGAACGCAGGAAAGTAAGAAAATTTGATCCCACCAACCCCAACCCCAACGATGGGTTCAGTCTAACAGACCACTCTGTTACTTGATTAATTACCATATTTTTGGATCCACCCTTTTATAAAAAATCATAATATTATGAAATCGCAATAAATACATTGTCTTAACACAGAAGACAGATCAGATTTAATTTTGCATTAAAAACTTTGTAGCCCTTGGATTTGTTGATATCAGAGCATATTTGGTAATACAATGTGTTAAATGATACATTGTTGCACGATAAATAAAGAAAATATTAACTCTTACAGTATATTACACATGGAAAGGTCATATTGATGTTCTAAATATAAATATAGCTTTATTTTATACAGTTTAGGGAATTGTGAGAACTTTTTTTTATAACTTACTTCGTATGATATTAATCAAGGTACGTCATTTTATTCATAAACAATTTTCATCAATATATTTCTGATATTTGTACATTGCAGCATTTTAATGTAATAAATGATGTTACTTATGTGCGTGAAACGGCAAGCAGTATTCCATTTTATTAGTCTGGCATACTTTGTAACAAACCTTAGTATTTTAATTGCAGATAGTTGTATTTCTGCGAATAAACATTTTTAAACCCAATTTTTTTCTTTGATATTCTGAGATTATTACCAAGTATGAAGTTTGGAATGTATACACGCATATTCTCTCTCTCTCTCTCTCTCTCTCTCTCTCTCTCTCTCTCTCTCTCTCTCTCTCACACACACACACACACACACACCAAGTCTGAAGTTTGGAATGTATGCAATGTATGCACACACATCTTATGTTAATAGTCACATCTATGTTTCTTTAAATAGTCACATCAATATTTCTTTTAATAGCTGCATCTTTATTTCTTTTAATAGTTACATCTGTTTCTTTTAATAGTCACATCTATGTTTGTTTTAATAGTCACATCTATGTTTATTTTAATAGTCACATATGTTTCTTTTAAAAGTCACATCTACGTTTCTTTTAATAGTCAAATCTGGGTTTATTTTAATAGTCACATCAACGTTTCGTTTAATAGTCACATCTATGTTTCTTTTAATAATCACTACTATGTCTCTTTAATATTCACATCTGTTTCTTTTATAGTCACATCTTCGTTTCTTTTAAATGTCACACCTATGTTTCTTTTAATAGTCACATCTGTTATTTTTAAGTCACATATGTGTTTAAATAGTCACACGTTACTTTTAATAGTCATATATACGTTTCTTTTAAAGGTCACACCTATGTTTCTTTAAATAGTCACATCTATATTTCTTTTAATAGTAACATGTTTCTTTAGTCACATGTTTCTGTCAATGGTCACATGTCTTTTAATAGTCACATCTGTTTCTTTTAATAGTCACATCTGTTTTTAAGTCGTATATGTTTCTTTTAATAGTTGCATGTTTTAATAGTCACATCTATGTTTCGTTTAATCGTCACGTGTTTCTTTTGATAGTCACATGTTTCTTTTAATGGTCACATCTTTGTTTCTTTTAATAGTCACAGCTATGTTTCTTTTAATAGTCACATGTCTTTTAATAGTCACATATATTTCTTTTAATAGTCACATCTGTTTTTAAGTCGTATATGTTTCTTTTAATAGTCACATCTTTTAATAGTCACATCTATGTTTTTTTTAATAGTCACGTGTTTCTTTCAATAGTCACATATGTTTCTTTTAATGGTCACATCTATGTTTCTTTTAATAGTCATAAATGTTTCTGTTATTAGTCACATCGATATTTCTTTTAATTGTCACATGTTTCTTTTAATGGTCACATCTTTGTTTCTTTTAATAGTCACAGCTATGTTTCTTTTAATAGTCACATCTATGTTTCTTTTAATGGTCACATCTGTTTTTTATTGTCACGTGTTTCTTTTAATAGTCACATCTGTTTGTTTTAATAGTCACTGATATGTTTCTTTTAATAGTCCCATCTGTTACTTTTAAAAATCACATCTGTTTCTGTTAATAGTCATATATACGTTTCTTTTGAATGTCACACCTGTTTCTTTTTATATCCACATTTGTTTCTTTTAATAGTCATATCTATGTTTCTTTTAATAGTCACGTGTTTCTTTTAATAGTCACATATGTTTATTTTAATGGTCACATGTCTTTTGATAGTCACATCTGTTTCTTTTAATAGTCACATCTGTTTTTAAGTCGTATATGTTTCTTTTAATAATCACATATATTTTAATAGTCACATCTATCTTTCTTTTAATGGTCGCATCTGTTTCTTTTAATAGTTATATATGTTTCTGTTAATAGTCACATCGCCTTTTCTTTTAATAGTGACATCTATGTTTCTTTCAATAGTCACATCTGTATTAATTAATAATCACATATTTTTCGTTTAATAGTCACATATATATTTCTTTTAATAGTCGCATCTATGTTTCTTTTAATAGTCACATCTATTTTTGTTAATAGTCACATATGTTTCTTTTAATAGTTTCATGTTTCTTTTAATAGTCATATCTATTTTTCGTTTAATTGTCACATCTGTATTTCTTTTAATAGTCGCATCTATTTTTTTTAATAGTCACATATGTTTCTTTTAATAGTCACATGTTTCTTTTAATAGTCATATCTATTTTTCGTTTAATAGTCCCATCGATGTTTCTTTGTAACAGTCGCATCTATGTTTCTTTTAAATCACATGTATATTTTAAAAGTTATATCTAGGTTTGTTTTAATAGTCACATCTGTGTTTGTTTTAATAGACACATCTATGTTTCTTTTAACAGTCACACATATCTTTTAATAGTCACATCTATGTTTGTTTTAAGTCACATGTCTTTTAAAGTCATATCTATGTCTGTTTTAATAGTCACATCTATGTTTGTTTAATAGTCTCATGTCTTTTAAAAGTCACATCTATGTCTGTTAATGGTCAAATATGTCTTTTAGTAGTGACATCTATGTTTCTTTTAAATGGCACATCTATGTTTATATTGATAGTCACATCTACCAGAATGTAGCGTGATTACGGGCACCTCTGTGTGTTTCTCTAACTCCGACATTCATGGCTAATGTGTGTGTGAGGTGGGTGGGTGGGTGAGCTTTAACGTCATAAATTAATATTACATTTGGAAACTGAATTTCGTACACATTCAAACAAGTTTATAATATCACCAAGGCGACAATCTGAAAAGCAGCCTTGATCCATTCCCGGATAAATGGGACACCCATTAATTTTACTTTGCATGGAGGTGGCCATATACACAGATGTTGCAGTGACTAGTTTGTATTTACTTATGCCAACCAGCAGCATAGCTGGTGAACAGAGGAAATGGTGGATAGAGAGGGGTGGGAGTGACACAAAGTCCAGTGGTTGAACAAAGAAATGGCGGCCAGACCAAGTTAAAAATATCACAGCAACAAATTACATGGAACCGTTGGAATGACCAACGAACAGTAATATAAAATATATGTGATACATCGTGATGCCTTTTTATGTACTATAAAATTTGAAATATCTTTATTCACGATGTAAACAACGGGATGGGTGGGTGGGAACAGATAAATATGGCGGTCAGACCATGTTGACAAAATCAGTATTTTAAAGAAAAAGCAAAAGCAGGTGTATATACTGTATATGGGTGATTGTTTGTTTTTTCTTTTGCCATTGCAATTGTTTGAATCGTTAAGTAAGAATTTTGAAAGATTCAGATACTTTTTCTTTTTCCATTGAGTGCGAAACGAAATTTTAGAGATTCAGAGGCTGTTCAGGCTGAATATTAGTTTTTTAATTTATGATCAAGCACCCCCACCCACCCCACCCAAAGTGAATCCCGGGCGCTTTAAAATGAACGCCCTTTGAGAGTCTAAAGAGGTCAGATAAGTTGCACTTGGTTAGTTTTTCTTTTAAATACAAGTTAATAACTACCTACTTATTTAAGAGTATGTCGTCTTTTTTTCCGGTGCGTCGTGGGTCACCCCCACCCCACTACATTAGCATATGTCGCTAACGCCGATGTTTTGACTCAAGCCCATGAAGTCGTTTTTCACCTGTAGATCAAACGTTTCTACACTCTTTCCAATTTGGCCACTGTCCCACTTAAGAATACTCGATTCAATAATTTATATTAGTATACGCTTACTGAACAGAGACAGACATTAAACATACACAAGCATTTAGACCGTATAATTTATTTCTCAAGTATTTTATTTAATGTAACATGTATATTTGTCTAGCGAGAGTACAATAATCAATGTTACCTGTAAATTCCAGCCATTTAACGTGACCTCCATTGGGAATCTCTGTGTGTTATTAATAGTATAGGTATTTTTAGCACAGTCACGTGACCAGTGTAATGATGTGAGTATGAGCGACATAACGTAATTTATTGTATTTGGAGACAAAAATCACGCTACGTTACTGTAATACCTTGTTCATCTGCAGACCTAGTGATCTGAAATAAAATCGTTGTAATAATAATCATGAAGGATTCTGCGTGTACTTTGGAATCTCACATAGTTAAATTAGCTCGACAGTGATTAGATGCAATTAAGAAAGAGGTATCTTCCGGTCTGTGATTCTGTAAAACAGCAGCAGTAACAATGACAGGATTCTTATGGAGAATTTACAAAAGGTACAGAACAAATATCTATTTAAATCAGTCGCAAAAGTCACTAGAGATCTTCTTGCTTCGTCGAAACAAACCCCATCATCAACCAGAAAATAGCAGAAGGAACTAAAACAAAGAGCAGAAAGAACTAAAAGAACCCGAAAAGATTCTCAAAGAGCTTCTAGCTATAAAAAAAAAGTTACTGCTCAACCAGAACTAGAACCTGCTTTAAAAAAAAACATCAACAAAAACACCCACCGAATTTAGAAAAGAAGGTTGTAAAATACTTAGAGAATATCCTATAGCGGTTGCTTCAGCCGGATTTCAGATTCGCAGTAAACTATTAGTTCCAGAGACCGCCAATGTCATTTAAAAAAAAACTGGAATCGTTTCGTGTTTCAACTCAGATTAATAGTGAATATAAGCCTTTAGCTGAATATTTTGAGAAACAGGTCAAAGAAGCTAGATAATCCCCATTACTTGGAGATATAATATTACCCAAAAGATTACAATTTGGACCTTCTCGTGTAGAAGATGAACCGCCTGAAGGAGCAACCGGAAGTGGCCTTGCCACTCGCATTAGTCGTCGTAGGAAACAAGGTGATAATATGATCGCTGAATAGCCGGTGATTCAAGATACACTTTGTCCTAACGACTAGAAATTTTGATTGGCGGAAGACGAGAATTCAATAATTCCCACTAAATCAGTGATGTAGCAGCTGATATTTGTCAGCGTTTATTTACCGGTAGCGCCAGAGACAGTTGCGTCTATCGGGCGCTAATACTGTAGTATCATCAATATTAGTAGGGGACCAATTTTCGTGGTTTTCATTGTTGGCACGAACCATGAATTTAAATCCCCAACGAAAAAAAAAAGCCACTTAGGATGACCCCCCCCCCCCCCGTTTTCTTACAGTTGTTCATTTCTAGAGATTAACACAGCTACTTGTTTTTGATAAATCAAGGTCTATACTGTAATTTGGTAATTAAATATTAGCTTTTACATGTGTTTGTTTTATTTTTTAAACCTTTTGAAGCAAGAATTATAAATCATTTTATATTGTTTCAATGCACAAGTTTGATAAGGTACTGAAGCCGATGGCTGTAATTTTATACTCACTGCCTTAAATCGATATGTGAGGTACGTAAGGATAGAGAAAAACTATAAGAGAGAAAATATAGAAAAAACATAAGGTATTCAAACAATAGTAATACTAAAAATGAAAGAAAAAAATACAAAATAACAGTATATACAATTTAAATTTAATACTTATTCAAGTCGATCCGTCATTCAACTACAGCTGTTGGCGTAATTACCGGCGATTACTCGTGAGTGATCAACTGAATCGGTGATAACAAATTACCATTATTATGCACAATGCCCAACTTAGATCTGAAAGCGTCGGGATGATCAATTAATTACCGCTTTATAAAGTGATCTATGGAGATGGACTCGTCGATGGTGTTCAAAGTTTATTCAAAATGATAGCCCCATAAGCTTTTCCGATACAAAACAATTTGAGATGAAAGCCATCGAAGTCGTTCGTGATAAGGCTATTGGCACTGTTGGTAATCTTGCTGGTAAAGCATTCGCAGCGGTCAAAGACAGACTCGCACGATTAGTATGACAAACACCACATCAGAATGTAAAGCATTCCAGCGGAAGCATTCCAGTGAAACTGCCTAGCACCAAAGTAAATATTACAGTAAAACTACCAAGTACCGATGTAATGTCAGCAAGTGTCAGCAAAATAATAGATCAAGCTGCAAATGAGCATTTCAAAGAATTAGCTGGACTGCCATCGCAAACAAAATAATCCACAGCTAATACAGAAAACAAAACATAACTGCAAACCTGATAGCGGATAGTGGTGTGGCCCGTCATCGTTAGCGACATTGATTGGTGTCAGAACATCGTTTAAGACACCAACAATTATAATAAAATGTTCAAACGTTTTCCAGCATTTGACAAGGACGTACCAGTCCTCAATGATGAATCAGTGCTTTATTATCAGTATTATTCTTATGATGAACGTGTGCAGATCGAGCTAAAAGTGCAGAATACAAGCAAATATTTTGTTCCCGACTAGGTATTGCCTGAGATCAAAGGAAAACTTCTGAGAACATGATACAGGATATGCAGTTCAAGTTTGAGTTCGTTTTGTTAATCAGGGTGTTATGGCATTATTTAACAGTGCTACGTATATGATCGATGGGAAAACCCCAATAAATCATGTCTGAAAAAAATGTTAATGTTGTCACGACAATATTAGGTCTGCAATTATACTCCGATGATTATTCACGGTTCGTCGGTCTGTCGATGATGTTCGCCAAGGACCAAGCTAACCACCCTGAGGATAGGCAGTATCTGATGATACAATTGATGCAGGTTAGTTCCGACGTTTCAGCAGCTGGAACGATACCACGAACCTTTACGGCTTTTGCGACACTACATAGTGTCAATCCAGAATTCAACCTGGGATTTTCACAAGACGATCAATGTTAAAGGGTATTAACAAAATTATCATGTGCAATTCCACTGTCTTACATCTTTATGTTCTGCAGAAATTGTCAGAAACGTTACTTTTGGTGCTAAACACAACATTGTTCTTGTCAGATAAGCCAACGACGACAATGCAACCTGGCGCCCTGTTGGTAATGCTGGTAAAGTAATACTGACAAAACATTCGTTGTGGATGCCAACAATGACACTATCACTCGTAGAATAACAACGGTTACTCTCTTTCATGGCCAATGGCGGCATGTCAACATTGTCATGATTGACAATGACCACAGATAGTGTCCAGAGTACCGTTCAGCACCACGACATATATTTATTGCGTTTCAGGATAACGCCAGAGGGTGCGAAACCTAGTTTTCCCGCTTGGAGCTTCTGAAGTCTCTCCAATGATAAATGGTCATCAAGGACCATCTGAAGAGGTGTTACTGAAAATCGTGAATAATCAAGTTGCACGTGCATATCATCGGTTGATGACGTTTGTGGGTCATGATCAG
Organism: Unio pictorum; assembly: GCA_030141615.1. Lineage (NCBI taxonomy): Eukaryota > Metazoa > Mollusca > Bivalvia > Unionida > Unionidae > Unio > Unio pictorum. The sequence continues at coordinate 28,043,102 of JARLTB010000044.1, forward strand.
AATGTTGATTCTGGTTTGCACATATCTCAGCGAGGTTTTACTTCGTTTTATCCGATCTATCATTTCTCGCTCAAACACCTAGATTTGCTTAGGCATGCAGTCGTTGAGATACATTTTCGGGCTCGCGTAACACCAGGTGTCATTGCTAATTACGGAGCAATCGTTCATATACTGTCAGATGTTGTTTGAAGGTGTCTATGGATGAATGAGGTTAATTCAGGCACCCGTAGAAAATATGTCATGTTAATTAGTTAATTCGTGATTTTATAATGCCACTCATTTTACTCTAACACCTGATCAGTTTAGAAAGCTGAATCAGCATGAGCGAAGAATTCTGGGACAAAATATCTCTGAAATCACTTTCATTGCAGGGCCCAAATAAAGTATGGATGACTGAACGTTAACTCAAACAATATAATGACTACAAGAAGTCAAGAACTGTTGTGAGACATGATCTTTCTGCGATGAGCGGAACAACAAATACCGGAGATATATTTCCTTTTCTAGAGGCATTACTAGGGTTAATTGCATAAGCGACTGCAGCTGTTGTATATGCAGCCGCCGCATTTGGTGCCGTTGGAACAGCTGCCTGTATAGTATTAAACAAAAGCAACATGACACGACAAAAACACAAAAAAAGGGACGCGGTCTATGATTACAAGGAACTCGGTATGGTCAATGTCTGAGACTGCCTGGCGTGTTTCATTAAAACTCCCCATGTCCAGTTTTGATTTACTTGATGGAGCTCGGCGATTAAGCACAAATTTCAGAGGTGTTTTCGTGCGTGATCTATTACCGGTAAAATCAAATCATAATGAAACAGGTATCATTAATCTCGATGGAAATTTCCGCTCTGGTACTCATTGGGTTACATAAGCGGTTCATCCACTAATTTGTATTCGTATGGATTGGCACTACTGAGAGAATATTTACGATATACTGGCTTAACCGATGACATACCAGTCTTGTATTCAATGTTACCAACACAGACAATAACGGATCCACCAATATGCGGTCAAGAAGTGCTTGCACTATTTAAAGTCATCAGTGCTGCTTATAAAGTCAAGCATGAGTATACTACTAGACAGCATTGTTTAAACCAGGTTAATATTTAACAATGGTAGATATTTATAGACGATCTGCTAAATGAAAGCCATAGGGCGTTATTGATATATCTAAATATGCAACATGAGTTGAGCTTGCTAATATTTTTGCGTCTCGCTGATGTTGACGCAAACGTGATTGTTGTTTTCCAGGATCAGCACGAACAGTTAAAGACGAACACTATCCCATTGACAGATATTATTCTCCGAGTTCCAGGCGTGACTAAACATAACTTAATGGTGTTTACTAAAACCAGTAAAATTAAAGAATCAAGGGATTCAATTCTAACAATCATGGTGGAGATTGCTGGACGTATTAGAATAACTGTACATATTGCCAGGGGTGTAATTCCCACGATTCCGCTCATAAAATGGTATACACATCGTTTGGAACGGAAACATGGAAACCGGAAAACAACATACTCAAACATATCGTAAGTTAACAGGATTATATAGGCTTTTTGTGTTTGGCCTTGCTAAATTTGAGATATATGTGAAAAGTTCACTTAGTCCTTTCGCCGATTGATTTTCGTAATCGGCTCAGTGGAGTTAAATCATAATATCGAGAAAACATTCACACTGGTTTCAGAAGAAGAAGTAAGATCCATGATATATTAGTAGGTTATGAAATTCTCCACGGCAACACCTCAATTGATTAATTAGTATAACACATAATGAATCCCACACAATCATTTCAAAGAGCACATGATAAACCAAACAAATAGCGCAGACAAATCATCATTATTGACAATGAGATCACGAGTGGAATTAACATGAAACATGTCGATACAATTGCGAAAAACATATGCCACAACGAACATCACCAGATCAGCTACAACAACCAGTGTTGGATAGTAAAGTAATAGTGTGGTGTTTATATGAACCTGGTAAACTTGAGGGTGATTCATCAAGAGCAACTGATCCCGTGTGGAGTGTAACAACACATACAATTTTCAGCGCGGTAAGATATATTACGCTGTCACCAACGTATATACTAGATTCAACAATCCCTCAGCGGATTTGTGCGTGAACAATAACAGATAATTCCTGAAAACACAGTTACCACCAGATACGATACGCAGTCTCATACGCTAGATGCACGAAAGCTCCTGACACGCGCAAACAAAACAAAACACGCCTTGAGGAACGAAGCTCCCCTACGTCTGTCTCATTCAAAACATATTAGTGTAACATTTTCGTGTCTGTGACAGAGACTATTGTCGATTCTGTCCACAATAAATTGTCGTACATCATTAGGAAACTATTGCCACAACATTATTGTGTTCCATCAGGCGCAGTGATTTTTTCTATTGTTTTAGCATCACGATAAATTCCACATCTAGATCAAACTGGCGTGATTTTTTTTTCTTACCTCGAGCATAGCCAGCTAATGTTTTCTCTACTGCACTCATACTTCCTGGTGACGCAGTTGTTGTTTGTGATGCTGTTGGCAACTCTAACACGTAGACAACCCTGTGTAACTGATATATTTGTATTACTCTAGACACAGAAAGATAAACTAGATTTGACCATTCGATGCAGTCATCGAGAATCCAGATATCTGTAGCTAATATTGTTAATTCCTGAGACGAATTAATTGTTATTTCATGTCTTAGAGTCCGTCACCATGGGTTTAACGACAATACTTGTTGTACGGCCTCTACGGGAACGGGAACCTCGACGACATCGTTAAGAACGATGTTTTGTTTGTGCATACAACTCTGGTGCCGAAATATCAACGAGCATATTTTGTCCGTGTGTATATATTGGTCGATAAGATAATGGAACTAGATGATCAGTTTTTCCTTGTCAAGCTCAAATAATTTACGCTGAAGTGAATCACAGACGTTTTTCTTAGATACAACTATTGGATCATTAGGGCTCATAAGTTCCAGAAATCTGACATTGGAGTCTCTGAAATTACCGTGCGCAGTATTTCACAATCACTTTTGTCAGAATGTAATCTGATCAACGACTTCAATTGTCCTTGATCTTCACAATTCACCTGTAAACTGTGGAGGCTGTCCATGATCGCTACACCTGAAAATTACAGTAGATTTTGTTGATAACCAATTAACAATAGTCTGAACTATTTCTATGGATACGGTATAAATCTCATCCCGGATAAATATTCTCTGGATATATGTATCATCCATTCGTTCGTGGGTCCATGCACCACCTCGCCATCTAAAGAAACTGAAACATGCATGAGCTGACACAACGTTATCCCGTCTCTCTGACAAACCGGTGATTTGGCGTCAACACAATCATGTCATGTTTTTAAATAATTCTATCACACAGGTTGTTTAACCAGAACCTCCTGAAACATTCAGATAGACCGTACTGTGTCTCGTGATTGAATCGTTTGTTGACGAAGCAGATGAAATCTGTGATAAATTATCGTTGCGATAATAAATGTTTGGTGTTTTAATGTCAGCAGACTCTGAATATTTACGTATTTGCGCCGTGAACCACGATGTATATCGGCAGTATCCTGATAAATAAATAGCTCAAGAAGATCCATTTCACAACGATTAATATAAAAAGAATGCGCGGCGAATAGCATCATTGGGAAATCTATTTATCATCGATAACAGGCTTATTGATGAGTAGGCGATCACTGATGATCTCAAAATGATTACGTTGATGAGACTTGCCGTCGCAGTAGCTAATGACAGTGCCTATAATTATTTCATCTCGCGTTGTTGCATTTTTCCTTGACATTAATATACCTTTTACCGCTGTGTCCTTGATAATAAAATGTAATTCTGCTGGATCCATAATTAATTTTGTACAATGACGTGATGTCGCAGATGTGAATTTACTAATAGTTTGGATATTTCTATGTCATCAGTGGTAATCAAACTTGTTTTGTTTCTCGTACGAAATTATCGCAGGGGTTACAGTTAACGATGTGAAAATCATAGCATCGCGCATATATCGTCATAATCAAGCGTAATAACACTATTGGAGCCCATGGACGCTGATTTTGTGCGCAGCAGTCGTTGTGATTCACACTGGTGTCCGGTTTATGTAAACGGCGGCCAAACCAAATTGGTAAAATTGGATGAAAATTCAATGAATACTCGAATGATTCAATCTCCGCAAATCCAGAAAGATCTATGCTAGGCAATGGCCCGGTTACTGTAACCCTTGTCATTTCGTGTGTTGGATGACCGAATCGAACAAAATAATGATGACGTGTAGAAGTGTGTGTGTGTGTGTGTGTGTGTGTGTTGTGTGTGTGTTGTGTTTTCTTTAACGTAGCTTTGACAACTTTTCAGTCATATCGCTACGATATATGCAGTTGACAGTTTATAGTAGGACATCATGCCGCATACATGTATCATAATGTCCCACCCAGTCACATTATCCTTTTTATCATTTTTGTAAGTCTTTGGTATGACTCGGGAGTAATCGAACCCACGACCTACCGCATCCGAGGAAGACAGTCTAAACACTAGGCCACCGGAGCGATCCAAAATCCAAGAAAAGCCGCCGGAAAAACTGCTTCCTTATCAATGAGATCATGTTAGAGGAGTTATATTTTGTGTTCCAAAGACCGCCATTACCAAATTCGACACAAGATTGTGATATATCATTGAAAAATTCTTTTGGAGTTGGACGCCACTTATTATTGTCTGGTTGGGCGATATATGCAATAATATTTGACTGCGATCTGTTTCCTAGTACGTTGGAGCGATTATTTCTATGAAGATCTCCAGATGATTAAAGTAACGGATCAAATGTGTCATAGTCGAAGCTACTTATTCAAGCATCCTCTACGACGCCACTGTAAAATAACCAGGTTGATACAAGGTCGTTTTTACTTATGTTGTGAATTTCCTCAAAAATATTATCGTTGTAAAATCTTACTGTTCGTTCTTGTCGAAAATGTGTTATTGCTTCTGTTCACGCATGACACTTATGATCATTTAATGTTATTGGAGCACCACGTGTTGTGTATTTGTTCGAAATCTATAAAACTTACTTTGTTATTGTTTTCACAATTATCGGAAAATTAACAATTTTCTAACTCAGCTATGTCATCTACACGAGCTCCTGTCGAACTGACACGTTTTTCCCAATCATATTTTAAATTCTTGAATCTGTTCATTTGTGACAACTCGTTGAGTTTACAAAATGCTCCATTATACGCCGAGCAGCACAATTTAGCGAACATGATTTCATCGGAGCAAGAGCAGATATGTTTTGGTTCATTCATGTAATAGATTGCGTAAACAACGGCCATAGAAGGATAAGTGTTTTTATAGTAGGTATTTTCTATCCCGATAAATGTTCTTGGTTTGGTATTTTTGTCCAGGATGACTATTGATACTAATCTTGATAGTTTTATCGATGCCACTAAAACACTTGTGTGTTCATTATTACTTTCTGCATTTCCCATCACTTTTCAAAACTGACACTGTAAAGTCACTGCTGAAGAAACCAACATTCAACCATAACGATTTAAAGAAATACAGCCCAGTTTCTAAACTCCCGTTCCTGTATTTTAAAAAAATCTTAGAAAATGTTGTTCTGGCCTAACATTTATCTCATCTGAATTAAAAGTCGTTTTAGCAATGTACAGTCTGCATATCGCCCTTGCCATTGTACTAAAACTACTCTTCTGAAAATAGTTAATGACATTTTCTCTGCTTTGGATATCAGAAAGATTAGTACTCACCCTCCTTGATTTGTCTGCAGCATTTGAAACAATAAACATTATATATTACTTCACAGTCTCCAGCATGTATTTGGGATTCACAGTACAGCCTTACTGTGGTTCAAGCCCTTCTTAGTCAACATGACACAAATTTTATCTGCAAATTGATTACACTCCAGCCCAGTTGCCCTATGTTATGGTGTTATACAGGGGTCTGTTCTTGGGCCTGTTCTCTTCATTCCTTACACTCAGACATTCTCAAGTGTCATAGATAATCATCCAGTGTATCATCAACTGATGACACCCGACTGTACAAATCTAGCCACCCAACTGATGTTGATGTTACCAACCAATCAGTAGAAAGGTGCATTTCTGATGGGAAAAAATATAATAATTACCCAAGATTTAAAAGATATCCTCCGTCTTTCAGCCTTGTCTCCTTCTTTTACTAATTTTGTTCAGTTGGGGTGGCCGCTATATTTATCCTCCCCCCCCCCCATTGTTCACATCGTGAATAAAAATATTCACATTTTATAGCACATAAAAAGACATCACAATGTTTCAAATATGGTTTATATATTACTACGATGGTCATTCCAACGGTTCCATGTAATGTTTTGCCGTGATATTTTTCACTTGGTCTGGCCGACATTTTTATTTGTTCACCTACCCCCCTCTGTGTGTATGTGTGTGTGTGTGATTTATTTCACCCACCCACCCTATCCGCCATTCCTCTGTTCACATCTCAGTGCTGCTCAACTCAATGTTTTTCCAGAAAATATTTTGCAACAGTGTATGCAAATTGAAGAAAGCATTCCGCCTTCTAATTAATTTTTTAAAACTTATTTAGTACTATGTTTTGACATCCAGTATATACACAGGTTGGGTTAGTCTGTTAAAAAACATTCATTTGGGATTTTCGTTTGAGCCGATTGTCGCTTTGGTCGCGTTAAAGCTTTTGTTTCGCCTCGTTAAAATCATCAGATCTTGTTATGTAAGTTTAGCCATGTTTTTGTCGTTTCTATCTTCAGAATTTGCGTAAACTTGGTACGTAAGCTTAGATTGTCAAAACCTTGGTAACTTTGGTCGTGAGCAACATCTGTGCACATTAATGAGTAAACTGGTATGTGATTGGTTCAAGGTTGTTACCATTCTAGAGGTTGTGTAATATCTGAATCGAACAGTATATATTGTTACACATTGTCAGGGTTTACGGGATGGTCAAGTCCATTCCCACCTAATTTAGGAGTTATAACATTTCGTAAATACTGGGAAATAAAACTTAATGAATTTACCAACTTAACAGTAGTAGAACGATGAACTGCAAAAATGTGTTGGGACCGCTTCAATATGAGGCATACATTCTGGCTTTCTGTCTAGTGGTTAGTATTTACTGATAACTATGCCCAACATTGTGTCGTCCTTTAGGAAAAAATTCAATTGCTCTTCAAACTTATTTCCCAATGCATCTATTTATAACATTATTACTAAGGAACGAAAGTATAACGTGGTTTAACGTAACGTATAACGTATGCGAAGCCATGATTCCCATTATATCATTTCGATTTAGAATTATTTTATTAATATTGATCTACGTTCTGATTGGTCGAGATTATTACAATACTAAAGACTTTACACCTAATCCGATTTTTATCAGACTTGGTTTGTAAATTCAGTTCACCGAGATCTCTGATAAATTAAATATCGAGCGATATCTGTGGACAATAATGAATGAGCCTATTCTGACATATTATTAGCCACCAATGTTACCACGCTTCGTTTAAAAAAAATTAAATTAAATTGATTTTGCATTACACATGTATACAAATCCATGTTTGAATAGATTGTTAAGTTAGATTAAATAGAACACTGATACAAAAGTGTGAATAGCTTCCATGGAGACGGTTGCAGTAACACCTATAAAAAAAAAATCCCCAAATGGCATGCTAAGCAAGAGCCGGTCTTAGGTCTCTTGCTCGTACTGATCACTTTTCTTTATTTTTATGTGAACATTAAGTTACCATTTATTGATTTCAAATTAAGATTTTCTTGTTTTTTGGTTGAAGTAAATCGAAGTTGTACGGTAAACGCATTTAATCCACCTTCATTGGAATGGAACGTATGAAAATTACTTAGTCCTCTGTCGGGAGTGATGCAGGGTTAGTTTAGTGATTAGCATGCCGGTCTAGCAATAGAAAGGATGCGGTTCGAATCCATCATTGGACCAAACAGGATTATTTACTTTGATGTGTCACTGGGCAAGGTACTTGACCCAGCACTAAATAACTTACATACGTTGCTGTGTCATAAAACACCAAACCAAACTGAATTGATGAGAATTTGGCGTGGTAAAAGCAAACATGAACCGTTGACCTTTTTAAACAACTCATAATAATTTGCTCTGACTGGCATATGTACCAGTATCAAACATTTTTTTTTCTACCTCTTTCTCAAAACACTTTTAAGGATGAGATGAAATTAAATAAACATTGGACCAGAGATAACGAAATTAAAGGAATATTATATGTAGAGTTTATGTAGTGCAGATCGCATTGGAGATCAGCTGAAATCCTAACCAATCACTTTTTTTGACACAGAACGTTAGCTGAACGAACGTCAGCTCACCTAGAGATCAAGTTTATGGAGCTGACAGCGGCTGTTTAAGGGAGACAACTTATACGGCTCTATCAATGTCATCGTCCGAAAATTACGTTAAAGGAAAGGAAACTATCAGAAAGAGCTGAATTTCTGTTCACCGACTAAGGAGTTGTTTATACCCCAGGTAAATTGCTGCCAACCGTTGAAAGAGTTGTTATACCACCGTTAAATTTATGTCAATTGCCTAAAGAGTTGTTTACACTGCGGTTAACTTGCAGTTACCGCTCTAAAGAGTTGTTTATACCACTGTTAAACAATTAGTAAGGCATGTTATTGATAATAAAGGTACTGAGGTACGGACGGGTGACTCATATTTACAGTAGTAACAGGTTAGCTAAATGGTATGCGTGTATATATCTTTGCTGAAAAGTGGCGTTAAACCCTACAACAACAACAACAACAACTCTTATCCTCTCTAAACACAATATTATTCAATACATGCAAATATAATAGAAAGAGCACGCCCTCCAGTTTTATTATATAGTGCTTACCATGCATGAAATATATGATTGAGTAACATTATATATATATATATATATATATATATATATATATATATATATATATATATATATATATATATATATATATATATATATATATATATATATATATATACACACACACACACACAAAGAAACAAACAAGTACAAATGAATTTTATTAAACACATTTTGTTGATATATTAGATTGATATTCTTCCCTGATGCCACTTAAATACTTTATTTCTTCTTTTTTTCTCACAAAAGTATTAATTATATATTCAACTAAAACAAACAAATTACTAAACTATCTGAGACAACTGATTTTCCATCAATGTTATCAGGTTCAAGATCAAAGTATATAACAAAGATTGTTTTTTTTTTGCACTTAGATGGATTGTTTTGAGTCTGTTAATTCATACGTGTAAGACCATATCTTTCAGATTAAATTTGGTATTCTGTAGTTTCTTAGTAAATCAGAGAATGTGTCAATACTCGTGAGTTACAAATAATGAAAGGAAATAAGAAACGGACTCATATTGGTTGGAAATTCTATTCAACCAGTAGAGCACCAGTCCGTCGATGGGACTCTTGTTTACCTTTACACTGATGTAGCCAGGATTGTGATGAATTACGATTAAACCCTATGCCTACATACGATACGTACTTGCAGCTTTAAAGATAGGGAGATCTATAATACTTTTAAGAATCCTGTTAAATTTCCAACGAGATTAATATTCCGTCTGTACTCGCTTATAAGACGAGTCCCACTGCAAAGACTCACATCTGCCGTTGCATAATGCGCCTATAGATCTGGGTCTCTGTCAATTGTTAGGCGTAATCAGTAGAACAAACATCATAGACCATGATATGCTATATATATAATGGCGTACTAAGTGGTGGGGGTGGTGGGGGGGGGGGGCTGTTCGACCAGGGTGAGGGTGCCATCGGGAGAGTTGAAATACCAGTACAAGTTTTAAAACCATATGAAAAATTCGCCAAAGTTAAAGTTATTTCCAATTTGATAATGACAACACTGTACTGTTTAAAACTTTCAAACATGATATTTTACTGCGTGTTAACAGTTTAAAATGATATATATATGCAAACATGATATTTTACTGCGTGTTAAATATAAATATAAATATAAATAAATATATATATATATATATATATATATATATATATATATATATAATATAGTGGGAGTTAGATTTTCTAGATTGTACAGTGCTTTAAACGAACAAGCATTGTCAATCTGTAAGTGCTCTTCGGCTAGGAAGGAAACATGTCAATGTATCTGTAAATTGATTGTCGAGATGTTTGAACGAAAACCCCACGAAACAAAATATACAACATAAAACGTGACTCAAAGTCAACATAAGGTAACGAACATCTATTATTTGATGTACAACGTCCGGTGGTGAACAATAACAGAAAGTTCTTTTCATGCAGTATAAAGTTTGCCGCATAACCTCATTTTACAACAAAATGCATGGCCTTCTCTCAACCAACATGTCATAACATAACAATAATAATAAGTAGTTAAGCTAAATAAATAGATTCATTAATTTAAAAACCAAACATAAACAAAAGGCCATCCTGTTGTTGTCAAATTCCGCCTTTTGCTATATTTTTCATTTGAGAATGGTTTCATGTTGTTCCACATATATATGTATAGATTGTGTGTATGTGTGTATATGTTTATGTGTATATATGTGTTTGTGTGTGTATATAAATGTATGTGTATGTTTGTACATTTATATATATGTGTGTATACATGTGTGTATGTGTATATATGTGTATGTATGCATGAGCACATATGTCAGGTAGAAAGAACTACATTGATAATTACACTGGTATACGTTTCCAAATTTTTTTATATACTCTTTTCTGTTGTATTTCATGATTTTGTATTATCCTGAATTTGATTAATCTGATGTAATCTCTGTTGAAGAGGAAATAAAGTCAGTCAGTCACTCAGTCGTACATACATGCACGAGCTTGTCGTAGTATTTGTCGTCTACCATTATACAAGAGATACAGCTTTGCGAAATTATTATTTATTATTTGAAATCGAGGTTTATTTAAATCTACACGAGTGATTCAAAGCATATTAGAAATAGACACCATGAAGACAGCACACGTTATTATTGTCAGATTGAATAACAAAATGTCCAGTCTTTTAAAGCAGGGATGCTCACTTTCATCAGGAATAGGCTTGTAGCCTAGTATCGAAGCAGCGAGTGTATTACGAGGCTTTGGAAAGTGTATGTTATGGTTGTTTTTTTTTCTTTCTTTCTTCCCAAAGAATATATGCCATATGCTACATTTCATCTTCAAAATTATTTTTGAGGAAATAATTTATCAGCTCTTTAAATATGTCATAATACCAAAAACTCAGATATGCAGTAAAGGTCAAACCAGCGAGCATCTTTAAAACGATGAAATTACCAAAACAAGTGTAGGATAGGACAGAGCAAGAAGGGTCCGACATTTGATTTTGTCGACTGCTTGTCAAAAACAGACTCGGTTTGAAACTGATATATAGCTACTTGCCAAATATAAAAGAGTAGTTTACTTAAGTTTGAATGAAATTGTTACAAATGATGAAATGTGGAGTAACGTATTTACTTTTACTGTCAACATCTGAGTCGTCGTGAGTAATTGAAATGCGATATAATAATAATAATAATAATAATAATAATAATAATAATAAGGAATAAAGTTTAATAAATTTGTCAAATGTCATTAGCATGGTTTTCCAGATTAGTTACATTTTTTTTTTGATTATTCAAACCTTTCTTTGTCAAATTAGGGGCAATATGGAAAGACTACTATAGTCTGTGTCTACATCCCATTTGTTTGTACCACCCTGCCGATTTCAGTAACCAAAAGAATAAACAAGATAAAAAGTCATAAAATCGTACTCAATTCATTCGTCGATTTATAATTTCTAACCTGATTGCGACCAGGGTGTCCATAACACCTTTATCGTCTGCGCGTCTCATGCTTAACGGAAGTTTTCATTACAACCATGGCCATCCTCTAGATAAATTTACAGTTCCTGGACAAGTCCATTTTCAGTAAAGGGGCGGATGCCTATACACATATATGTACATAAAAGGTAGAATTTATAGGTGGCAAAGGGATATAACTCTTAACCTTACTGTAATTGACGGAAGTATCCGGGAGTAACCAAATAGGAGCAATGACGTCACTCTATTTGCGGAAAAAATACTTGCCCAAATTGTGTGCAATATGGTGTCGTGTTAGTATGAAAAATTTCCGTTAAGCATCAGACACGCAGCGTAACTCTGTTAGTCATATTCCCTGCGTTATTCAAAAAATGTTGACAATGATATTTATAAACGAAAAACAAGAAGACAACAACTTTCAAACATAAATATAAAGATGCGCTTTCATGCATGCATTACTATGAAGAAGACGTGATGTCCTGTTACTTTAATCGTATTTTTAAGGGACAACACCCCCACCCCAGTGAACTATGCAATTAAAAATAGATTCTTGCATACCCAAATACCTTTGTGTCGAAGTAATTGTGAAAAGTAATTGTCTCTTTGGAGACCAGATTGTTCAGATAACAACTGTTTCACAAAGTATGAATTTTACAGGAAAAAAAGTCATTGGGTCAGCGACAGGTGAGGAAGTTTACTTTGATTCGAGAGGAACACACGAGCGGTGTAATCGATTTTCAAGGTAAGATGACAGTTATGTTAGGAATAATGCTAGGTACAAATCAATCTGTAATTTTATAGCGATGTAAAACTGTTTATGAAAATGAATGACCAAACCCTACTTGATAATCTTGTTTAATGTACGTTTCATTAGGATAAATTAAAATACCTCAGTGAAGAAAAACATGATATCGACACAGTGGCGATACCACTTTTACCGCCATTATATCTGCCTTCATGTATTCAAACCTGAATTTTCATAAATTGGCCTAGTCAATTGTTTTCCTTTTTCTTCTCCTTCTCTATCTCCTTTCCTTCCTTTTTCTCTCTCCCCATCGGGTTGAACATATGTTAATATATGTCAGGATTGTGGATCCTCTAAATATATAGATATATAATCAATGAGGAGGAACCATACAAAATGTTTACAAAAGAACACAAACAAGTAAAAGAAAAAGAAAACAGGTTTCAGGTATCATGTTTGTATAACTAGTTTTTGACATTAATCATGCAAATTGTCAATAACTGAATTTAAATGGTCTGTTACTTATTCATTCGACAATTAGTATCACCCATACAGTATTGTATACCTGTTGCACCCTACGGCAAGCGGTACACAGTGTTAAGAAAAAAAATGTTTTAAATAAATTCAAATTGTTTATACTAGCTATTCTAACTTTCATCCCAATTATAATCATGTTTGAAAACGATGGAAAAATTAGGCATTAACAAAATAGAAAACGCAAGTTACTACAAGTAAACGGACAGTCATTAAAATGTGTTGTTTAATGTCTTACTCCCTGAAGTCTGTAGAATAAGACCGTTCTGTCAAGTTTCTAAGTACTCCCTCCACATCACTATTCCATGCATCAATCTGTGAAATAAACGTGTCAAAAAGTAACAAATATTACGACTTTATGGTCTTCAAATAAGTGTTAGTAAAGAGAGAAAACCAAAACGTTTTGACAAATTCAACAAATAATAAATTTACCTAAATTAGAAAGTAAAAAATATTTTTTAAAAACTTACAGTAATGGGAATTACATCCCAAATAGTCCTAATGACTACAGTTCTTAATAAACGTAAGTGGTATTTTAAATAATTTTCAACTCTAATAGTGTTGATATGCTTGTATTGGTCCGTAGTCTCTAGTGTACCAATGTACCAATGGCCTAATTTGTAATGCTATGAAAACAGTCTTTTGATAAATAATATAATCCAAGAAATCCTTGTCTGAATTCACAATAATTCCAATTTAATGTATCTATCCAAGACTATTATTGAGCACTTTGAAGTTCTAGCGAATAAATAATTTGAATAAATAAATAAATTCCAGCACAAATGAAATACCGAACACAGCACAAATAAATATTGTTTTCTTTCTATTAAACAACATTATATAAAAAGCAAAGACTCAAAAGAATAACAGTGATGAAGGCCAAAAGTTAATTTCTAGAACAACGTCAGTTATAATTAGAACAATTGTTACTAAATTATACGAAAGAACATGGTAAACATAATGTCGTTGACTCAGACCAAGCTAATAATCTTATTATTTAACCTACAATAACAGAGAGATGTAAATTATGCATTAATTGTTTACATATTATACCAACAAAAGCAATGTATCTGGTCAGGTAGACATTGAGTTTGATTTGGGACAAGGTGACCAGAAGATTTTGTTTGCATAACCCATAGCTTATACTGAATGAATGAATGTTAAATTAAAGTGAACCGGCCACGAAGGATCATTATTCACTGTTTTATCTTTCAAAAGAAAGTTATTTATTTTTTCCCTTGGGGTAAGGAATGGTGCCACATCCCTACGGGCGTTTATGCACACATAGTGTGCTATTTAATTTGGTCATCATGTCGAGCCCCTATTGAGGGAATATCGACATGAATGTAGGACCTGGGTGAGTGGGAATAGATTAAACACGCACTCAACCCTATCAACCAATCGGAAGGAGTGTACTAGAGGTGCAATGGCACCAAATAATGACTGGTGAAAAATGGTTTTCACGTCTCGTCATGTTGAGGGTTTCTGGTCGCGAGAAAGGAGGAAAAGGTCCGATAAGCCAGCCATGTGTGTCGACAGCCTTGAAACGCCCTAGCCATACTTATTTCAAATCAGGTCCAGTTTCACTAATGGACGGGAAATATACTAATAATGTGTAAGCCACCTGTATAATTAAATCAAATTTTGTGCAGTTGAAGATTTTTTATAACTCATAACATACTAATGTTTCTAGTACGCAGTGTAAGTATTGGAAGTCCCTAAAAATTTTAATTATAGAATGTCTGTGCGACATATCTTGGTTGGTCACTGTTAGGTTATATGGATTGTGAATTTTGATTGGCGGTGATCGAAATCGATCAAGTTAGGTTTCTCAAAAGAGCTTATCAAATAGAGCTTTCGTACCAAATGGCTAAATGGCAGTAGCCCTTAGAAGGGCTTTTTGATGGATGGTTACGTAATGGTAACCAGTCTTCCCTCAATCTAATTTGTTTTCTCCGGTGTCCTCCTGTCGTCTCTTGTTCCTTGGGCCTCCCTTCATCTTGACTGTCAGCACCGGTGTCCTCCTCTACTGAATAAAAAAAACACCTAACAAACAATGCAAATTAACTACACATAACATATAACGGCTGTATTTTCGTATGAAAACAGTAATTGCTGGGGGGGGGGGGGGCAGACGCAATTAGAATCATTATTTGTATCAGTTAATTTTAGAACGTCACAGGACTAAATTATTTAAAAAAGGGAAAGTTTTTTTATTATCAATTTAATACTGCAGACATTAATAGCATTGGCACAGAATGGAGACAGAAATGTATGCAATCAATCGTTTTGGGGCTTAACCTATATATAATAAAACATAAGATCTAGATTTTTCATAGCAGATAAAAGGACATATTTCACTCTAGAAATAGAAACATGTTGTATTGTCACAAGTCACCTCTCCTGACAATACAATTTGTCCACTTCACGAGTAAATTATTTCCTTCTATTGTGCTAAATACATAGATATGATCTATTCCTAAACAAGGCGATACTCTGACCTTTATTTAGTTGACTATCTTTGCTGTACAACTTGTTTCAACTCCATCGAGATGCTTTGAAAATGTATACCATTTTGTGTACTTCAAACAGAAATTGCAAGCTTGGAGCAAATATAATATGGCCATTCACGTCTCAAATGAACAAGTAAAACAGTACAATTATAGTATTGCCTTCACGTCTCAAATCATCGCGACAAAAAGTACATGTATAGTATGTGTCTTCACATATCAAATGAACAAGTAAAACAGTACAATTATAGTATTGCCTTCATATCTCAAATGAACATGTAAATTAATACAAATATAGTATGTGTCTTCACATATCAAATGAACAAGTAAAACAGTACAAGTATAGTATTGCCTTCATATCTCAAATGAACATGTAAAACAATACAAATATAGTATGTGTCTTCACATCTCAAATGAACATATAAAACAGTACAACTATAGTATGTGTCTTCACATCTCAAATGAACATGTAAAACAGTACAAGTATAGTATTGCCTTCATATCTCAAATGAACATGTAAAACAATACAAATATAGTATGTGTCTTCACATCTCAAATGAACATATAAAACAGTACAACTATAGTATGTGTCTTCACATCTCAAATGAACATGTAAAACAGTACAAGTATAGTATTGCCTTCATATCCCAAATGAACATGTAAAACAGTACAACTAAAGTATGTGTCTTCACATATCAAATGAACAAGTAAAACAGTACAATTATAGTGTTGCCTTCACATCTCAAACGAACAAGTAAAACAGTACAAGTATAGTATTGTCTTCACATCCCAAATGAACATGTAAAACAGTACAACTAAAGTATTACCTTCATATATCAAATGAACAAGTAAAACAGTACAACTATAGTATTGCCTTCACGTCTCAAACGAACACGTAAAACAGTACAATTACAGTATTTCCTTAACGTCTCAAATGAACATGTAAAACAGTACTATATATATATATATATATATATATATATATATATATATATATATATATATATATATATATATATATATATATATGTTTCTTCACATATCATATGAACATGAAAATCAGTACAAGTATACTATGTGACAACACATCTCAACTGAACATGAAAAACAGTACAAGTATAGTATGTGCCTTCTCGTATCAAGTGAACACTAGACAAAGTACAGTTATAGTATGAAACTTCGCGCATTAATGGAATAAGAAAGGCAAAACAAATATAATATAGACCTTCAAGTACCAACCGAACAAGAAAAAATATATATATGGCATGTACCTTAACTTACCAACCGAACACAACAAACAGTACAAATACAGTATGGGTCTAGACGTACCAATCAAACAATACAAAACAACACTCAACAATTCTCAATACTGTACGAAATGCCTTGATTTAGACCAATTTTCAAATCACTTATTTAAACAATTTAATATAAATAATGAACACACACATATGATAAATGTTTCTGACATTTTGTATTACAAGACAAGTAAGAAACGTAATAAAACAAATGGTGCAGTAAAGAAACTTTCTCATATATACAATGTGGGTACGTGAGAAAGCTTGTCAGTAGCGAATGTATAGCATATATTGTGCTGAAAAATGGCGTTGAACTCTATAACAACAACAACAAAAATGTCTCCTGTCTTGATTGGGTTTAGTATAATGGCAGAATTAACACCGTCCAAAATCAACGGCAAAATTCAACAAAGACAATAATTTAATGACGAGTTTAACATGGCCAGTGGAAAAGCCAGACTATTTGTGGTACTTGTTTCCCCTTCTCGATGTAGCGGGCACAGAAAGGTGTTGTTGGTGGACTCTATTAACAGTGTCGTCCAAACTGACAACTTACATGATCAAATGTGTTCAACTGATACAATCGTCGTGTGCCGAAGGTATGCCGAGAATAATGATACCGCAGAATGGAAAAGAGCATGGGAGAGCATTTGAAAATCGGCCAGAGCCAAACAAAATATTGAAGCAGAACTCCATTTACAGCAAGCAGGCCTTTCTAAACAGACCGTGTGTGGCATTCACGAAATGCAGAAACTTCAAGACGTCTTCGTTTCTCGTTATACGTTGAAAATCTACCCTCAAATTGCTCGTGGAGGGCTTGTGTTTCGATAACCTGGTTTCCCAGACGGAAAATACATTTATATGTAACAACATTAACAGCAACAGGTATGTAACAATATTTCTTGAATACATTTATTATTGTGAGAAATTATACTATTTTGCCATTCGCTACAAACATATATATATTGTGGAAAGAGATGCCGTGGTTGCTTAGCGTTATAATAATGCATTCCTGAAGGAACGAACGAATTCATTGCTCGACTTGAAAGCAAAATATTTTCAGTTCTTGCGTTACGACCATCATCTCACGAAAAACTTAACCGACGAAAAATACTTGCTAATCATGGCGAGTGTACTCCATTTGTGGAAATATTTCTTTGAAACGATAAAACAAAGTCAAACGTTTGTCCAGGGAAACAAGATGCCGTTTTATGACTAAATCATGGATTTTGAGCATCAGAGCTACGTCCAAAAACAGGACAATGAACTCGAGGAAGAGTTCAACGAAGAACAGGAAAGGACAAAATGAAACAAGTGGACTTTTTTTCATGGCTTTGAATGTTTACAAGGAACTGGCTCTCACATCCACCATTTTTACGTAGCTCGACGTGCTTATGAGAAGTGCATGTAAGAACTTATATTTGTTCACTGTCCCAATTGTAACGTGATTCAAGGAGGATGTGAAAAAATACTTCCGGATTCTCTTGCTTATATTTAACCGTCTCTACGACACTTGGAGCTAAGAGGAAATCTCGCGTTCGCGGGACTTTCATCGATATGCTACAGTAATAACTGACAATTTCTCAGCATAAGAGGGATAATTTCTTTGAAATACTATACAGAACAAGGTAGAGGATATCCCCCCAGTCACAAGGATGGAACCAAACTCATATACATTAAAGAGGGACAAGTACAGTTAAAAGATTCCATGAAATGTTTGGCAATGCCATTGAATAGAATACCTAAATCATTTATAAATCATTTATAAAATGACTAAAGTGAAAAAGGCTACTTTCCAAACATTTTCAATACTGAAACCAATCAGCACGTTATGCTTCCAGAATTGATTGAAGCTCCCTAGTACGACTTTGACTGTATGGGCACAGAACAATGGGAAGCACAATACACCTGGACGAACTAACTCTTCAAACCCGCTTGACCTTTAAGAATTTAACAAGAAATTTTGACATATTGCCAATCTGACGTGGAAATTTTATGCCGTTCTTGTGAAAATGTCAACAATTATTTCTGGACCAAAGATGTATGGATCATTTGAAAAAGCTTCTGCCATCGCTAAAGCGTGATTAGTCTATTTATCTCTTAGTTAGCCGTCGATATTCCGCCGAAGCTCTGCACTGGCTTCATTACATGTCTTACGGTGAAGTCAAATGGATACAATGTGCTCTAAACGGTAGAGAAAACAAAATTGGAAGCCATTTTGCGAATGTCTATGAGTAAGAAAACTCCCATATCGTCCACAAATTCCATGAATTTTTCTTTCACGGATGCCCTACTTGTATTCTACAACGAAACCTAAAACGTTCTTTCTCAGATTTACCATCGAAGATTTATACGAGAAAATACGGATACCAAGTGGTAGAATGGGAGCACGAGTATGATCGACAAAACTGATATAAAATTTAGATGCCGTAAGTTACCATGTGGTAGATTTCGAACCTTTGAATCCATGAGACAATTTGTTTGAACGGTGAGCCAGTGCGATACGCTTGCTGTACGACATGGATGAATCTCATGGAGAAGAAATGAATAACGTCGATGTGTGTTCCTGTTATCATTAGCTGTGCAGATATGATCAAATTCCGACCGAGCACCCTAAAATCGTAACCGAACACATCGATGTTGAACACATTCTCAGCACGGGATCATCAAATGCAAAGTGTTACCTCCAACAAATTTGTACCTTCGTGTCTTACCACATCATTGCCAAAGAAACCTGATATTTCCTTTATGTTGGCACTTTGCTGAAATGCCTAATCAAGACCAAACATGTTGCCAAAATGATGAAGAACGTGCTTTAACATGAACGTATTGATCGCGGATACCAAATTAAAAGTATGCAATTTTGAATTTTCATGTCATAGAACTATATCGAAAAGACGATGACTCGAGTTCTATGATTTTTCCAGCTACGTTAAGGAATTCCTAAACATATAACAAGAAGCTAGTAGATACCCATCTTCGTGACTCCAGAACATCAAAAGACATTCAAAGAACGGCACCGACCCTACGAAAGCATCACTTTGGAACACGTAGAAAAGAAGGAAGGAAAAGGCTTTCGCTTTGTTAAATTGTTTTTGAGAAAAATTGGTGCAAAGTCGATGTTACCCACGACAGAATCATTGGCACAAATAAGTGGATACCTTCAACTAGTTGACGACAAGGGACAACAAAAAAAATCGCGTGGAAAACATGTGTGCAGGTTTGATCTTGGTAAATTACGACGAATATCAAAGAATTTGCACCCATCGACACTTTGGAAATCGAGTCTTGGAAGCGTATGTGGCAGCCAATATCAGTATAAACTTATATAATACCTTGGAACGTTTTGGAGATAGAGACTTTTACTTTAACGTCGACAGTTTTTATGCATACATCTTCCTCGCAGCCATCACCCAGAGATGAAAGGGGGTCGTTTCGGGGCACTGACTGACTAACACTCAGGAAACATTATTGAAAGTTCAGTTTGTGGTTGCCCCAAACATTATGTATACCAGTACAGCTACAACGTGGAGAAATTCATACTAAATGCAAATTCAGATGACTGACCCTGAATTATCGATGGAATCAAATAGTCAACTTTGACACCTTGATTGAACTTTTACAGTCCGGACATGATCAATAGTTTCACGTGCCAATATTGGATCCACACAAAATTGTTTACAAAAGCACCATATTGTCAGTAGACCTTTAGAAACAGTCTATCAAATTGTTTACCAGAAATGAATTCGACTTCCAAAACAACACCAAACAATACAGTCACACTGAGGTTCAGTATTGAAAACTGGAAGGTTTTGATACAAAGCACGTGGCTGTGAATGCTGACGGATAATTCAACACTGCAGGTGAGAGACATTTCTACTGATTTAATATCCAATGATGAACTTCATTCAGTATGTTGCAGTGCCTTGCGACTAGAGTGATGCCGTGCTCTTGTGCTCTTTAGCATTAGCGATGAAGCATGACCTATTAGAACTATCGAAAACGATATCAGTCGTGTACCTTGCCACTCTAGTAGCGATGCAGCACCTTTCTACTTTACTGGTAAAGTGACAGAGTGCGTGTACCTATCTACAGATCTCATTGATACACTCGCAAATCATGTTGGATACCACTAGCTCATCGAGATGTACATATCAAAGACGAATACACGTTTCCCGTGGCTTAGCCTGGCTAATGTGATTTTGAAAGTAGACTCAAGACCTTCAAAGAATGCCCCAATGATCTGGATAGAATACCAAGAACCAAATCGTTAGCCAGAGCTGGAGAAGACCAAGTACAGTGTTCCAGTTGTGATGTGAAGGTCCACTATTCAGGAGCATAAAACCTCAGCTTTCCTTGTGCTCTACGTGCTTACACTACATGATTATCATCGCTATGAATGCTTTTTGAAAAGAAAATTCGTAGTTTGCCCAATGACCAACGCGAACGTATTTACAGTGAACGAAAAGAACTATTGCATCCTTTACAATTGCATTTTTTTAACTCACAGGTACCTGAATGAAATAAGAGTTCAGAAATTGGTCAACTACCCACTAATCAGAAGAACTTCGTTGCCACAACGTCTACCAATAAGGTTGGAGTATTACAACGAATTCTTCCAGAAAATCAGCAATTACACGATTGCAAACAACATTTTCAATCTTTACCTCGAAACGAGACTTCTTACAGACATGAGGTGTGCGTGTTAGTGACTAAAATTTATTTTCCGCTCTTTCCTAGCAGATGTCCTGTGTAAAACGGGTACTATTTTCTCAAAACGAAAAACGTTCCAACGAAGGACTGATATAAATTCTTAACCATGCCATGATATGTGCCCCCAGTGTTGCAGCGAATTCCTTGGCACGAAGTCAGATCAAACACTTTTAAAAGAACCATTTCCACACATCATTCCACTGAACGTTTGGACGACTGCGTACTAGTGTCTACTTTTCTCTAATTTTGTTTACCAGCAAATTCGCTGTGGACCATTTGTGAACAAACAGCAAAGGCAAGACCACCGAAAGCTTATCTGTACACGAAAAACAAAATGTGTGAAAAGTGTTGAAAATTAGTTATGTAGACAAGTTGTATACATCCGTATGAGGCAAACATTCATCGTACTTTATCCACGTCTCATACTTCTCAATAAATATGTACAGCTAGGTAGTTACACCAAGAAAGTTGTACGTGCGTGACTAAAATGTCTTTGCTATGATGCTTGGATATTGGAGGTGTATCATTATGCCAAAGACTTAGAAAGAAGACAAATCAGAGGTGAAAATGAAATGAAAGACGATTTCAGAAATAGTGTAGAAAACCCGAAAAAGAGGAAGAAATACTACTTGTTCACGAAAGTAACAGTAGCATTGTCGAGATAGACAAAAATTGGGAAGAAATGACATTCCATGAGAAATTAAAAAGAATTATTAACACAGACGTCATAACAGTTTACGAACGTGTACATAGATTAAACATCACACAAGCAATTCGATAATGTTGTACACTTACTTGTTTGTATGCAACTGCAGTTATTTTAATTGGCGCCACATTGATGTACGGAATCATGTATGCTTAAATATTTCCTATTTTATATCTTGTAAAAGGAAATCTAAATGTGTTTTGTATGATTGCACTTTTTGAAAGAAAGAAACATTAATCGTGAAACGTGTATCAAAGCTACAAAATGTACTGTGTCTTTCATTGTTAACTCAGAATACTCAGCACCACAGTTATGCATGCATCCTCCTCGTCCTGTGTTTTTAAAGTGATTCACGAAAAATGAGATCATCTATGCTGGGAGGTATTGTATCTTCACGATACCTGTACCGAGTTCATTGCTGGGCCCAGTGGAAAAATAATTTTGTCAAACGTTGGATCGAATGCAGATCATAATTGTTTGATCGTCCACCACAAAGTGTCTTGTGATGCTAAATAGAGTGGAAATCGGCTGATACATTACTTAAAGAACGTCAAGAAGACTTTATTTAATTTGTAGAAGGCATTCCTGGCTAGCGAAAAGATGGAATCGTGTCTGAAACAATTTTTGTTATCTTCAATGACAAGCTAGGAGAGGACCAAAAAGAAATTAAACATGGTTTACACAAAAAGGACATTATCGTATTGCTACTACCTTGCATACAATTTATTCAGTTTCACTATCATTAAGTGGTATTCATTAAACGTGAAAGAGATAAGCCTCAATTGCAGGTTTGGCGTTAGGAACACTTTGGCTGAGATATGCGTATGACGATGACACTCTAACACCTCATGCGTATTTACTAAAACAGATCACATTTGAGATTTCCTACTCATTTATACATCGTTGGTGCCAGGAAGGGTGTCCTTTCATCTACAGGTCACCTATAGTATCTCTCTGAAAACAAAAGAATATATAAACGCATCCTTCACTTCTTTTCTGTCTAACAGTATTCGACACGAGATAATTTCAATCTCGCCCTCCTGCCAAATTGATTTAGCCACTATATGCCTCATTCGCGAAAAGAAATGCATGTTTACTGTGACATTTGTTAGACCCGAGTCTCAAAGAAGCTTTACGATGGTTTCCTTGAACAATGCGTTAATTACTTCAAGGCATCATCAACATACCCCTTCCAACCAAACGCTTTTTAAAAAAATATAAACTATCTTCGACTCATCTGTCAGATCCAAAAATCGATACGCAAACTGAAATTCAAATCGTCTTTAAATCTTATTAAATATAGGTTCTATTTGCCGGAACTAAAAAGAACATACATCAAGAGAGAAGCGGTCCAAGATAGCAGGTGTAGCAAGATCGCATAGAGAAAATGAAAATTCCTAAAGGGAACGTAGGGGAAAATGGTCAAGACAGCACAGCCGGATGTCTGGATGGAAACCTGACACCTTGGACAAGTTCAACGACATAGCGTTGATTGTAGATGATGAAGATTATATTGATGGATTTAACAACCGCTGAACGAAACCAAACAAACAAGGACGTAGTTTAGAGCTGATGGATCGTTTGCATACGGTTGGAAGACAAGTATTTGTTGAATGGAGTGATGTAGGCCTGAGACTGAATCAAATTAGCACCATGTTTCGTTTGATCGCAAATGCTAACGAAGGGTAAACATCATAGAAAAAGCCAGACTTTAGTCAAACTCTGAGCAGAGCGACAGGCAAATATCCTCTGTGGACGTGAAAACCGTCCCAATAGCCTCTGCACTCCAATTCAAGATCGAAGATCATTATTTCCATTTACACGTACGCAAACGTTTGCTAATCGGCATCGTTAACGGAATCATCCTTCAAAGCTACGTCGAGCTCCAACACTTTAACGTGTCCAAGATAGAAGTAACTCAAGATGGCCAGACGTTGTATACCAGACCCTTTGAAATTGACTCTGCCCGTAAAAATTACTTTAGATCTTACTTGATACTGTTTGTAACCACAGGGCAGTTAGGTACCAAAAGCAACCATGCTATTACAAACAATGATTATGCAGAGGGATATGCTTAGTGGTGACTAGTTTTCACTCATGACCAAGGCAACGACTATGGACATTTCCACCCCATAGAATCAGGCTCTTGTTTTTGCAAAACTTAGTTTGCAGTGGCTCTTAAAAGTAGAGAAACGGAATTTATTTTCTGTACGGCGGTTCGGAAGAAAGTGAACTGTTGCAAAACGAGCAAAACGAGAAACTGAGCTGTAATTGACCAGCTGATTAAATGATAATGTAAAGTGAAATACGCTAGTACGTCACTATTATATTTTGCTGCCATGGTTGGATTACAGGTTTTAAACAGGAACATGTGGTAAACCTCTCGAATTTCTGAGTATCATTGCCACGGAATTCTGTGATGTGAAATATTTATATGAGCGATAATATAATCGGGCTTTGTTGCCATGTACAGAGTTTCTCGTGGTGATTTCAGTTTATCAGTGGTTACTTCAAAATACTACAGTTTACCCAATGCTGCATATGAGCAATGTGCCTGTAATGAGAAACCCGATCATTCAGGGTTCTCTGGCTTTGGATTTTCACTACAGCCTGTGTACTTAGCCAATTTTCGTTGTCTAATCATAATACAAAAAGTTTAATGATACAGTTTGCCACCTTACGGGAACAGTAGTCAGCTACAGAGCTGTTTTTTGTTTAAAAGAGGAGTCGTGGAACTCGGTGTGGTTTCATGTAACCCGTATGTTGGGGTCGATAGTGGCATCGGCTCAGAGGAACTTATTTGTTTACTCGCAGTGAGGGACCAATAGCTTCTGGAATACGGTTGCTCACGATGTATCCTTCTGCAGACCGGAGGAGAGATGGACTAACTTGTTGCCTCCTTGACCATTTGACAAAAGCTGTGAAACCTGAAATACATTGTGATAGTCAACTGGACCCTACGAGATACACAAATTCCATTTTTAAATCAGTATATTAAATATTACTATATGAGTGTGTTGCCATCATATCAGCGCCTAACATAACCCTCCAAATAATTGTATAATTATTGATTCTCTTTAAGACATGGATGTATATGGTAGTTTCAATTTATATGTCTTGAAGCAGTCACATATCCTAATGTTGGAAACTAATTATACCTAGTATATAATCTGATGCTGATGAACATGCTGACTTGGGTCTGTGTTTGTCATCACTGTAAAGGCAAGAATGTTTGCTGTTAATGCACACTAGCTGTCTCTATTCAGTAATTTTGATCAGCTATCGCCCTGGTGCAAGCATACTAATATGTTCTGTGCAAGGGGCAGTCGTCTCTAGTTCTAGCCTGGATGAACATTAAAACTTGGCTCGGAATCTATTTTTTGTTGGGTGTTATTCTTTGCAACTTTTGTACCCCATGACAGAGTGAAATCAATAATTCAATATCAATATAAGAGTCACAATCAATAATATATGCATTCGTGCATTGTTCCTATTGGCGTACCAATCCTCTGGTGACCGAATCGGGCGTTCTTCCCACTGGCGTAACCAAGCCTCTGGTGACCGAATCGGGCGTTCCTCCCCTTGGCCTAATCAAGCCTCTGGTGACCGAATCGGGCGTTCTTCCCATTGGCGTAATCAAGCCTCTGGTGACCGACACGGGAGTTCTTCCCATTAGTGTAACCAAGCATCTGGTGACCGAATCGGGCGTTCTTCCCATTAGCGTAACCAAGCCTCTGGTGACCGAATTGGGCGTTCTTCCCCTTGGCGTAACCAATCCTCTGGTGACCGAATCAGGCATTGTTCCTACTGGCATAACCAAGCATCTGGTGACCGAATTGGGCATTGTTCCCATTGTCGTAACCAATCCTCTGGTGACCGAATCAGGCATTGTTCTCATTGGCGTAACCAAGCCTCTGGTGACCGAATCGGGCGTTCTTCACCTTGGCGTAACCAAACCTCTGGTGACCGAATCGGGCGTTCTTCCCATTGGCGTAACCAATCCTCTGGTGACCGTATCGGGCATTGTTCCCATTGACGTAACCAATCCTCTGGTAACAGTTTCATACATTGTTCATATTGGTGTTTAAATTCTATACATTGATTATCCATGGTGATAATCCATATATTAATCATATTTGTTGATATATTCCAGAAGTTGATTCTTCTAATTAATTATATTTATGCACCATATCATGTCCTTATATCAATAATTGAATTCAGTGCACATCATTCAGTTAAATCCATTGTTCGACTTCGACCGCACAACTGTGGTGTAAGATTCATTCATCGTTCAAGTACATTATAAATAAATATTGACGATACTTATTTCAGTACCTTCGCTACATCCAATCCGAACGCATCTTCATCTTGTTACAATCATCTGTATCTTCAATACAAAGAACGGTTGAAAATTATTTTATGACGTGGTCATATTTGTTCTTTACGCACACTTTATCACTAACCACCTATTCTTCTTCTTCTTCTTCTTCTTCTTCTTCTTCTTATTATTATTATTATTATTATTATTATTATTATTATTATTATTATATAATACACGGATCTAAAAGATAAGAAAATATTTTATTAAAGCAAATAATAAGTAAACGAACAAGTGCTAAAATATCTCTTGCGCTTCTGAAGGGACATTTTGAAATTCCCATCCAAATGTTACATTTGCTATTGCATCATCCTAATCGAGTAAAGCTTCCGTTCCATAATACATTACATTCTCAGGGTTTGTTGTTGTTGTTGTTTTCTCTTCAAGGACTGAGTGATTTGTGGGGGGGGGAGGGTATTTGTGTCTTTTAACCGTAATTTTAACAGATCCGGAAAAGAATGAAGGAAGCAAGGAACAAATGAACGAACAAAATTCTTTTAATTTATATAAAGGTTCAAAGAACGACAATACAAGGTTGCAGAAACAAAACAAAAAAATAGAACTATGTTAGCATAAACCTTATATTAAACTATAGTTACTACGGAGAATCAGCATTACATATAAGGGCCTTGGCCAGCGAATACATTGAGGAAGCCTAACAAAGCTGGCCTGGACTGGTATGGAATATGCGACTCTATACTCATGAGTCTAATGCTGTACCAACTGAGTTACCGCGGCATCTTGTAATGTTGTTGTTGTTGTTGTTGTTGTTGTTGTAGGGTTTAACGCCATTTTTCAGCACACGATAGGCTATACATGGCGGCCAGTATTATTGGTGGAGGAAGAACTCGGGAAAAACCCCGGAAAGAACCATCGGCCTACGAGAAGCTACTGGCAAGCTTTCTCACATAGTAGTTATGTAGTATTAGCCGAATCTTAGACTCGAACCCACGCCGACAGAGGTGAGATGGCAGTGATTCGTAACGAAAGCGCTTTAGACCACTGGGACACTCAGGGCCCCTTTCTTGTAATGAATTCATTAAAAAGATAAGCAAACGTCGACATCATTGGCATTTAGACACATGTCTACAAAAGGTTCGGTTTGGGGTTCTATAACACAGCAACACGTGTAGGTTATTTAGTGCTGAACCAAATGGGGTAAAGTACTTTGCCCTCAGACGCACCACACGACCGACCTAGATTGACACCAGGAGATTTGAAATTGCACCCTTTCATCGGCGAGGTCGGCACGCTAGCCATTAATGTACAGCGGCCCCTGCCTCTCTATTAGTTGCGCATTGCGACAACTAGGAGAGCGCACGGGACCAATTCTACATCTCTAACTTCGCTGGGGGAGGGCGCATTATTGATGAGGCCAAAAACTAAGATATAGATCGATGCATGTAGCTTTCCAGTTCAGCACTTTGAAACCGGAAAAAAATATAAACATAAAAACGTTAATGACGTAATAGGCAAATATATATCGGAAGAAGATATAATAAAAAAATCCCCCTCTCCCATACTCTCCTCCCATTAGGTGTACCTTTACATTAGCTGTGACTGCATGTTGTCCGTATTGCACTGGGAAGGAATTAGACCATAGAAAAATGATTTATTGTAGATTAACGCGCTGTGAAACGAATTAAGCTGGCACTACATGTACATCTGGCCCATCAGTTTAGTCTCGCAAGTAATCGGCAGGAGGTAGATTTTTATTGTAGTTTGAACAAACCTTGTAGCGTGACCCTTAACCCTGGGGTGAGCTGTCAGCACGATACTGGAAGTAGATAGTGGCGGAGGAGTAAGTTTGATTGACTTAACATCCCTCAGGCGAAGTACTGCAAACATGTGATTAGAAGTATTTTAGCATTTTTTAAAAATCGTACAGCGATATAGTCACCACACCTATTTGTAACAGCTTGACTGATTTACTTTTGTCTTATTTATATTGCATTTATATACAGATGCTTGGGTCAGTTATAAACGTCGACTATTAGTATCGCTGCATAAATAGGCCAGTGACTAATATATCTCGGAATTTAAGCGAAGTGCGGATGGATGTTTGCTTTTATAGTGGTTGGATTTTTAAGCCAGGCATTGTTGTTTTTCCCTCGTGCATTTGGAGAAGGCTTATGATCAGAGAAAACTAATCAACGAGAAAGTTGAAAATATTTTGGTGAAGTACACGCAAAGATGACGTATGTAAATCAGTGCGATATTTCAATCTTAGTATGATAGTCTGTTTCTATGACAACTGGTGCTGGGAATGAAATCGTGTGTTCGGCGGCTATCCGCGTCTGTTACAGATATATCTGCCGATTATATGGTCTGAAATAGGGTCAAATTACCTGGTATAGTTTTATTTCATAATTCAATTCAGGCGCTAACGGTTGCTGCGGAGGCATGTTATATGATAGCAGTGCCATGTGAATTATACACCAGGCCTTGGATTTCATTTCCATTCAAAATTTCTCCAGGAAAGATCGATCGATGTGCGCGCTGGGATATATATGATCAGTTATCACCTTCAGAGGCAACGTTACGAGCCCCACCTTCTTGTCGGAATGGATGGAACAGATGTGCACATCACACCCATACCATCCTAGCTGTATTGACATTGTAAAGGTAGGTACCCGTCTGTGTCTGTTTTAACATATTCGAAATAGTTGTCACTATTTCCATCAGTTCATTTGGAATTAAACAGGTTATATCTTTTCATCATAATAATCATCTATGCTAATGTATCCAGCCAGACGGGCTGGGCTGTCTTCTGGTTGGAATAAATGGACATTCTAGGACGCGTCACACAAAAACAGAAATTTCAGCGGTGGGGTTCCATGTACTTTTATGTGTTAAGCAATTTTCCTTAAGCCCATTAAGTTGGTTATTTTCATCCGGCTATTTTCGCGAGATAACGAGTGGGTCACCCGTAGATCAGATATGCACATCTATTTTCTGCACGACATGTTAGGGATTGGTTAATAAACGCGTCATCGATAGCCCAGGGGAGAAATAGACGAACTGCCATACGTTGAATGCCATTATCAAGTACACGCAGTTAAATGGAAGACTAGTTGTGTCATACATGTATTTTAAGTGTACGCATTTGTAAACAAGGTTTCTACAGCTAGTAGCTGAATACGTCGAGGAATCGGGAGTACATCAGTGGAGTGCGAGGTAAGCAATAAATACCAGTTAAGTTCACAAAGATTCATGCATACCATTATAAAGTATATTGTATTTATCGTGGCTGATGATCTAGAACACAACATTGTAAGGAGTGTGTGTATGCAGATAAAGCAACACCTGTTTCATTCATACAATTTTTGAGGGCCATAACGGGGTACACAGTTTATTTGACGATGTGAAAAATTGCGACTCAGACGAGTTTACATATCAGGGTTTCAAGGCTCCACTTTAAGGTGACGATACCATTTTGTTACCATTTACTTTTTCAGCTTTCCGTTCAGGTCATAATTAGTAAAAGTAACCATCAAGTAGCGACCGTGTAAATTTTATTGTTAACCAAACACATTTTGCCCCCTTAATAACCTAAAAAATTTACTCTGATTAGTTTAAAGACACAAAAACACAAGTATGTCAATTATATTACTTGAAGAAAAAAAATCTTGAGGTAAACAAAAAAAATTTGATTGTAAAGACCATTCCTTTAGATCAGTGACAATTACAATTACAAACACTGAAACCACTTATCGGTTTAACTTTGTTGTGACGCTGATGTTTTCGCTTCCGATAATGAAAAGTAATGTTCTGCGAAATTGCATGCATATAAAATAGATTGGAAAATATTTAATGTTACACACTTCACCATTAATAATAAAATACAATAGATCCCACAAAAGAGGCTATCCCATCTGCATTAAAAACTGGGCTTATACTAAAATTGGCCTCCTCGAGTGGGACAGAATAATAGCAATATACTATTTTGGTGTCAGACAAGTTAGCCTCTAATCGGGGATGGCCTCATTTAAGAGGCCTACTATGAGGGGGCCACCGCAGCTATATATAAATAAATTAAGGATCCGATGATACAACCGATTTCATATTTGCAACATTTGTATCTGTTCACTTATTAAATGTGGTGTATAAACTACTCAGTTAATAGTATCAACGACCTTACATAGCTGAACCTTTGGCATATGCTAACGTAATGGCCAATGTCCTTTCTCTTTACAATGATAACAGTTTGCATTACATTTACTGACTACCTACAAAATCGGCCCTGTGTTGAATTAGTCATTATTGATTATACATTATTGACTTACCAAATGTTTAAATTGACCAGCACCCCAAAATAACGTTTTAAAAAAAAAGAATCAAAGACTTGCTCTAGTAATTAATTTTTTTTTTTTTAAATTACATTTTTTTTTTCACAAATACCATGAAAATATTTTCGTTGAGTACAGCAGCATGGATATATTTGGGATATTCAAATGAGGTATCAAGCTTATCCACTAGTGCGGTGCTGTCCAACCTGCGGCCCGCGTTCTAATTTTAAATGACCTGTCAGAGCTCGAGCAATTTTGTGTGCATTTATGTATAAATATTTTTTTTTAAAAAAAAACGTCAATGGCCTACTTTCATAGTATATCTGTCTAACCAGGTAAACAACCGTGAATAATTTGTATAGTCGTTGTTTTTAAGTTTCCTGCTGCGGCCATTGATTAGGGGAAAAATCAGTGATCTATGATGTTAAAAAGGTTGGACAGCACTGCCCTAGTGTAACGAGCCTCTACAGCAACGGTGATCACATCAAGCTGAGTCCCTACCGTAACTGATCATATGATGACACTGGTTTTTGTAGCGGTACATTTGTATCAACAGGCGTTACAACTGCACGATAGCTTTTTCACTTCCCTTTATGTGACTTGTCAAGGGTTTGATCAGGTCCGATGTTAATTTTTATTTTCCCTCCAACATCTTCAGAAGGGTCCAGACTTTCATTGAAGAGCACCATAACTTTATCCTTTGTGTCTTTTTATGGAAAGCGTGCATAATAACGAATAAACTTGCGCAAGAATAAATCGATTGTATCATTTCAAGTGTCACGTTTATGTACATTTGTGTGTCTGCGTTTTATTAAGCCTAGGGGCGGCCCTATATCTCCCCATACCAAAATTGAAAATGTGACCAATTCCAATCATATAGTATTAGTGAAAAGTTTCACCAATGTTTGAAGCTCCCCCCCCCCCTTTCACTCAAATTCACGCACATATAAAAGTAGCATTAAAATAATCTCTAGTTAAACGTACTTTTGGAACATTTATCAATAAAACTTAAGTTTCATATAATTAGTAAAGCAGTAGTGAATTATTACTCGTTAATGATTGTAAAGAGGAAGACGCACAGAAATGTACCAACGAGACGAAAGTTGTGCAAGTTTTCAATTTGCTATAATAACTTAGTAATTCAAATACAATTTAAGGAGTGCCTTTAATGTGATTCGTCGAATTCCAAAAGTTGCTTGAGGGGCCACCCTAATAATTGAATATGGAATTAACAAGGTATCTAATTTACTTTGCCTGAATGGTTTCAACGTATTGACCCCTGGGCAGACGGTGTCAGTTTGACATTCATCTCTGGCATAACAGACGTGTGTTACGTATATCTGATTTAATAGAGGCACATGAAAGTAATGGGTGGTCAGTAAAACAATCAGATTGTAGTTCCCAAACCTTACAGACAGGAAATACATAGTCTGGCCAATGAAACTTCTTTGGTTGGTCATTGAGGGATTAATAAGATATATCACTAGGTCTTGACTCACTTTTATTGGCCAGAGCTCAAAAGTGATTTTGACAAATACTAGATCTTGTCATACTTTTCCAATAGAAGGAAAACCGAATCGGAAAATACGTAAGACTCATCGGCAACCTATTCCTGCATTTGACGAACCATTTCGTAGAATTTTGTTTGATTAGGATTTTAACGTAGATTTAACAATTGTTCGGTCATATCGCTACGATGTCTGCAGTGATGCAGTTTATTGTGATGTCTAGCACTGGGGCATCATGCCGCAGACATTTAGCATAATGTCCCACCCAGTCACATTATCCTGGCACCAGGCCGACCAGTCCTAACACTAACCTCTTAATGCTGAGCGCCAAGCGAGGTAGCTGTTAGTACCATTTTGTAAGTCTTTGGTATGACTCGGCCGGGGATCTAACCACTAGGCCACCTGAACAGTTATGGTAGGTTTTGTTGGTCCCATACCTACGACAATATCAGGTGACCATTATGTGTGCGTTAACAAAGTTTCCAGAGACAATTCCTTTGAGGAATAAAAAAAATCTAGAAAAATAGTAAAAGCTTTGTTGAAGTTTTTTTAATACTCAGTTTGGCCTTCCCACATATGTCTAATCTGGTCAAGACTCAAGCTTTATGTCTGGAATTTTCCAGCAAGCTATGTTCGTATCCGGCATCCAACAATTCAAATATTCTGTCTATCACCCTGAGAGCCAAGGGTCATTAGAAAGATTCCATCAGACTTTGAAAAATATGATTCGATCATGTTCTTTTGATACTGGTATTGCGGTAAAGATTTGGATGAAGGCATTTCTTTACTGTTTTTTGCTGTTGGGGAATCAGTTCAATAATCTCTATAGGTTTCAGTCGTTTTGAACTGATAGTTGGACACTGTGCGTGGACCATTGAAGTTGTTGAAAGAAGATACTGAAATTTATCTTCTTGACTGGTTCCAATGTCAAGTACTAAGTGGTCAAAGGCTTGTGATGTTGCAAGGGCAAATATACACTCTGCTCAGTTGAAAATGAATTCAAGATGCGATAAAAACTCGAAGGAAAGGAGTTTTCAGACTGGTGATAAGAGTTATGGCTCCCTCGCCGGTTCCACAAAATCATCTTCAGGCCAAGTAGTATGGTCCCTACAGAGTTCACGGGAAAGTGATTGATTTAAATTACATCATAAATACTCCTGGGAGGCGAAAGCAAAAACAACTTAGTCACAAACAGGATAAAGAAGTGTATTGAAAGAGATAGGTTAAACATGCAATTAACTTAGTTGTACCTATCAGACTCAGTTAATTTAAGTGAAGGAATATCATCGGATTTCACTGATATTGGAGTGTCAAATCTTCGGAATTCAGATATTATGAAAGATCTTGACCAGAAACGTTCACATTTGCAAGAGCAAGAAGGAAATAAAGTTATTAATTGAATATGAGCACTTATTTCCAGATGTTCCTACAAAGACAATCAAAATTTCCATGACGTTAAAATTGTAAATGCTAAGCCTGTTAAACAACACCCGTACAGGATGAACCCTCTCGAACAGGAATACTTGTAAAAAGAAATTTCGTATTTGCTGGAGAACGATTCATAGAGCCCAGTAAAAGTTCACCATGCACACTTGTTCCAAAACCAGACATAACGTTGCGTATGTGTACTGATTATAGGAAGGTGAACAGTGTGACAAAGCCAGATTCGTTTCCATTATCAAGAATCGAGGATTGTATTGATAAAATCGAAAATGCCAAGTCTGTTACCAAATTTGACCATCTGAAAGGATTTTTGCAACTTTTACTAACGGAAAGGGCAAAGGAAATTTCGGCATTCGTGAATCCAGATGAGATTTCGGATTTACAATACAATTGATGGTGATGCAAATACAAGGTTTAATGACGAATGCTTTGAATGAAAAATTAATTACGATTAATATGTGCGTGCATGCGATCCACAAATTGGAGCAATTACATAATACGCACGGACTTACATAATGAAAATACAAACAAGTGACATTATACGGTACAAGGACATGAATGATTCACATGATTTCACTGTACGAATTATGCGTATAAAGCAAATAGTACAAAACTTGTAGTATTTTACTCATAGTAAAAATGTAAAATGTATTCACTCAAATAGTGAACTTATGTAAACAAAAGGAACATATAACAAATTATCTCTACAGTCCCAAAAGCACACTGGGTTTTACGAACCCCAAAAATTAGCCAACGGCTAAAAGATTACATATATGGAGTTGTACACTCCGTCACCACTCAACTACCAGTCATTCACACTGACCAATCAAGTCGTCAGTATTCTAAGATGGCCAATCAAGTAATCAGCGCATACCAATCTAAGTCATCAACGCCCGAATATCTGCTACTCGACCAGCAAAACTTAGCTGTACGGCTTCTACGATTCGATTTTACAGTTGATATGGTCGACTACATAGTTATCTCTGCAGCTGATGCCATGTCGACTCCAATCATTCTAGTCACTCTTCACTCCCTCTGGTCAGCTCTACAGCTGCTCCGTTCAGCTGAGAATATATGCATCGCCGTGTACTGTGCATGACACAGGCATATATGATGTAACGTAATGACGTTACGTACGGTAAGCTATAAAGAATCATTATCAGCACAATAATTACAAAACATTACACAATTTCAGAACTGAACTGAACCGTACCCTATAAGGATCCTGCAGTACTAAACGCCTCTTAAAAATGCAACTTAGTATTGCCCATACAAAAATGTCGATAAATCGCACAAAAAAGGATAGAAAATATTTGTGTTATACCACGGAGACTGAACTTACATAGAAAATTTACAAAGATAAACGTGTTAGTACAACAGTTCTAACTTGTACACAAGAAATTAATAACTCGCATACCTCTACAGCTGAAGATGTGCAAGTCCTTAAAGTGGACCAGCTCACTTATAAGATGTTCCGAAATGTAAAGAGTTTTACACTGTGCACTGGAATCATTCGGTTCTTCCCATCAAAAGCACTTCGCACGTGCGTCATATGATGAACTGAACTCATTATTTCGAAATATTGTACAACACACACACACACACACACACACACACACACACATATATATATATATATATATATATATATATATATATATATATATATATATATATATATATATATATATATATATACGAAACCCGAGTATATGTATTTAATAAATAAAAGGATAAAAGGGTTTATACAATTCCGCGACAGGGATGAATGGGTCGCCGAGTACCTGTCAACGTCTTATGAATATGATCGCTTCTGGTCTAGATAATTGTGATGCTTACATCAATGATGTCAAAATTTATAACGACTCCTGGAAAGAACATTTAGCAACAATTCGGAAATTCTTTGTCCGACTCACCAATGCAAATTTGACAATTCATTTATCAAAAGCGAGTTCTGCCGTGCTAGTGGAACTTTTCTAGGACATATCGTGGGACATGGACAAGTTAAACATATAGATGATAAGGTCAAGGCTATCTGTGAATTTCCCTGTGCCTGTTAATAAAACGCAACTTATGCGATTTTTGGTAGTATAGCTGGGTACTATCGAAAATTTTGTTCCAATTTTTCGAATATCGCTGAAGCCCTGACAGATTTAATGGGCAAGAAAAACACAAGTTCTATTGGACCGAAAAATGTCAGGAGGCTTTTAATACGTTAAAGCCATACTTTAAAAGCGCGTGTGTTCTTACAGTTCCAAATTTCAACCAATCATATAAATTATCTGTTGATACAAGTGATGTTGGGGGTTGGAGCAGTTTTGATTCAAGAAGACGAAAATTGTATTCATCATCCAGTGTTATTTTTCTAAATAGTTAAATACGTTTCAAAGAAATTATTCAACAATCGAGAAGGAATGGTTGGCTTTGATTTTGACATTACAACATTTTGAAATTTGCCTTAGTTCAGCGTTTCCTTGATTACTGTATTTAGTGACCACAACCCCCTTGCTTTCATCAGCAAGATGAAAAATACAATTCAAAGACGGTGGAGTTTATTGTTACAGGAATATAATCGTGACATCGTGCTCATCAAGGGGAAAGGTAATTTAATAGCAGATGTACTTTTCTGTGTGTAGGAGTGTATTATTTCATGTACACTGTTTGTAATTCATAAGAGTACCTCTCATGTTGTTCTTAAACCTCATGGCAAAAAAAGGCTTTATCATATACAAAATCTTTTTTTCTTTTTTGGGGGAAGTGCTACGTATATCTGATTTAATATATAACTATTTTAATTTAGTTGTTTGTGTGTTAGTTGTTTTAAAACTTATTATATTTTATGCTACTGTAAAGTTGTCGAGCACAGAGTTCAGAGGGTTTCTTATATTTAAGACGTGTGAATAGATAATAATACTTGAAATTTCCTATTTAAAGTTGACCCAGATCGTGACCTTAATTCAAGGTTAGTAACAGCCACGTGAACAATTTATTTATTTTTTTTTTTTTTTTAAATAAAAATTATTGAGAATTAATAATATCGAGATCGAGACTGTATTGGATACTTGACACACGACTTGAAAATAGCTTTGGGTGAAGTAAACAACTTTTTAAAAAAAATATATTCTTAAAGTAAAATGATTGGTTCTCGCAAGGGTCATATTAAGACTACGTGATGTAAATAAGATCACGCGACCCTTATTTTGAAATCTATGATTTTCCATAGTTGCGCAGAAGTTAAATTTAATAAGAGATGTTTAGAGAAATATTCTCAGTTTTGGATTTTTACACCTGACTTTGTCATTTTCTTTTGTTGTAGCCAGTTTTAGAGTTATTTTATATTCTGTACAGTTGATTTTGATTTTAAGGGATTAATTTGTATTTCTGGATATATTTGATGTGCTCATGCAGAGTTCTTGGACAAAGACAGTTTATGAAACTTCTATTCAGATTGCCTACACCAGAGTGTTAAGCATTGTGTTTGTACAAGGAATTATTGATAAGTACAGTACAAGCTTCTGCATATGTCAGCGTCTTCCATCTTGGATTTTCCGTCAGGATTCAAAGTTCAGCTTATTAGAACATTGTATTATTTGGACTTTTGTAATTTAATTGGTGGATTATGTTGGATAATTTTTGGATTTGATTCTAAAAAGTATTTTTTTTAAAATTACAATCTTTTTCCAGGAAAATAAATTATTTGTTACATTTTACAAAGCTTCTTCTTTTCACTTTTTCTGTGTTACTGTTTGTTAGAGTCTAAAAACTTTACACATGCTAAGATATCACTAACCAGTCTTCTTGCCAGTTAGGTGTAAATCGGGATTCAATTGTGTCTGGACTAGTGCATTCCCACTCAAATGAATTTTTTAAAAAGCGATTTACAATTACTTCATGTGCAACTTTAAGAACAATCCTTCTGATCATACCGCGAATGTATGCCATTAACTGCCATTGGGACTAATCGACTCTCTACGAAATAAAGTTTATCTAAGAAACTGCAAATGCATCTAACGATCAGCCCAGTCTACGGTCAGTATAACGAAAGAAACAGCGGAGGTGGTCGGAATTGATTACGGTTCCTTGCTTGCAAAGAAATTTTCGGTGAAGAAAACGTGTTTTAATAAATCACTACAAAGACATAACGGGGTATAGTTTTGTCTCAGAAATAGCCGAGGCGGTCCTAATGAATGTACGTCTCAGTCTTGTTTCAATCACTTAAACTGGAAAATATTTCAAAAACGAAAACCGCCTGTTTTGGAGAAATATATATGCAAATGAACAGGCGGACCGTTCTCCATTTTACAGATTGGTTGATTAGCATGCAAGAGATACTCGTGTGGAATGGGTGCCACGTATTTTTTAGTTGCACTGAATCCACCACTGTCACCGTTAATGAGCACTTTTGGCTGTATGGCATACCAAAAGAGACAGAACAGGAAAGAGATTCCCACAGGAAAAGGGTAGCGAGCCCAGTCCTCATCAATTGTCTGGTAAAACGGACATGATCTGATAGGCATATTACCTGTTGGACGTAGATTGTGTTTAAGCTTCGATCTGTTCAACAATATTGTTTATGAACGAAAGGAAGAAAAAAAGGCACCTTGCTCTGTTTTTGGTGATACATATATTGAAATACAAAATAATGTTATGAAACGTTCCTTTTACTCATCTAAAACAAGTAACATGTTAAACTTGCGATAGGTTCCTTTTTGACGCGGGGGGAGGGGGGGGGGGCCTTAGTGACCGAGTGATCTAAAATGCTAACCGTTACGGATCACTGCCATCTCACCTCTGCGTGGGTTCGAGTCACGGTCCCGGCCAATGTGGGTATGTGAGAAAGCTTGCCGGTAGCTTCTCGTGGGTCGGTGGTTCTTCCCGGGATTTTCCCGCGTTCTTCCTCCACCATTAAAACTGACCGCTATGTATAACCTATATTGTGCTGAAAAATGGCGTTAACCCTAAGCAACAACTTTTTGACTCATCGTCTTTTGTGTAATAAAGGTCATGTCCAACGCATTGCTATTAAAAGTAACACTAACTTTTGGTGTTATGGTTTTCTTTTCTATTACAGAATTATATATATATATATATATATATATATATATATATATATATATATATATATATATATATATATATATATATATATATATATATATATATATATATATATATATATATATAATGTTTAACTGTAATTCGGTATAGATGATACTATAAATTTAACGAACTCGTGTTTGTTATGTAAATGCAATATTCCAACAACAAATAAGCTTTGTCTTTATGTCATACAGATGATTTTATTCTGAAAATTTGGAGGTAAAAGCATGTGATGATATGTCTTGCACAAGTGACGGGTGGATATTACCAGTGTATTTTCGATATTACGTTTGTTGTTTTACATATAATAACATTCATCTTTTTATCTGTCCTCTTCCGGTATTTGCTGATAATAGATAACATGCCGGAGACGCCGATAAACAGATGTTAAGTATGCTTGATGTCAGAAGTGGGAAATGTTAACGCGTGACACGCCCCATATATACTATTTTTTTGTAAGAGAGTTAAAACATGTGTGCCTGTTCAACATCTATTCAATCTCAGGCGGTTTCATCAAGAATTTTATTTTGTCTGGCTCCTGTAGATATGGCACACCTGCTATCCTGCATTGGCATTTGTTTTCCAACGTGTCGAAAACTATCTTTTTAGTAGAAACTACACGAACCTGTGGTCTGAACACGCACACATCCAGACTGTGTCAAAGAAAGAAAAATACTTCACTCGATTGTTGTAAAGAATAATAGCAAGAATGACAACGAACATCAATGCCAACATTAGAAATATAAATCATCGGTCCTCAGATAACAGTAAAGCAAGTTTGTTTTTTGTTTTAGTTTGTCTGCACTTAGTTCGATAGTGGTATCAATCGATGACTGCTGCTGTTGTTGTTATAGGGTTTAACGCCATTTTTCAGCACACGATAGACTATACATGGCGGCCAGTATTATTTGTGGAGGAAGAACCCAGGAAAACCCCCGGAAAGAACCACCGACCCACGAGAAGCTACTGACAAGCTTTCTCACATAACTACATTAGCCGAATCGTAGACTTGAACCCACGTAGACAGAGGTGAGATGGCAGTGATCCGTAACGGAGAGCGCATTAGACCACTCGGCCACTCAGGGCCCTTCCATGACTGCACTGATCTATCTATTTGGTGGGTTTTTTTTTTAATCTTCATCGTCTCATTTTTCTCTCACACACACGCACGGATGCGCGCACACATCTCTCTGCTTAATGTATGCAGTCGTATTGACAGACACGTGCGCATTGTTAACTGATTGCATATGTATGAATAGTTCCTTCACTTACCATGAAATAATTCCTCTTCTTGGAGAGACTATGTAAGAAAAAAGATAATGCGAAATATTTTTCCTTAGTTTGTCGTCTTTCGTCGTGTAAATCATTTCATTCAGTTTTACCACAGTAGGCTGTAATCCGATGATTCAGATGCAAACCGCGGGTCCCTGAAAATTAGTTTATAAAAACGTAGACTATCACGTTTCTATTGTAGTGAATTAGGACGGCATTAGGAGCTGATGGAAATTTTATTATTATAACTTACATGAATATGAATCATTTGTGCATTAATTGTGATTGTATGATTGTAATTAGTTGTTTATTTGATGATTTGATGTAAGCATAACAGAGATCAGATCTCTCTCTCTCTCTCTCTCTCTCTCTCTCTCTCTCTCTCTCTCTCTCTCTCTCTCTCTCTCTCTCTCTCTCTCTCTCTCTCTCTCTCTCTCTCTCTCTCTCTCTCTCTCTCTCTCTCTTGGTTGTAGTCTTCTTTTCGCAATACGGAGTGCACATGTATGGAGCTTCAAACAAATAAATCGCAACGTAAACATCTTTTTTTTTAGGTTTGTTCGTTTCTGATGTCGAACAATATTTCCGTTCTTGCTATATCAGATAACGTCTAATCGTAATTAAACAGCCTAAGACTATGATCAGTTAGCAAGCTGGTACCAAAAGACGGTCCCTTTTTTTGCACCGAGTCCCACGTTTTGTTTCACGACATGGTTAAATTTGTTTTAAATATCACGTTAGTGTTTAATGTATTTCAGTAGTATGGTGTATGAGAGTTGTAGCTCACATTAGTGAATAGCCAGTAATTAAAACGGTTAAATAATAAGGTTTATGATATGGTGTTGTTCCAGCAGGACGTGGGAAAACACTATTTTCACAGTGTATCTCATAGGGGTGCAAGATCTCGAGTTAAACAAAACAACAAAATCGGTTTAAAAACTAAGCGTCAGACTCAGCAACAACAACAAAAAAACTTTGAAATAAAAACTTGGGCTGAGATGAAAAATGTGGGGATCCTCTGAAGCATAGCTGAGGGCAGATATGCACTTTGGGTAGTATGTTAGCTCACATTAGAGCGGACATAAGGTAGTTAGCCTGGTA
The DNA here is from genome assembly GCA_030141615.1 of Unio pictorum. Lineage (NCBI taxonomy): Eukaryota > Metazoa > Mollusca > Bivalvia > Unionida > Unionidae > Unio > Unio pictorum. The sequence continues at coordinate 28,084,580 of JARLTB010000044.1, forward strand.
ACCAATATATGGCTCAGTTGTTGTTATAATGTTTTTTTTTTAATTTAATTAAAAAATGTTCTAAGGATTTAAAGGAGTTTTTGGTCAAGCACGTCATCTAGTTATGTTTTCTGTTACTCATTTCTCAGATTTCTGTTATACTGGCCGCTCCGGTGACCCTGTGGTTAGAGCGTCCGCATTGGATGCAGGAGGTCGTGGGTTCGATCCCGGCCGAGTCATACCAAAGACTTACATAATGGTTGTAAAAGCTGAATCATTTAGCGCACAACATTAAGAGGTTAGTGTTAGGACTGGTCGGTCTGGTGTAAGGATAATGTGACTGGGTGGGGAATCGTGCTACATGTCTGCGACATGATGCCTCAGTGCTAGACATCACTATAAACTGCCTCACTGCAGATATCGTAGGTGATATGACTGGACA